>CAEMYA010000239.1:1461859-1623611 GCA_903131615.1 Diplodus sargus | reverse complement strand
AATAACTTTTTCTACTCAGATTCTATGTTTTTTTTTGTGATTTTAGGTCTATTGTGTTAATACAATATGTCAAAATGAAAAAATAACTGTACAGTCACACATGTGAGGTTGTGCTGAAAATAATCAAACCAAGTAAATCGTTTTTAAGGTGAAATATAATGGCAAAATCAAAAATAGTCAAAAACGAACACTTATACCCTGGAATATCGGATTTCATAACAAACCTAAATATCCCCGACGTTCCACCTTCAAACAGCCTCATTTGGCCATCAGTGAAAATGCTTCTTAACCTCCCACTTTTCTATAGGAACACATATTTCCTACGGGCACTGCACTAGTACTTCTAAACATCAAATATGAAGTAGTTTTGTCCTCGCTGCAGCGGCCCCGGGTTCGAGGCCTGACCTCGGACTTTGCTGCATGTCATTCCCCCTCTCGCTGTCCTGTCAATAAAGCTATACAAAGATAATACAAATATATATATAAAGCACATTGCGTTCTTCCATTAAACATTGCGTTCTTCCACTATGCCCTAAACAACATTCTTCCACTTCACAACTCTTTTGACAAATTAGCCCATCTTACAGGGGATGTATCTGCAGAAGCTGATGACATTGTTATGCGTCATCTGGTAACTTTTTGTTAATGTTGACAGGCTGGCATCACAGACACAAACAGACACATTTAAGTCAACATGGGAGAAGCAACAACCAATATTTTATCGTCCTTTAATCCTCCTGTACGCACATGTTGTGGTGAAAAGGATCAGACGAGCACGAAGGTGCAATTTCCTCTCCTCGTTTTTTCAATTGAATTCAGATTTCCGCAGAATTTCACCACCCAGAGTTTTAATTTATTTTAATCCAATTTCAAACGCACACACACAGGCTTTCCGCACCGAAGTTGTGAAAACTCATCCGACACGGGTGACATTCATTATCAGCACCTGTGTCACATGTGGGTGAGCTGGAAATCCCAGACCGAGGTTTACTCATCCAAGAGATGACAAGTTTCAGAGCGGAATCTGTGCTCTGCTTGTTTGCGAGAAGTTACGATGACAACTTGTTTATTTTATCCGCTTTTGGAAAGAAAAAAAAACACTAGGGAATTCCCCACAAACTGGTCCCTCTGTCAACAAATGCATAACTTTGCCCTGAGTAAATGTCTTAAAATTACTCAAGTTTTTCATAGTGACCCACCATGTGTAATGGTGACGGTTACATTTTGGATGGAAATAGCACAAATGTGGTCATTCTGTTCAACATCTTTTCATCATAGGAACATTTTTGGACTTTCATGTTTGCCTTTCAAACATCAAGCTCATCATTTCAACACATTCCCACACACTGAATACACAGAATTTCCCAGCAGCGAGAATAATTTCCGCAGAGTTTTTGACTACGTAGCCTGGAAGAAATGGTTGAACGTGGGTTGGATAAACATGGACAGACTTGATTGCAGGACATCTGAGAATACATTGGGGTCCCAAAAAAGTCTGAGACCGCTTTTCAAGATATTTTTTTTTTATTTTGCATTTGTTTCGAATGTAAGAGCATGCACTTGAGCTGGCATGGACGGCACAAGTTAGTCCAAAATGTTGTGGAGTTGAATCTATTGAAGTGGAATGATGGGAAAATATTAATGATAATCATCTGACAACATTAAATGTTTAATCAGCTCTACTTTTGGTAAATTTGTGTCTTCACCATCTCCTCCAGACCGCAGCTGGCCCTCCTCTGATTTGGACCCAGGGACTGCCAAATCAGTCCCCGCCTGTTCAGAATCCATTTGTGGTCAAGTCCCCGGGGGAATGTGACCAGTGTGGTATGGATGAGGGGGAGGTTGGGGAGTTGTCTAATGAAAAGGGCTACATGGAGTAGTTTCAGATCATGTTCTCTGTTTTAAACTTTTTACGAGTAGATGTTTTTAAACCAGATGATAGATAAAGAATTTCCATAAGCTAATTGTTAGTTAGTTGATTGTCACATCCTGCAGTCAGAGGAGTTTCCGCTTGGACAAGCAGGAGGTTGCAGTGGCATGGGAGAGTAAGTCAATGCAGGTGAACAGGCTGCAGGGGCCGCGACTTAGAGGGGGCATAGCCAGATCAAAAGTTTTTGCCTTATTAACTATTAACTACTAGCTCTTTTTTTTCCATTTGAAACTGTCCAATTTATTGTTTCTTAAGTTTTTGGATTTTTTTTGTTCCATCGGTTTGGGATAAGATGATCACCACTGTAAATATGCTGCACGCTTCCACAGTTAAAACAGGAAAAATAAAAGAAACCGCTGAACAGTTGTTGCCTATAACACCCGACCAAGTATTTGGTTTGTTTCCCTGTTGCTTGAAGGGCATCATGCGCTCCAGCTGGCACAGACTACACAAGTTTTAAAAGTGGAATCTTGTCTGGAAAATGTCAATGAATTTCAGAAAGTCTCAGTATTTGCTATGTAGCCCTCTTGCTTTACTGAAATCATACACAGGTTTGTGCAAAACTTGTGGACTTGAATCTTTGGTAATGGAATCATAGATAAAGTATATCTTAGTATTTGGTGAGTGTCTTTAGTCCTGCCATGATTTGACCCTGAGAGAGCAACTCTCTAACTTCTAGCACTTTGATTTTCCTCCTGAATCCTCAGATTTGCCTGATTAATTCCATTGTCTACGTGACAATATTAGAGATATTCAGTTTGGTCTCAGACCTTTGGAAACATTGATGTGAAATTTACCGTAGACTCTAAAAAAATTTCATTCTCTCGTTGTAACATGACAAAAACCACACTTTCCAGAACGCCAAAATAGAAGTCTTTGTTAAAAAAAAGCTGAGCCTGAAAGAATTTTTCGATTTTCAATGTTTTCTCTTATTGTCAACAAATCTAATGGAAATACCAGAGCCGCACTTTAAAATGAATTGGGTCAGTTACATTTTTTCGATTTCCCTCTTTTTCCGGGAATCTTTTCTGGCCATGCGTTCATCCGCGCTGACCTTTAAGCATTAAAAAAAAAAAGAGAAACTCTTGTGGTTTGAACACAGTCCAATGAAGCCATTTGTGGTGAAAATGTGGTCAAATACTGAACAATATTCCAGTGTAAGTGAACTATGAGTCAGTGAGAGAGCGGTCGGACAGCATGTTTCTGAACAGGTAGTGTGTTTCTGAGGTTTGGTCTCCATAGAAACAGTTAACCGTGACGGAGCAGGAGGAGAGACTCTGACTCCGAGTGTTAGTTTATGTCCTGCGGCTTAAAACTTGACCTGAGTCCCCCGACTGGTTTACTCAGCACTTCAATATTATATAAAGAGTGCATGAGCAGTAGACCCCCTGTAATAATCACTTAACTTTGTGTAAATCTTAGGTTAATGTATAATTAAGCCCCTTTTATACAAACAGTCAAATTCCCCATGGGTGACTCCACCAATGCATGTGGTGGAAAGTAAGTTATTTTAAGGAACCTGTAATTTGTAAGTGAAATAAAGCCAAAACATCCCCCATACACGCACTGCCATCTTGCACAATGAAAACAAAGACTTGAATCTAATCTTGAAAATATAAATATGCATATGTAAGTGACAATTTTGCCCTGCAGAATAAATACTTAAAAGTCATATTAAAGTGTGCCAAGACATGAACTCACTCCTTGAAGCAATATTTGACATTTGTTAAGAAATGAGGATGTACTTTTTTCTGTTTATCTGAATTTAATGATGCCATATAGATGCCACACGGTTTCATCCTTAATGGATGGAAGTCTCTGATCAGCCGCCTCCTCCTCGTTTCAAAGCAAACTGAAATATTTGTTTTTCTTCGCTGCAAACACTAAAGCACATTAAAGCTCTTCGTGCTGAGCAGTTTGCGGTCAATAGCTTTGTTTCTTGATCCATTAATGTTATAATTAAGTGGCAGTGTAGCAAAGCAACCAACTTAAACCTCATGTAAACCTCACACCAATTTGCCGTTTCTAACATCAGAATCCCCTCGTGCACAAAATCAGGTTCAAAATTGTGTTCCGAGTTTTAAAATCAACCGCCTCCGGGATGAACTGAGCGTTTGACTGTGAGTCACACTTCATCTCCCAGCATCCCGCTGGACCTCAAATCTCTGCATCTGGTTCAACATGTGGTGGAAAGACTGAAACCAGGAGAGCGGAGGCTGTTGCAGCGGCACATCAATGCCCCTGTTTTTGTTCGGATCACGTGCTCGGCTATCACATGTCGGGTGTATTATTCACGTGCACACATGCCGTAGTGTAAATCGAACAATTTAACACTGAAGTTGCAGTAAATACCTTTTTTTTAAAAGCACATTAAGGTTAAAAATAAGTACCAATCCACTCTCTAACACTACTTGTGTGGACTAAAAAAAGTTCATTGACTTTCCCTCAGTGTTATTTTCGGACCTTTAAATGTTGTGGAATTTCACTTATCTATTGTCAAAAGTGAAACATGGAGGAACACAAAGCCTCTAAACTGTTGTTTATGACTTTTTAAATAAACCCATATGAGGTCATTTACATATAATTATACCATGTCCATCTATGAGAGCAGGTCAAACCAGACGCTGACAGTGAAATAGTGAGTTGTGAGTGGTTATAAATATCCTTTAATCTGTGTTTTGGGGTTGTTTTATGTATTTTCCAGAAGATGAGTGCTGACACTGCATGTGCACTTTCCATGAACACTCGCATTTACATTTATGCAAGGACACAGCACTGCACAGCACAGCCAGAGCTCGGGGGAACGAGTGCGTCTGCGTTACTGTGCAATTAACTTCCCTCAATCTAATGTTCTCTTAAATCGGAACATTTAGAAGTTTCACCTCCAACAAAAAAAGAACAACGAAAAGGAAATTTATGTTGATTTAATGGCTTAATTTTCTATTTTGCTAAAAAACACAATAAAAATTAATGGGATGATTGATTACTTAAATTCTCTATTAAAAAGCCTCACTGAGTGGGACACAGAGAGCTGTTTAGTGTTTTCTTGTAATTCAGACAAATCGTGGCTTTTATGATGCATCATGTCGAGAATGGCAGACTTTGGAGGATCAGGCGTCTTGAATGAGGAAGCAGCTCTGAAAAGAAATTAGATTTAGGGTGTTAACTGTTGAAAGGATTTACATCATTGCACCTTAACATCCATTGACTGTATACAATGGTGTATTTTGCAGCTTGTAAACTATATTTTTGTTTTCCATTGTGTTGTATTTATCCAGTAAAACCTTTCAGAGACTCTTCTGCCAGATTAATCTCCATATAATGAAGACCTGGCTCATGTGCGTTGGTCCCAGTATGGGCTGGTAAAACCTCCTGCCAGATACAAACACAGAATCACAGTTTGAATATTGTTCTTTAATGACTTTCAAGGTATTATAACTCTTAGTCTAATGCTGTTTGGACTGCAGTGTGTGTGTTTATTAGGTGTTCTTAATAACCTCATTAACACTGCTGTCAGTATTATTTAATTTCATCGTCAAACATCTAATAAATGTAATTGTCTCATATCAAAATGCAACATATATTCACGCTTTATCTTTTTGTTAGGCACAGATTGTTCAGTACCGAGGTTTATTAAGCCTGCAGCCTGAGGCTTAACTGAATACAACAGCCGCTTGGGGCCTCCAAAGTACAGAATTACTAAAAATGGAGAAGATATAATGATAAAAACATGAAAATGAAAATGGCCCTCAGAAACAAATTGTCACTTTCATTTAAGGGACTCCGTATCTTTTAAATAAAGAGATTTGACAATATCAGCTCAAAGCCTATTTAACAACCCTTCAGGAGCTTTCAGCCACATCATCAGATAACATTTAAGTAATATTTTGATGCCCAAGGAGCTAAAATGCTGTAATATTTTAACAAAGAAAACCAAACAAACAAAAATGTCAGAAAAGAAAGACAAGATAACTTCTTTCCTCTCCTAATAATCACCTCATACTGCCTCAGATTTATCCGCTGACCTATTAGAAGGGCCAGACTCACATGTTGGCAACCACTGGACTAAACTAGTTTCACTGAAGTACTTTCCATTTTGAAACTTCTGTATTTTTAAGTATCTTCAACTGTGTCTTTTGTTCTTTTTCATTTGAATTTCTGCCATAAGGGAAGTAATTCATCAGTGATAATTGTCAGTTTCCTTTGTATTGTTACCTCACTCACTTGTTCCAACTGATGTCATATGATTTAATGAAACAAATGAATATGTCTTAATAACATTCATTAAAAAAAAAACAAAAAAAACATATGGTTCAAACATGTGATTTAAATCAGTTTGCTTAAATCAAACAGCTAACATGTCCTTAATATCCGTCCATGTTTGACCAATTATCTAATACACATTTTGTTTTCACATATCAGCTGGAATGTTACAGGAGCCAAAACAAAAACCATCTCAGCCTGTGAGAGAAACACTGCTGTGTGATTGGACAGCAACTCTCTCCTGCTCATGACTAAACCACAGAAGAAGCATACACACACACTAGTAGTATAGATGATTCCTTTATTTTTATTGTAGTGTATTTGTGGTTAATTTATGGAACTGCACGTAGCCGCAAAACACAACAAACAACTCCGCTTTCGAAGTAACAAAACAATTAAGGAGGATTAGGGACATTTTCACTGTTCCATGTCAATAAATCCCTCAGCTACATATCAAAATGGACTTCATTTCCACCAGATTTCTCACTGAGCTGAGGGGAGGGGGAATCCCCTCCATAGAAAGACCCATTCATTAAACAAGTAAATGTTTCCACTGACATCATGTCCACTTTGGAAGTGTAAAATCAGATGATATGCTCTGGCTCTGTGGCACGGCCATCTCGTCCGATCAGTGTCACTCACCGGCTCGATGTGAAGCAGCTGTTGGCTCTGGCTGACCACCTTTGCCATACTTCTAAACATACTGTGCAGGAGCCAAGTCGAATTTAGGCTTAATGAGCTCATTGCTCTTGATGACTTGTCTGCTGTATGCACAGAGATCATAAGTCATCACTGTGACTGCAGTGTGATGTACAGGTTGGAATTACAGATAGTGCCTTTATTGTTTAACTGGTACACTAAAGGAAATGTTCACAGATCCAGTGGAAGCACTTTGTACACTGCATGTGTAAGTTTGTGTCCACTTCAGGGCTGTAAAACCAAGACTGACATATCACCTAATGCATCTAATCAAACGAAACAGTTGTCTGCCAGCCTACACATCCAGCAGGTACAGAGCAGCATGCGTCAACACATGAATACAAGCCCTCAAATTCCTCTCTGTGACCTCTGTTTTTTTGTCTCCATTAACTTCTGGTGGAAATATCTGGCACTTTAGCTGCTGTGCGCTCCAGAATGTTTTGTGGATATGACCCCATGACTCTGCTTTTACTCAAACAAGCTGTCGGTGTTATCTTAAAATAATCTAATATATTTTCCCCATATCTAATCTTTCAGTTTTGATAATTGTCAAAAATCTCTTGAAACAGTGTCCTTGTACTGCCCAATTGTAACCCAGCTGGGAAAAGCACTTTCTTCATAAAAATGCTCAAAATGTTGATCTTACTTAGCCTCTAAATTGCCCTTGGGGTCGGTTGTAATACAGTGAAGGATGAAGTGCTCCCATATGTGTCGAAAAATAGCTACTTTTTAAGCTTAATAAACTATTTTTTTTAAAAACCTCTTGGATAAGCTGGAAATGCGCCATCACAAATATGAAAATGGGGCTGTTTTTTCAGACACCATGAAATGCTGATTTTAGTTTTTGTTTTTGTGGTTCTCACAAGACAGAAACAATACAAACATGATGATCTTACAGAATATGATGCATCGATGTAGCTAAAACTAGCCAACAGTATATAAAGTATTAAATCTGAGCTCAACCCGAAATATCTACAGCAGTAAAATGCAGACACATTAATGTAGCTGTAGTATTGATTCAAAAGACATAATAGTATAACACTGACAGGGACTGTTGTTAGATTATTGAGCATTAAAAAAGTTGATGAGCCCTTGACTTGAACAAATCAGCAAACCCAATATATATTTTCGCTTAATCTCATTGTCATTCCAAATTGGTGAAACAGCGCCCCCCTCGTTTGGCCTGTCACGTATATAGTGGTGATGCTTGGTACTGCATCCCTTCATTAGAGTCAATCAGACTGGTGCCGGTTGCAACGGACATCCTTTGATTACTGAGAAGTTAAATCAGTTCATTTGAAGCGGTCGCTGTGAACTCTTATTGAAACCGTGTTGAAACTCGGTAGTATGAAAAACGCCTGTGAAGTTAAGTCGGTCAGAAAAAAACTAAGCTGAGCTAATAAGAACATTCAAACAAAATAACCGTTTGCTATTTTCCAAGCGCTGATTATCGTACCTTGTTTAGCTAGCAGCAATGGAGGCGCCAACAAAACATAATTAGCATCACAGCAAAACAGGTGCAGGCACATGGATGTGGACCTCCCCACCTCCTAGAAGGAGGAAGGAAAGCCTCCTTGGATAAGGTGAGTAAAGTTCAATTAAACTATTTTTCTCTGCTCTCTGGCTTTACTATTTTAATGTTTAAATGTCTCATCATGGCTATTCTCCAGTAACTATGCTGTCAGTTGCTCTGTGGTTTGAGGTGAAATTGTCTTGTTTTCCTTAACACTTAAGCTGTTGTGATTATTGTTGCAGCTCTCTGCACATACCCTAAAATTAATTTTACTAAATCACTTTGGAATTTTAGCTGTTTGTAGTCAGAAGTTGGTTGGGTTAAATGTTCCTCGTTTTGTTTTACAGCTGAGCTGTGTCAGGTATAATTAGTATTGATAAGTAACTCTTCAGGTTATTTTCAGGTTGTCATCCAATTTCTTGCCTAATCAGTTACTTGCTTGTAGGGTTGTTCCTGCCACTGATACTGCCAAAAATGGTGGATTGTGTAATAAGGTATGTTTGACAAAACAATTGGATGTTTTCCAACAAACATTAATATTCTCATCTTTAGCTGACAGAAACTCAAAATAATGACTGTATTTCAAGCTAGAAAATGCGCATCTCTGTCCTCCCTCCATTGATGTTTGTGTCTGCGTGGTATTACACGCGAGTTGTGCTCGTGCTGAAAACGTGACTTGTGGTACACGTGACGTCACTCCCCGAGACAAGAAGAAAGCAGAAACATATATTTTTACTTAAGAAAATGACAAAAATAATAGTAACGCACAGTGACTTGAATAAGTAACTTTAATCTGATTACTGGTTTGTAAATAGTTACGTGTTAGATGACTCGTTACTGAAAAAAGTGGTCAGATATACCGGCATCACTGCGCAGATAGTCTTTTTTTAACGGGGTCCAGGGAAATTTCACAAATTTTGAAAATTGGGCTGTTTAAAGATGCAATTTCAACATAGTTTGAGAAGGAAAGGAAGGCCAATCGTTGGGTCCTCATCGTCATATTTTAATCACAAATAAAGCCAATTTTCCCTCACTAGACCTACTCAGTAATGTTGACGTTAAAGATATCATAGCCTATAATAAGACCTGCGCTGTGTGCATAGGCTATAAGTAAGGGATAATGCCCACGCATTATTTTTTTTTTTTATCCAATGTCACCAGGGGGGCTCCGTAGCTAACAGTACCATGGGAGGTTTATTACATTTTGATTAATCCCACATGCTTGAATTACATTGTCTTTTAAAATGTGGATGATGTGGAAGTCTGATATGGCACAGTGCTACAAGAAAGAGGTGAGACTGTCAGAGTGTTTCATCTGTTTACTTTGTGTTCACTTAGTTAGTCTAAGTTTGTAAATCCTGCTTGATCGTGGCTTTTTGCTGTAACCTGCGGGGTCATTAATTCCTGGTAAGACTAGGACCATGGCGATCTCTGCTGAGCACAAACAATTTTTGCTTCCTTATCTTTACTCCTGATTTGTTTTGAATTTAACTGGTGAATTGGATATTTAATTTATTCTGTTGGAGGCGAGGACAAGACAGAATGGATTGTGGGGTTCAGTGGGAGTAATCAGTTGTCTTTTGAGCCTTAACCATAAATACACAATTTGAAATTATTTTTTTATTTGCATTGCTGTGTAGTTGCATTATTGGTCAGCTTCCGTTGAGTGTTTGCTTTTAGCATGTCTTCATGAGGGTTGAAGCAATGAGTTTGTGTTTTTCCTACTTTAGTCCTGTGTGCGGTTGACTACTAAACTGTTGACTCACAAACCTGGCAAGAAATGTTGAGGCTGTGACCGAACTGGCATCCCAAGTCCCCAGTCATACCTTTAAAAAGACATGTAAAGTTTCAACACATCAGATGTAAGGTTTCAACATATCCGTCGTTTGCATCAATGTACATTGCCAACATTTATTCTGCCGATTTCGTTGGAAATCAGCTAACATGATGATAATGCATAGATTTGTATAGAAGAACGAGATACTAGATTAAAAGTGGTGCCCATTCAAACAAATGAGAATTGCTTGCCATGTGAAGCTGAATTCTTCACTGGTGATCTTAAGAAGCTTTTTTCTAAGAAGTTACCACATCATTCGGTCATTGTAATGCGGCTCTTCTAATAAACACTGAACCACTTGCAGTCAGCATATGACTAAGTGGGTTGCCACTGGCCTTCTGGGATATGTAGGAGTGAACTAGATTAATCTTTAGAAGACAGGTTGATTGAATGTATTTACAAGCAGTGCAATACAAGTGTGTGTGACTGGCAGCTTGTTCATCTGTCTCTATTTGTCCCAACCTGACATGTTATTATGTGTGTTTGTATATATGTGCGTGTATGTGTGTGTGTGTGTGTGTGTGTGTGTTGTGTGTTTGGTATCAAACAGGTGTTCACATGGTGTTTGAATGAGTTGGTATCAACACAGGTCATGTGAGCCAGCACTCTGCCTCTCTGTCGTCGGCTCACAGCCAACACTCCCACATGTTGCAGAGGGAACATGTTTATGTGCCGAGTAAATAACAGCAGAGCAGAATTTATTTCAATGTGTGAGCACACTGAACTAATAAATCGGACCATGTGTGTCCAAAAACAGTCTCAGCAGGTACAGGAACTGTGAGGCAATGGAAGTGCTTTAGGATGTGGAAGGAAGTTAATCCGTGCTGAACTGAATGTACGATGACTGATTTGCTCTATGACGTCCCAGCGTTGAGTTTCTAAACAAGTGTAACAGTGATAAAAGCATTAGTGCTGTCAATGTAATCATCAGAAATGCTTAACTAAGGTGAAATAATGCTAAATACAGACCAGATAGCTATTGTTGCCAATAAATGACACAGTACAAAGACCAACATTCACTTAACCACTTGATAGGGCCTCTGTATACTCCAGTATCTGTGGGCATAGTTTATATCATTATGAAATCTATTTATATTTATGATTTGTAACTAAAGATGCCTGTAAAGACAGACTAGTGAGTAGATGAGTCAGTGTTTGTTATGAAGACGTTTAATGTCCTCAACATCCTCTGTCATCTGATTTGGACACTTGTTAGCAACTTTTTTATCAACCGATAATTTAATGATTTGATGTGTTAGTCACTGAACAAAACATGTAAATGATTTCAGCCTATGGTAACCACAGACCTTATTTCAGGCTTTTAACTGAAAACCAGTTAAAAAACTCACAGACTTTAAGATGAGGGAACAGGATGTGCAAGAATGCTAACCAATTTCCAGGTTTTAGGAATATAAACTACACCACTCCATTGTAAGGGGAGAAAATGCGTCTTCCTATGATAGTAAGTTTATTTCATCCTTTTGGATTTTGGCTTGTTATATATGTTTTACTTCTTGGATTGAGTTGCCAGCTAGTGATTGTAATTATTGCTGACACAGCAACGTGGAGAGAGTTAACTATAGTAATAGTGGAAGATGCACTCTGTTGCAGTCAGGCCCCCGTAAAGTGTCATTTACAACAAAATGATAAATACATTAAAAAAAATCCCTTACATCCCAGGGGCATCCCAGTGGAGGTCTTTGTTTGTCCTGAACACATCGTCCCCTGGGCTGTCTCAGTTACATGTTGATGCTGAGTGCTGATCCTTTTTTTTCTAACGTCAGCCCAGCTGCAGCTTTAGTCTTTCCATGGAATATAAAGACAATGGGAGGCGTTAAACAAGATCTATCATCATGTAGACGCTAATCAATGCATGTTGAGTAAAGAAGTGCAACATCTGGCATTTACTGCAACTCCTGCGTCGCTCCAAATTACTATCCTATGCTGCTCTCACAGCTGTTTTTTTCCGCAGGTATGAGAGCTGTTAGACAATGAAGGTTTTAGGACTGAAAGGCAAAAATTTCCCCAGGAGATCCGTATCTGCATGAAGTCGCTCTTTAATCAGATCGTGGGAGGGACTCGTGCTTTCATTCTGTCTTTATTTATGACCCACAGGGAGCAGAGACTCATTCCCAGGTGTCTCCTCCCTGAGTAGGATAAACAGAAACAAATACAGAAGAAGAACATAGAAATACCTGAGAGTACAATCTCAGTTGAAGGATATTAGAGTCTATTAGAGTTTCACCAAACCACTTATTTCAGGGCTAATGTTGATACTAAAATGTTCTGACAGTAGTTTTGTATTAACAAATAAGATCATTTTATGCCAAAAAAAGACAAATATTTGGTTTGGCAGTTGTTACCATAATTTTGGTCTCCTGAAATCAACTTGACTGATGCACCTGCTGTTTTGGATTGCTGTTGATGTTTTAGCCTCTGTGGAGCTCTTCATATGACTTACACATCCTGCACTGATTGCTACAATTATTATGCAGATCACAATACTGATAACTGGTGTTGAACTTGATATAACCCATTTTTGATACAGCTTGTGTCTTTTTTATATGTTGCTTGCATTTGTCTCTCTCTTGTATTTAGATGAAAGTGCTACAGATTGTGTTTTGCATAATTCATAGAGTTGTTGAACTGTGTGATTGTGAAGCAGGGTGGATAACAGGCTTGTACACATGTGGAAAATGTGTCTGTTTGTCCGCTGATATTAAGGATGGAAATCGGAGATTGGACAAAAAATAACTTTCTGATAAAGAACGTATATTTTATTTTGGATGCCAGTTTAAATCTCTGAACATCGTGTTATGGATGTCCTTGTTTGTGAGGTTTGCCACATGTGCTGTCTTTATGTGCTTTACAGTGCATGTGTTTGTTAACCTGTTTTTAATTATATTGCTGATCGTGTCTTTTGTTTTTTGAGTTTCACAACCTTTGGTGGAAGCTTTTGCACATCATTACGTTTTGCAGATAGAGAATGTTGAACTTAAGTCATGTGTATTTGACCCTGGCACATTTTTGTTTAATCATGGTGTCGATAGGTGGTTGCTAGGGTTTCAGGAGTTTTAAAAGCACAAAACATAAACAGGTATTTTTTTAAATGTTGAACAGATCTAGAAAAGTTGAGTTCGCAATTCCTGCTATTTAGGGATCTCTCAATCAAAACAATATAATACAGAACACATAGCTTGATGATCTTGGGAAACAGCGTGGGATCGTGGGAGTTGCTGTCCTCACTGTCAACCTTTGCTAGTCGAAATCTGACTTGACTAAGGTAGAAATGTTCACGGAAAAAGCTAATGTCTTAAAGTTACATTGTCAAGCACTGTGACAGCGTCGCGATGGACAACTGTGGTCATTGCATGTTAAAGAAACTGATGAGGATGTTGAGTGATTACAATGTGTTTACATTGACCATTTTAGCTGGTGGTAGCCTAGAAAATGGCAGTGAAGGCCACCTGAAAAATTAATATGCAGCAGAAACCCTGAAAGTGACAGGTGACCAAATGAAAATAACCATTACCTTGACTGAAAATACAGATTTTTCTGTGTCTTGACAATTGTGGAACATTTTTTGGACAACAAAAAATAACAAAAGCTGAGTAATTTTTTGACATTTTCATGTCATGTCATGTCATATATATATATATATATATATATATATATATATATATATATATATATATATATATAAAAATTACACACACACACAGGAAGATGCAAATTTTTCTTTAAATTTTGAGAGGTCTTCTTTATCAGCCATCCATTATATTTACAGCTTCAGCTAACAATTATTTCCCTTATTGAATAAGCTATTCTTTTACAACAATTTAAAAGGGATGAACTACAAATCTTTGTATTTAAGAAGCTTGAACCAGACAATATTTGGCATTTTCGCAAAATAAATTATTTGGAATATTAATAATAGTATAGTAACTGGGGATTTACTAATTGTAGATTTACAAATTCTTTTAACACTATTTTTCTCTTCCATGCAACAGCAAAAATGTATGAGGACAAGATAATAGGATCAGTGAGTGCTGTTGTTCTTTTAAATAAAGTGAAGTAAAGGGCCATGGCAGGTCCATGCTGCAGCTGGAGTATCGGGAGGTTTTGAGGTGTTGCCCCCCGTCAGACTGCTGCTCTGGACTCTGTCGAATCCCTCTGCAGGGACTCAGCAGCCGGCTTCTCCTGGGAGGTCGGCTGTTTGCCTTTGGCAGTGAGACCAGGAGAGGAAATGGGGATGATAGGGAGCCACACTGTTGTTGTTTTCACTCATACTATGCATGGCAACTAAATGTACACAAGACACTGACAGAGTTCACCCCAGGGCAAAGAATACGTAATAAAACTCTTTTAGTCTTCCAGCATTGAAGCTTCAGATTCTGACTGACTTCAAACTGTTGAGCATACGAGGCAGCACATCCTCATTATCAGAGATAATCGCTCACTGGATGGAGTGATAAATTTGTCACCGGTGAGTCATCAATAATAGCCGGCGAATGGTAGGGAATAAGTACATTAATCACCTGAATAGCTGCTGTGAAATGCGTAATGACACACACGAGGAGCAAGGAGGTCATCAGGCAGCAACATAAGTGAAAACAGCACTAATTCAAATCACAGAACTCATGTTCAGAAGGTCTGAAAACAGATACAAGGATTTTTATTATTTTAACTTTAAAACTTATTTTAAAAGTTTTAAAAAAACAGAATTATGGAAAAGCAGTAGAGTTCACCTTATTTACTTAAGGTAAAAACCTGTCTGTTAAAAGTAGCTGCTTTTCTCTGTTTACTAAAATCTACAAAATCCTCAGAATTGATTGAACTGAACTGCTGCTCTGCTGTGGCTGCAGGGTGAGATAACAAGTTGGACTGACGCCAAAAACATGCACTGCTATGATGTTACGCCTCCTGCACACAAACCCACACACTCACTCTGACAGTCAGACCTGAGCCACATTACGAATACATGTTGAAAGTTTGACCCAAACTGGCCTCCCACCGCTGACCCACTTCTCACAGCATGAACACTTGACTTGTACAACATAGAGGTTTTATAGTCTGTGACTCTGGGAACTAGCATGACTAACATGACTCGGCTTTTCACAGTTTGGACTCATGAACTCAAACTACTAAAATCAGCAGAAATGTCAGGGTTTGCCACATGCTGAGATCATTAAACATTCTGCCGAAGCTTTGGAGGAAGTTCAAGTCCTTTTCTTCTTGTCCATGCATTTCAGCATTTTTGCTTTTCAGCTGTCATAGCGCCTCTTTGGGGCTCCAACTAACCATTATTGCCATTCTTCATCAGTTGATTCATCTCTCTAAAATGATTGAAATTAAAAATAGGAATTTAAAAAAATGTAAAAAATATATTGTTTTTTCCAACAGTCCGAAGGACAAAGATTTTCTTTTGAAAAACCAGCTATCATTACAGACTATTTGTCCCCAACCCTGCAGCTTTAGCTCTCTGTAATCTAAAACTGTGGCGATTCAGTCTATCTTCTGTCTAAAACGTCATTTTTTTAGGATTTTGAGGATGTCCCTCTCCGATGGGACTCGCGATGCTCACACTTTGTGAGCTTTTCCTGGAACCAGCTGCCAGTGGCTGTAAAGTCAGAGAGGAGAGCTAACCAGGCATCCTTTATTTTGGAGGGGTGATTCGTTAAAGATTTTTGGACTGTAAAAGGTGTTTTCCACTGCTCATTAGTCAGAATAGAAAGGGGTCTCTCTGTTTGTCATGGTGAACATGTATCTTGGCTGTTGGCAGAGTAATAACAGAGTGCTGACAGCTTGCTGAGTTTACCTCTGACTCTGAATTGTTGGATTATACAATATGCACCATAAGGATATGGGATATTTGGATATTATGCAATAAGTTGGTTTATTTTGTCTCCATTTGTGGAGCTACATGTTGTGCTTCTGCACTGCATATCCCAGAGAAAACAACAACTATTTAAACTCATTAAATTGCAAATTACTTTTTTTTTTAAATATCAATTTCACAGAGCTCAGACATGTCCAATGCACAACAGTCAAATATCCAAAGATATTTATTTCACTGACATTTAATTATGTCAAATAAACACAGCTGTTTCTCGAACTGGAGTAGCTGGAACCAGAGAGTTTTCAACATTTTTGCCTGAGAAATAAAATCAGCCATTAAATTTAATCAACTAACTGATTAATCCACTCAATTTACTAAATATCTTTGATATTTTGGAGTGCTGTTTAAAATTTAAACAAATGAAAAATTCAAATATTGAATGAAATACTTAAATATTTAGTAGTTGTATCTGTAAGTTTGCTTTAGGCATTCAAATATATTATTATAAGGTTAGAGTCTCCTCAACGCCACACACAGATCTAATGTTTTTGTCTGCTGTAAAAATGTATTTGTGTTTACCTTTATGTTAAGTAGCTGAGTTGTAGTTCTTCATGGTTTGTTAAAAGCTGTTTTCCTCTCAGTAAATCTGGCCTGATGCAATAACACAAATCTATTAACTTAACTTTCCAAAGGTGACTTCATTACAGCAGGAGCACTCAATCTGCCAGTGCTCTTTATGGGAGTAAAAACATTTGACTGAGAGAAAAGCATTAATGTAATCACTTTAACCACTTTTTATTGGGAAATAAACTGCAGAGTGTTTACCTGCAGTTTGTCACGTCCATTTGCAGTCTGAGTGTTGTGAGCAGCCAGGAATGTGAGGCGTCTGTCAGCCTTCCCTCGGAATATGACGGGGGGGCCGTAAATGATAATGGACAAAATACTCCACCATTAAAATAGTCCCTGTTTGTTTAATATCAACATTTATTGGAGCTGCTGTATAATCCTATATGAGCTGTAAACTAAAACTCATAAACACGACTGCAGGAGGAGAAGCCAGCTGTTTACCTCAGATACCCCAAAACCTGGAGGAGGTTTGTGCTCAGGGGCTGAGAGGAGAAACTGTGACGTCCTCTACAAGACAATATTCAAACATGACACCCTCGCACTATTATCCTAAAATGCACCTTTAATCTGTAATAAGTGCAGTGCTCAGTTTGTCACCTCTGGAACTGAACAGATGGGACTCATCCAACATTCATTTTTTGTTTTTTTCTTCTTTCGGTGCTCAGGCTCTGATGATGATGTCCAACACTTTTACAGGATTTTCTGTGTCTTAAATGCCATCAGTTAGCTTACATTAAAGAGTTTGGCTACAAAAGACAGTAGTAAAAGCCTCCTTTGCTGCATTATTTTGTTGGAAAATGTCAGAGAAATCAAGCTAAATGATGGCCCTGTAGATTCAGATGGGTTGTGATTAGCTGGCTGTGTTTCTATCATTCAATAAATCACTCTGAAAGTGATCCCTAGGATATCGTTCTCCACTGTAATCATCATTATAGTTGTGGTGTGTACTCCATCCAGTTAAGTAAGAAAGATTTTTAAAAAGATCTATTTGTAGTTATTGTTATAGCTGTTGTTCTTGGCGGGGACGGCCTTCTAGTCCTGAAGACAGCTCATCTGTGTGGGAGTACTTATGTTACCTGTGAGGAGGTTTTGCCTTCAAGTCTAAAGCCAGGGAACAAAAAGCCACAGAGTACATGACAGACTAGAAACGTGTTTCTATTGTGTCTGTCATCTTTAGCACTTAAATCAAAGCACTTATGCACTTAAAGTAAAAATGAAAATGTTGCTATTTTTTCTTTTTTACTCGGTGATATGTTGTAGTTGCTTTCTTGTGACAAATGTACTTATTGTAAGTTGCTTTGGACAAAAGTGTCTGCCCTGCATGTAAATGTAAATGTAACATACTTTGCTGCAAGATGGAAAGTGATAAGTTGATATCTGTGGCTTTTTTAAGTCGGTAAACTGGCCAGAAATGGCTTCACATGGTTTACCTGCATATACAGTGCACATCACTACACTCTGAACCTGAGTCAGGTTGGTGTTTCAATGCCAACGCATTTAAAGAGTCTCTGTGCAGCAGCTAGATTATTCAGGACACAAACATTTCCTTCAAAGAGAGGAGAGGAGCGAACATGTGGCCCTCATTAGAGGATTTTTGAATCCTTCAGGCAACTCCCAGGGATGGAAAAAATATGATTAATGGTATTATTAGGAGTATTATACTTTTAGTATTATTAATATACATTTTTCAATTAGTAAAGCTGTTATTACTGCTGTGGCTGCTGCATTTTTCCAGCCCAGTGAAACAAAAGAGGTTTTAGGTGAATAGTGTCGTAAGTGTCGTAATGAAGTGACTCAAAGACAAGTCAAATATAAACTCTCCTGAGTCACTCAGACGACGTCCAGATCTCCTCCCAAGTTCCCTCCGAGACCAAGAAGTTCCCAGTACTTCATCAGAGTGAAATGAGGAGGAGGATTAGTTTTGTCATGTTTGGATTGCTTTCTGTTTTTTCTTTTGGGCCATGTCTGCTTTTTCATGTGCTCCAAACAATACATCCTCATACCAAAATAGCAGAATCGATGTATTGCCAATGAGTGCCAAAACGACATTCATCACATTACTCAAACAGCATCACCATTGAAGCATACTTACGGCAGACAAACCGGACCTTTTGTGGTGCAGTTAGATTTGGGAAAAGATTATTGTCTGGGTAGTGATAAGTGCATTACTTATGTTGCTCAACTTCCATAAAATATGTAAACAATAGAGTAAAGTGTCTCTATTTTTACTCAGACTCATGTTCCTGTGAAGAAAACAGCTCATGGCTTAAATAAGGAGGAGAAGTCAGCAAAGAGTTGCTGATAAAGCTAACAACACTTTGTTGACTTGTGTTGACAGTGACTAGATTTTTGGTGTCAGAAATAATGATACACTTGCACGTTTTGAACACAGAAGTCTGACTTTTTCTTTTTCTCTTTTCAGTCTTTGATTTCTTTTTTCAGCTGTTTTTTAGCCTGTATGCAATATTTCTTACCCGTGAAAACCATACCAAAGATCCAGGTTGTGGCAGTATAAGACATCATCTAATGATGAATTCTACTTCAAACTTGTGTTTTTATGGTTTGTGCCTTCAGCTGTCACATATTACCTATCCATATTAGCAGCTGAACAACCCAGTCAAATTTTACTCTGTGGTGTGGACAGAGCTTTAGAGTCATTTTAAAATCATGAGTTAATTTTAGACAGTGAAACCAATCAGGTGTTCTTAAATTAAATCAATTGAACGTCTCTATTCATTAATTTGACTGAAAAAATGTTTCTTTGGCCTGTCTTTTGAAAATGAATACTGTGTCTGTGAGCCGGAGATTAATGAAGTCCATCTTCTTCCTCTCAGACCGAAGACAAACTCATTCAGACCTCTGCCGTTTGCTCTGATGCCACATTTCCACGGGCATCAAGTCGGAGATTATTAGTTTAGGCTGCTTCACACGTGGTTCTGCTTCCAGTCCACCAGATATTCCAAACACAGCAAACGTGAATTTTGAAACTGTAATTTAATATATTACAGCCATTACGTTAGGAACTTCCTGAGGGAAAATATGGAGGTGAACACCTAATTTAATGGTAATATTCAATTTCCAGTTCATAGTTTTCAGTCTGGTTCATCAGACTAAAAGAGATATGTTTTAAAGATAATTTTGAAAGATAAAAAATTCATGGATTATTCATGCTGTGGTCAGTGACTTTTCCGACAGGGTTTTTTTGTTTTGTCTTTTAAACTAAAACCAGTCAGATGATTTCCAGATTTACCAACAGGCATCTCTGTGCAGATAAATCTGTCAGACGGGGATCAGGCTCAGCTGAGGTCCTGATATCCTCAGCACTCATGGACGTGTTCGTTGTCGAAATCCAGTCATATTCACCTACCAGCCTGAAAATGCTGCAGTTATATCAAAGTTAATAACCAAAGAAATTAATCAATTGAAATAGTTATTTACTCAACTTGATTTTGTCATATTGCTTTGAATGAGATTGTAAGGTTTCCCTGATATTTTTCAGACAAACAAAATACTCCCGGTGTATCCTTACAAATGTATGGAATCCAGCTCTTAAAATGCCAATGATGAAATTGTGTGTGTTCAGCTTGAACTTCAGTTAAAGCAAAGAATTGTTAAAAGCTGTCGTTTCATACAAACATGCAGATGTGGCAAATTTGAAAACGAAATTAACAACAACACATAAAAATAGGCACTGAAAATTATTGCAAAAAAAAAAAATGTCATTAAATAAATTGTAATAGAATGCACACAAGGGATTAATATAATGTAAAAAACTAAAACAATAAAAGGCTATAAGATTGCACCAAAGTAAGAGCCATATAAAAACAATAGGCAATAGACAGCACAAGGAAATTCTGCCTTTGTTGGGAATTATTGTCAGCTGTGGATTATTCCATATTTGGACGGTGTGTGTGTGATTAAGTTGAAATAAAATACAGTGTGTGATCGCGGTAATGAAGTCACATGTCAGCCAGTGCACCAGTGTGGCTCGTTGATGTGTTTTTAAAAGTTCGCAGAGGAAGAAGAGATATCAGGCTGCAAGGCTCAGCACTTGTTAAAAAGAAAAGATTTATTCTGAAACATGCAACCTTGTGGATATGGAGCTAATTTACATTGTTGTAAATTATGTACAAAGTCATTTGTAATCCTAGTTTTAAGATAAATGAAGTTAAAGTCAATATGTTCATGGTGAAGTATATGTGTGATGAAAAGTGCCTTTTAAATGAGTTTATGTGATTTGTTCTCTATGATGTCGGTCTGCGTTGTTTCAAACAGACAAATTCAGTTCCTCAGTGTCTCTGCAGCCAAAACAGAATAAAACTTATAACAACGTAATTTTCTTTCCTTCTTTCATCATCATTTACCGTGACATACAAACATGTGAGCCAGACAGAGAAACACAAACTGTTTTTAAAGCAGACCGTGATAGGAAACAATGCCTTGTTATCAGATTTGGAGAAGCTCACGATTTGGTTTCAAAATAAATCTGAATATTGAGCTGAACTTTTCAATTTCCTCTGGAGATCATCTGACTTTGCTTTGGACGAGCCGCAGCTGCTGATTCGCCTCATTTAGGGAAAGTTCGTTAAGGATTATCAGGCGTCGGGAGTGCAGAACGCCAGCCGACATTTACTTTGGGTCAGGCCTCAGGCAGTTTTATTGCACTGATAAATTAGCAGAGATCAGCGGCCATTACTCTCCGACACATAACACAGGACATACATGTGTGGAAAATTATCTAATGTTGGAAGAATTACGTGGATTTATTGGAAGGATTAAACACTAAAATGATCTTAAATCAACTTTTTTGACATTAACTTATTCATACAGCAGCGACTGCGATCAAATACTAAACTTAAACACAGATTCTCACTTTAACATCACAGATTTGAGCCAAATTCGAATTTTTTGGATTACTGCTGCATGTGTTTGCAGTTTGTTGACATGAAAGGTTTATTTTTTAATAACTGGATGACATAAAGTACAAAGTGTGAAGTAGTTCCTGACACTGAACAGACATTGGCCTGATCGTTTCCTCAGCACGTCATGCTGTCCACACTTTGTTACAGACGCAGTTTGATGCCAACTAATGAGGTCAAGTGTGTGGTGTGATGATGATGATGATGGTGATGATAATGATGATTAGCAGCAGATCAAAGAGCAGGATGAAGTCACAGTTGAAATCAATATAACTTCAATTTTCTATCTGTCTGTCTGTCTAACTTAATTTGATTTTACCAAACTGTCTTTCTTTCTTTCTTTCTTTCTTTCTTTCTTTCTGTGTATCTGTCTTTCCTTTTTTCTGTTTTTAAATGCTCAATAATAAAGCGTTATAATGGCATCGTGGACTGACATGTCCAGGAAAACAGTGACGGCACAGCAGTGATTTGCGATCAGTTCAGTTTGTGGAAACTCTTTTTTTTTGTTCTTGATGAGTTTTCATGATATTCCAGTGACACTGACGACATCTCCCACTGACTGCAGAGTCAGCATGTGTTTAAGAGCTGTGGGCTGTTGCCACAACACACAGTGTATTACACAACGTTTATTTATTCATGTATTAACATTCAATGCTGATAACTCTGCTGACTGATCGAAGATAATTTAAAACCACTACAGAGGGTAACCAGCAATATTCCAAGTTATTTTTGGTGTTTTTTGTTTTGAGTTGAAACTAGCAAAAACATGTTGTTCTTAATGATCATCACATCTTAACTAAAAGTTATTGTTCATTCTAGTCAACCATTTGAACCATTTCTCTTTCAAAAGTATGAAAAAAAGTAAAGTATGAGAGATCTCAGGTCACTTCTGTGCATCTTTTTGATGTATTTCCTCTTGCTGATGTGACATCTCATTGATCACACTCACAGAGTTTCAAGTTCATCCGATTCTAAATAATTGTGACATGAATAAAGAAGTCTTGAGCCCTTTTATACACACGCTTTAGTGTTAAATACAGGGTGCCCTCAGTGTTTTTAAGTTCTGGTAGAGGTTTTGCTGTAGTGGAACCTCTGTAGTAAAAAACAGACTGCCTATATGCACAGCAGGGTTTCCCCAGTAAATGCTGTTGCATCTGATGGCAAGTGATGGGCGGCATAATGGTCCAGCACGGGCTTGTCTTTAAAGATGTTTCCAATTGAGCTATCCCGCTGTGACTATTGAATAAAAACCTCTTAAAAGTTTTGCTTATCTTCTAATTTAATACTATCACGATACCTGGATGTCGATTTGATTCAGGATCTCAATTCAAAACTGATTCTGGATTGGATGAATATGAAGGGGGCACTATTTTCAGGCTTTTGCTCAAGTATTCAGCGTGTCACACCATTCATTAGTGTCCTTCGTCCACTGGAAGCAATGAAAAAACATAATTAGGAAGAGGAAATAAATGATGCACAGCTTTTTTTATTTTTATTTAAAACAGTCATCATCATATTATTATCCAATATTTTAAAAATCCGTTTTACTGAACCTTCCAATGCTTAGCTTCAATAAATACACTGTTGCACTACATAGTCTATTTGATAGCTCAAAGATCTTTGACGTCAGAAGGTTCAGACTGTCCCATCGTACAGATTAGAAGACTTTGGGAGTGTCTCAACTCCAGTTGTTTCTGACTGGATTTTAGGGGGTTGAGAAACATGCAAAATTGATTTTCCTGACATTATTTTCTTGAATAAAGCTAGAATATGTGAAGTATTTTTGTCTAGCAGAAACTATGTAGCCACTGTGTAGAGTCTTGCTTTCAGGCCAGTGCTTTTAGTTGTGGGTCAGAATATTTAATTTAAGAAAACACTGATTTATCAGAGAGTTGTTTTTTTCTAATTTTCATCCTGACACATTTTGAGATGTTGCCCGGATGACTTTGTTCTTTCCCAAAGAATCCCTTCCAAGGATTTACCTCTGTAATGCTCCTGTACAAATGGCAGCAATGAGAATAGTGATTAGAATAGATCTGGATCAATGAATCAGCCTGGCAGAAATGCGAGATGATGTGTTTTTATCAACGTCATGTCTGTATCTGCATGTGTCGGCTGGTGAGTAACAAGGACAGCGTGGACAGACATTTTTTAAGCCTTTTTTTATTTGCACACAAATACAACAATATAAAAGCAGATGTAGAAACAGATGTGACGGAGGAGAACCAGAGGTCACAGGCTCAAAAATCAGACCTCCACTCGACTCAGTAATTCAGAAAATGTGTGCGCGATGAAAGTTTGATTCACTGACATTAAAAAGTCTCAAGTGTTCTCTCCGCTTTTCCAACAATTCTTTGTTCTGGTGCGTAATGAACTGCAGCCACACACAAAGTTTAGTCTTGTCATATAATTAGACTGATTTGCATTACAACACGTTTTCTCCCTGACTTCAGTAAGATGTGACTAACTCTAAATCACAGGGTCAGTTAGATAACGATGTGTAAGTGGAATGTAACATTAACACGGAGCCAAGAGTCCACTCGGTAAAACAAGAACAGACAGTTTCAGGAAATAGGTGAAGGCAAAGTGACATCCACTCTGCAGTTTTATCTGACAGACATAAGCTCGTGGCTGGCAGATTTGCTTCACTCACCAGCCAAAAATGTTTTTAATGTGGTCAGTGGCTGGTAAAACCTGCCATTCAGACAAAATGCTTTATTTTTCTCCGTGCATGTCATCGAAACGGAGCTGCTCCAGAAGCAGAAATGATCTTTGGTTTTAACTTCAGTGGGTGAAGCCATACGCTGCGCTCCAATAGATTAAGTATGTCCCATTAGGAAATATGTGAAGCGCAAGCGCAGCGCCAAAAATACCAGGATGTTCTACTGCATCCGGTCGTCGTCGGCTTCATGCAGGCCAGCGTGCCTTTCTGGCTATTCTGACCCACAATCCTCTGAGACACAAACACAAACACTTGACAGGATAACAGACACCGCAGTGACAGAGGAAAGCACATTTAATTACTACCTTTGTAATCCAAAATGTCTTGCTAAGGCTGCTACGGGCATAGAAGGAAGAGGCTCAAAGTTCCAGGCACACTGTCATGAGGAAGTAGTACCTCCTAATTGTATACATGTGTACTTTGTAAGAGCAGCTTCAATATGTACTAAAGGAAAGTAAAAGTATGTGGTTTGAAACGCACACATATATTCACAATTATTAAAAACTTTGGTTCCCCAGCTCCATCTTTTCAAGTTCAAACAGCCCATGAGATCAGCTGTGCATGTAACGAATACTCTTAACACTGATCTCAGACCTGTGCCATCCTGCCGTGTGTCTCTCTGACTCTTTTGTCATGTTTGTGTCAGCACCGTAAGAAAAGAAAGTCCTTTCATAAATATTGTAGTCGAGGACTAAAGTGATACTGGTTCAGTTTGCGAACAGTGGTGGCTGGTGGGACACCTCAAACTGAGCAAGCGAACGCAGTCGCCAGACTTTCCATGAGGTCATCTCTGGCCAGCCAACCTCTCAGAGTTTATAGTTCTGCTAAGAGCCTCAGAAACCGAGCTGGAGGATGAGTTTTTATTGCACTTAACAGCGACATATAAACACTGGTCTGCTCTGCTCCGAAAGCGAACACAGTAAGGTGTCGTTAAACGAATCTGGACTGACTGGACTGTATAAAAGTTTAACTTCATGTGTTCCAGATAATTTGAGCTCCTTCTGTGCAGCTGAAGCCAGAGTGAAACTCTGCGTCATTGTTGTTGTTAAGCATCCACGCTCCATCAATCAATGAGTTCCTTGTTGACAAATGAGGCGACACTCCAAAGAGTTTGATTATTTTCACCGAATGTGAGAAGAAGGCACGCAAGCTGAGAACCTTCACTCCTGCAGCAGCAAAACCTCCAAATAAAAAGCTTTCAGGGTCTGTTGGTCTGACAAAACAAGCAATTTGAAGAAGTCACCTCCAATTTTAGGAAGCTGTGATTGACTTTTTCACAATTCCTTACATTTTTATAGGAACCACTTAAGAAAATAATGTGATGATTGTCAGGAATAAATGTAAGTGATCGACAGTCACGTTTTGAGTCACTTGTATGGTACAAGTACATTTTCCTTTCTTTGCTTTGCAACACAAAAATTCACCCATTCTCACAAACATTCATACACCGATGGCGATGGCCGCCATGCAAGGCGCCAACCGTTCATCAGGAGCAGTTTGGGGTTCAGTATCTTGCTCAAGGACACTTCAACATGCAGCTGGGGGGACCTGGGACTCGACCTTTCCATTACTAGATGACCTGCTCTACCTCCTGAGCTACCGCCGCCCTTAGGTTGGTGCTTAGATAACATTATCATTATCTAGTGAATCACACAGCAGCTAAAGCACATTTTACCCCTTTCTCTTTGTTGTAATGCACCCAGTCACATTCTCCTCTTCATATATATTGACATATCATGGGAATATGAATTTATTTCAAATTTCAACGTATACATGGCGTCAGTGTGGAGCTCTGTAGTTGTCGCAGCGTGAGTTCACTTAAAGCCGCTGCATCGAGCTCTTACACAACTAGTATAGTTTTTACTTGCCTGTACGTTCCTATTCCCTCTTTAACCTGTAAGAGGTTAGTATCTCTGTCACCATCAGGGATTTCATGACCTGGAAATCACACTGAATTTTGTTTCACTTCGTTATAATGAAATTATACTTATACATGTACAAGCCAGCCAGAACCTGTAACTGTTGGAGATACAGGATGTTGGTCCAACAAAGGCTGTTGGAGACAAATAATGAATAATAGGAAATGACTTTTCAGGTATAAGTTCTTCAGATAAATCCAGGAAGAAGGCGCTGTTGTCCTGCAACAAACTGAGCCGAAGCCAAAGTTTCTGCCGATAGCAGATGGTGAAAAAAATAAAAAATAAAATAACTTTTTCAGCATGTTTGTCCTCTTTAATAAAGTGAAGAGGAAATCCTTGAAGCTAAGAAGCAAAGACCCTGTTTGCAAACGGAAACAACAGGTTTTATGGGAAATGTGTTGTCAATTTGTAGAATCATGAGTCCAACGGTACTTCTGGTGTTAGACGGAGGCTACCAGTGGATTCATATTGATCATACATGAAGATGAAATGGTAAATGAAAGGCTCCTGAGTGGCCCCTCCTCTGGTCCTTGTAGTGTCTTTGATCACATTTCCCCCCAGCAGCATCGGGGAATGTGCGTGCAGTTTGCAGTTTATTCCTAATGACCTTCAGTTTGAAAAAGAACATTTCCTCATGCTCAGATATGTTTTGAATTTTGCCACCATCCAAGATCATATCTCCGTCCATATTCTTTTTCACTGTCCAGAGAGGAACTTCAAAGCTGCTGATAAGCTCGACCCTAAGAGGGAACAAAGCTGTTCCGCCCTCCTCATCCCGTTCCAATTAGAGCGCAGGAGGTTTCTGATTAAAAACACCAGATACAACATTTTCTGCTGGATTCCCTCTCCGTTTCTTAGGTACTTCAGTGTGCCGTGGTCGCTGCTCTGTTTGCTGACACAACTGAGGAAATATGTAAAACTTATTGTTTAGTCTTAGCTCAACAGACCTTCTTATCGACTATCATTCAGAAACCGTTGTGCCTTCACTTGCCGCCCTGACGTAAAGCGTGATTATTTTCAGGATTAATTGATTCATTGATCAACCAGTTGATCTGTAGAATATCAAACAACTAGGAAAAATGTCCATCACAATTTGCCAGAGCCCAACGTGACTGATTACTTTTCTAATTCCAAAACCCAAACACTCTTCATGTTCATGTACTTGTAAGAAAAGCAGCAGATCCTCACATTTAAGAAGCTGGAGCCAGAACATGTTTGGCATTTTTTCTTGAAAAATGACTGAAACAATTAATTGATGATCAGAACAGTTGATTCATTTTCTTGAACAATCAATTATTTATTATTATTTATCTAGTTGGTGCAGCTTTAATTGACTGATATAGTAAAAAAATTGTCAGCAAAATGAAACAATGACAATCCCAAATGGTATTACCTGTGTTATCCAACCAACAATCCAAAACGTTTTCTATCATGATAAAAATCCATGTGTGAAAAGCTTAAACTAATATATTTTCTGTTATTTATTCTTGAAAATGGCTTTAAAGATTAATCAGTTATCAAAATAGCTACAGGTGAATCTTCTAATCATGTTCTGCCATGTTTTAACTCTCTGGATGCTTTTTCCAACCATCCTTTCACAGTTTATCTGGAGTACCTGAGTGAATGAAATCAGTTTTAGGAGGATTGTATAAAAGTGTAGAACCAGAAAGAAGAGATGAATGCAGATGTGATGTTGAGGCCGGCGGGTATTTTTGTTTACTCCACCCTGATAATCTGATAATAATCTGATAATAATCTAAACTGTCTTTAAGGGACCATTACATTGTAACTAGTAGCTACAGATGAGTCACACTCGAGTAGAGTTGAATTCATCTGAACAGCAGAACGCCGATGATGAGGTGTTTCCATGGTGGAGATGTGATGTTTACAGTTTATAGATGATTAGTGCCTCTAACTCATGTGCCCAGCTATTAGGCTTTATTTTTGTGGCAGTGATTCAGGGGGAAAATATCTGAAGAGAAAATAGCAGTGAGCGACTCCGGCCAGACGAGTTAGCTAATTCTCAAGAACTCCTGAGTTCATGGTCGTAAAATTAAAAGTGAGCATTCAAAGAGGCGGAGGAGAACAGCGCTTTCAGACAATTTCCCGACTGCCCGACCTAAGCCTTCTCTTCCAAGTTTCCACTTGAGAATGTTGGTTATTCCCTCAGAGAAATAACACCGCCAGAGGTGCTGATGAACCAGCGAGGTGACAAGAACTGAACTTTAATTCAGCCATCAACCGTTTGTGTCTGTGCCCATTAGATCTTAATTTTAGTACTAATTTACAAGTAGAGGGGCACTGGAGCTGACCAAGTTCCACTGTAGTCCCACTAGTCAGTCTGAGTCCACGAGTTTCCCCCATCAGCCAAATGTCCCCTCAAATGAGCCTGTACTTTCCTTGTTTACAAAGTTTTCTGCAAATACCCCAACCGTTGAAGTGCAGCCCTCAACTAGTCCAACTACATTTCTGATCAGTCCATTTGCCCCTTAAGTCAACCTCTAGTCAGCTTAACTGCCCCCAAATGCCAGACGACCCAGTCTAACTACAGATGAATAAAAGTGCTGCTCTAATTAACCCCTTTAGCGTCCTTCTTGTTCATCAATGTACAAGGACACTTAGGCCAGTTAGTCCCTGAAGTGCCCCTCTAGTCAGCACTTCTAGTTAGTGCCCTAAAAATCCCCAAAGTGCCAGTCGAGTCAGTCCAAGTGCTCCTCCTGTCCGCCTGAACAATTTTTAGTATATTTAGTCTTGTAGTTATCATAATGGCCATCTTGTTGCCCTCAAGTTTTTAAATGTTCCATTCAGGTCAGTCCAAGTGTGCCACCAGATGATCCAGGTGTCCCTCAAGTCAACCACATTGCCTGTCCAGTCCAAAGTGACCTGTAGTAGAGATACCTCTGCATTAATCTGACCCCTACCCCATTTGCAAAGTCTCTTTCACTTCCATTAACCCCTGAGGTCACTGAATAAGACAAAAAAAACAAAAAAACACACAGTTGTAAATTTTCAGTAGTTTTATTGAAAAATGCCTCTTCTGTTTTTCAGAAATAAATAAGAAAATAAGGCTGTGGAATTCACAATCTGCAGTTCAAACATGAAGCCGCAACACCATTTCCATAGTCTTGCACGCAGGTTTTGACTGCATTTGATACTGAGAGAAATGACAAAAATGACAACAACTATATTCTGGTTAAGACAAAATGAAATGTAACAAAAACATTACTAAATATACACCACAGACATGCAATTCCACGTTTGTTAAAATTAGCTGTGACGGAATAAAGGAAAACTGATAAATATTAAGTCTAGAGATACAAAATGAAAGCTGTGTTTAACTGCCATAATGAAACTGAACCTCCGTAGAAGACAACACTGGATGAGAAGGATTATATTGAACAGAGTGGATGAACTGTGACAGATCTGACGTCACTGATGTGAACAAACATTTTCTTTCTTTTTCTTTACCTTTATTACAATGAGTGCACTGTTCAACACTGCTAGTTAATACAAACTTTATGCAAATATGTTACAAGCAAAAGACACGAGTGGAAAAAGAAAGCTCACAGGTTTTTTTCATGGATCCTTTTTCAATTTTTTAGTTTCGCTTTTTTTAAAAATCAATCGCTACGCCTCTAAACTCCCTCCCTCTGTCTGTCCGTCCACTCCCTTCACCTGCCACAACAATGAATATTCACATACATTTTTTTAGGCATTTAAAGGTTTTCACTTTTCCAATAAAGTCGAGGTGTCAAACCCCATTTTGTTTGCGTATAATGTGCATAAATCCAACAACAAACACAGGTTGAACAAGGAAAAAAGAAAAAGAGAAACATGGTTTATGATGTTGGCCTATTGGATGCCTTTCTTGATAGTGATCTCTTTCGACGCTGGTTTTGCCACACATCCTCCTCTGCGGGGACTGGGACTACTCGGGTGTTGGGTTCAGGAGGGAATTGGCCTGCTTGGAGATAGCGTTTGGGCCAATTGAGCACACAAATTCTCTGAGTTTCTCAGCATGCACAAAAAGAAAGGGTTAACTGGCTAAAGCACTGATAGTTAGTAAACGGCAGGGGCGTGTCCAAAGTGGTTTGGGGATGTTTGAGAATGTCTCATGTCATACAGCAGGAGGTACAGTACAGTTTTTCTCCTCAGTTTTTGCCAGGTAGTTTGTGAATGCTTGCCCTGAAGGGGAGAAATGATATTTGTGGACAGACTAAAATGAGCAAACAAACAAAGCTAACATCAGTATCTTGACTAAGTTAGCTTGGCTCAAATGACACTAGACAGGAATGCTGCCAAGCCAGAGACCACTGTTTGTGTCACTGTAAGTGTGGAACCACGGGATAAATACGCAGGGACATTTTCCAGTCCTGTTTGTAACAAGATTAGGTATTTTTGAAGCGATGTCGGAACAATTTGCAGCTGTAATGGTGGAAGGAACCATGTTAGCCGAGCATGATCTTTTCCTAACCCTGGCCAAGTGTTTTTATGCTTAAACCTAACCAAACTGTAAGCACAGTGTTGTCTCAACGTAAAACTGAACAAAGAAATGTTCATTATATTCGAGTTTTGCAGATACATTTATAGCCAATATTTATTCCAGGGATTCGGTTGGTAATGGCTGAAATTCCGTATTGTGCATCCCTTATGTTCAACCGTACTCCAAGTCCTGTGTTTCCAGGGGCATTTTGGACCTTTGGACATTCAAAGAGTAGTGTGGAAAATCCTACTGTAGATTAAATCAGTTATAGCAAATGAATGTTCATGTGTTTCATTACCTGTCTGTGGTAATTCAACAACACAAACTGTTATACCTAACTGTGTTTATTTACTTGTATACTCTTGAGTCTCATGATAGATGAGGACAGAGGGGGAGAGAAGGGGAGTGATACTTATTCTTTGGGGCTCTAGACTTGTTGATACTGTTCTGTGTGCTCATGTAACGCGTGTATTTTGGCATAGGGGAGCTCAATTTATCATTCTCTATCAGTCTTTTGCCTCATTTGTAAGTGTACTCTACTTCATTTAAAAAAGACATTCTACTGAACTACTACAACTACTGAAGCTAATGTCACATTATTTTATAATTCAAACATGATAGCATGCCATACTTTGTTTTAAATCAAACAATCTATTGTACGTCTTTTACTTCCTGTCACTAGTTTGCCTTGTCTTCCCCAGTATCAAATTTCACTCTCTATGACAACTGAACGATGAAGCTTTTTGTGAAACTACTGCCGCTTTTCCACCAAAGTTAGTGGTTCTACACAGGTTTTTTAAATGCGGATCAACCTGCTAAAAATTGCATGTTTTGGCTTCAAAACACCACCGAGCAGCTTTCATAAGATTGAATAGCCCTCTGTCATCAAGGTTGTGTACAGATACAATAAAACGTCCTTGCTGTATCCCAAATTCCTCCCTTTTTAAGCGCCACCACCGGATGTTGATTGCGCGTCATCACTTCACAGGGCAGGAATAAATCTGAATTTAGCGTATTCACCTGGGTCTTACGTTTAGATAAAAGTCGAGCAGAGGTGATAAAAACCTGTGTCTACTGCAGAGTCAATTGGCCCGGGTGTAAACGCAGAGGTTACACATTCCCATTGCACAGAAAAGCCCGATCTTAGTTTAAGTGGGATTTTTGACAAGTGGAAAATTGGTATAAAAAAACTGATGTTATGAAGCAGTTATTGGTGCAACGGTCTGTAAGTCATGATAACATGAAATGTATGCAGTACAGTTATACAGTACAAATCAGCATAAGAGAATATGTCAGGGTTCTTTTTGCAAAAGCAGAACATTTTGAAGTGTTGATGCTAATATATCTTTAACCTGCTAAGAAGCACTTAAGCTTTGATGATTGGCCATCCAATTGACCAATTAGCTGTCAGATTTTGTGGGAGGAGGGGGTTTGGCTGTCACCCAAGTCTCCTTTGAACACGCCCCTGATAAACAATTCAGTGCTTTTCCCTTTCCATCATTGTTAGAGGTTCTGGTATTAGTCCAAATTTAGTCAGTAAACGCTGTCATTTCTCCATGATTAACAAAACAGAACAACAAAACATTCCTACATAAAAAATCAAGTTAGTCTACCACCAGCCTGGAAAACTTTGTTAATTGCAATTTTAGTGACATACAGATACAGTATAGGTGTTTAAGCTGGATTCTGTTATCATACATGAAGTGGTGAATCTAAACCTCGGGGGGTCACATGTGCAGGAGTGGTTCAGTCTGGCCCTGAGCAGTTTAAACAGCTACAAACACATGGGCAGGAAAATAAAAAAGAGGCGTTTTTGTTGGCATTCAGCAAGCAGCAGGTTGTTGTTTGCAAGGCACAAGCTTTCAAAATACAGATGTTAAAAACTAAATTTAGTGGACTTGATTCAAACATCATTTACAAGGCACAAATTAGTTTATTTACACACGTCACTGTTAACAGAGTTGTTGCTGCTGGTGGTGCTGGTGCTGCTGTGGTAGTTGTTGCTCTGTTACAGATCCACCTTTGTTAGTATTTGTTTGGGTTGTTTGTTGTTGTTGTTTGGTGCATGCTCCTCCACTGAACACAACGCTTCTTTGTTTGGTCTTTGGCTTCAAGATGCAAACAGGCCACTAAAACAGGTGGGTGCCATCACCGCTGCTGCTGGTGGGGTTTGTTCTACTGGCTGTGAGTCGTTGTTAGTACTGGTTTCCCTCTTTGTTGTTGTGTTGTTTTTTCAGCAAAGTTTGTTAATGGTTTCCTTTGGCGTTTATCCTTTAAACAGCTCTAGAGCGTGTGAGCAAGTGTTTCAGTTACAGGACTTTTGTTTTCAGGAAGTCAGTGAAAGCAGCACAGGCGGCATAGAAAGTCTACTATGGTGAACCTAGAACAGGCCAAACAGGATGAAGGTGTCAGTTAGGTCAAAGCAGAAGACAGAATAAAAAAACCTTTCTCTAATGATTAGTGGCTATCAGTTTTAATACTAGATTCCAAACATGCATTAATCCCCTTGAAAAAACAATCCAACATTTTGAGAAATCCTTATTTGCTGTCTAAAGGTCACAAAAACGCTCATTATCGATTAACTGATCTTGAATCTGAAACTTTAAGTACACCCCGTCATGGCAATGGCAGTCATTGTTGCGTTCCCCCCTTTTGATGGGATGTTAAAATTGAACTTGATACTGGCTCGTCTTATATCTGTGCTGACTGGCAGGTTAGCAGCACAGCTATGCTGCTATGATCAACTTTTGATGGAGCGAGGCTCACAGTTTCCCTTTACTTCCAGTCTTTGTGCTAAGCTCGTCTAAACCCTTCCTCAGCCGACTTTGTCTGAACTGGACACGTACATGTCATCTGTCTCAGAAGACAGAAAATAAGTGGATCTCTCAAAATGTTGGAGTGTTCCTTTACAGTTCTCTGTTTGAAGATTTTCATCCCACCAGTTGTTCATTAGCAACGTTTAGCAGTTTTGTACTTGTTTCATAACACCAGGCTACTGAAGCCCGTGCAGGTCTTGATACGTACCTACGTAACCTTGGCCGTTGTAAGGAATGCCAACACACTGAGAAGAGTCACAGTATCCAGGAGGTCCGGGAGGCCCGCGGACTCCGGCGTAGCCTGGACGTCCAGGGGGGCCGCGGGGTCCAGCAGAGCCTGGAGGGCCTGTAGATCCTGTCCTGCTTTCTCCTGGTGGACCTGGATGGGAAATAATTTATCTTAGTAGGATGGAAAAGAAATAAATGCGACAGGCTTATGAGAAATGTTGATTTACTCAAACACTGAGACTCGAAGTGATTCTCCTCTGTAATTGTGCGTTTTTATGGTCTTTCCAAAATTGTAAAACATATTATTTTGAACTCTTTCTAACTTCAGTAACTTTAGAGATTCAAATTCACGTTTCTTTTTTAAATCTTTAAAAACTTCCTAAAGAAAAACCCCAGGAGATGTTTTCTGCTCATGGTGTCATGCTCCAATTCCAGTTGGAGACATAAAAAAAAACGGTTGTAAGTGCTGCTGACAGTCTCGGGCACAACATTTGGAACGTAGAAATAAAAGAAACCAAGCAATGAGAGGGAAAAAAGGGAAGCAACAGGATCTGCTGATCCTTTTTCCCCCTCTGCCTTCTGTCTAGACACGGACAAAGCTGACTTGGAAAGTTTCCCTGATCGTCTGTCTCCTGTTCGTCGTCCTCAGCATGTGTTGTGAATGAAGCTCTTCCATCATGACTCACTGACGATCACTTCCTCCTTTTCCACGATCATTCCCTCTCTGTCACTCCTTCTTACACAGTTTCCATAATTTGACCTTGATTATTTCAGAAAACTTTTTTTTACCCCCTTTCTTCAGTCTGACTGTCCAGATTGTCCCAGAGTTGAGAGGCTGCTGGATTACAGAGGGACTGGATGTTTCTGTGATTGGGCTCCAGGGAGGGTGACATCATGATTTTGTGGTTGTTGTTTGAACTGATTTTGGCAGAATCATCTGCAGCTTCAGAGACTGGTTGGGAAGTGACTTCCTAAAACTCTGTTAGTCTGTGATTGTTCTGGCAGTTTTCAGTGTAAAAGCTTATAGTCTGAATTCAAATTAGGGGTGACACAATTTCAGTTCTAAATCGTGAAATGATCTAAGTGACTTTTCATTCTCAGTAATCTAATTCAACAGCAGGATTGGTGATTTTCCGACAGAGCTAGCTAACTGTTAACCTGCAGCTACACTTGCAGACACTAATCCTTTTTTCATGAATATCGTCAACTTTGTGGACTCTTTTTTCTTGAGTGAAATCAAACATTTCATGGAGAGCAGAGAGCAGGTTAATACAAAAAAGTCAGACATACCAGCAGGTCCTCTTGGTCCTTTCTGTCCGACCCCTGGTACTCCTCGCTCACCTTTCTCTCCTGCGGGACCTGGAGGAAACGCAGGATCACATGATGAACTCTTACACTATTCCTGAGTTACAGACTAATAATGAAAATCTGGCTCTGATGTAAAAAAACATGATGGTCACAGTTAAACAGTTAAATAGTGTTGAGACAAGCCAGATGAGTCACACTGTGGTCAAAGTGTATCAGTTTAATACATTCTTGCCTTTAACCAACCAAAGATAAGGTGTTTCCTCACCGTGCATATGAGTCATGCACCAATTATAGTAATCAAAGATCGACTTTTAAAACCAGTTTGAGCTGCTTCATCGCATGGTGTTTTTTCACGGATGAAAACAGCTGGAAATGGACACGTTTTCTGTCTTGTCTGATCAAAGATCAGTGCATCAGAACAGAAACACGTTCTCCGTTTTCCTGGCTGTTACTCCAGAACAATGGATTTGAAATTGAATGGTTTCAATTTGGTGTCAAGTCTGGTAGTCTGGTATCAAAAAGGTAGACAAAATGTTTTGGAAAACAAGTTTGCGAAACAAAAAATTTAATATTCCAAAAGATGTAAATAGGTTGTGTGTCCCAAATGTTCAAACTGAAGAGGACAAAATGCTAATTTCACTTGTTTATTTGGCTGGTATGAACCAAATACACAAATGAAATTACACATTACTTGTCAATTCAAGAACATCTTGGTTTCCTTGACTGTATGTTCACGATCATCATCCTCCTGAATTGTACTCATTTTGGGGGACTCAATCTGTATTAAAAAGGCTACAAGTCAAACAGCCAACAGGGATATAAACCTAAAAAAATTCAAGTTGATGCTCCCAGTCATTGCTTCATTTCTCATCTAAAGTGCTGGAGCCACAACAATAACAATACGTTGCTGTCCTGACACTGTCTGACTGCACGTTTACCATCGTAACAAAGAATCACTTCTTCTGCTTGTCGTCCTGTAAACACAATGACAGTTTTCTAGTGGATGAAGTGAAGTATCAGTGGAGGAAAATAAGCTTCAACTCCTTTACGACGACTCCATACTGTTGCGTAAGGGCTCCTACTTGTAATACGCCTCCTCCTGTAGTGTGATGAACTTCATGTGTCTCGGCTCTGTAACATGCAGCTTCATCATCTCTGTCTTGTGCAATGTCTCCTGAAATATTTTATTTGTTTTCATGATTATGTTTTTAAGAGACAAAGACATTCAGAGTTCAGAGTAGAACTCCAAAAGTGACTGAAAGACCGTGAAAATCAAATGACTTAACGAGGTTTACTGATGAATCCAAACCTCGTTAGCATCCTGCAACTGTTTTCGGCTTTTCAAATAAACGTGCAGCAGTTTAAATAATCACTGTGCTGCTGTTTTAGCTCCCATTTTGTTAACTCCTTCTGATGATGACTGTGTTGAATTCCATTTCTGAACGTACCTCTCTCTCCCTGCTGACCAGGTAAGCCAGGATTTCCGGGAAAACCATTCCTGCCTGCAGGGCCCGGCTCTCCGCGGGGTCCCTGCCTACCAGGAGTTCCAGGGGGCCCTGCAGGGCCGGGGCTGTTGCTGCGGTACATGCCATTGGGGATCTGGTTAAGTAACGTGTTGACACGAGTCATTTGTGCTGCAGCAACAGAGGAGGAAAAAGAAGAAAATAGTAAGTGCTGGCTCACTGTGTCGTGAAGGTTCATGTTTTGAGTCGGGCTGCTTCACACTGCCAGAAACATTTCCTCTCGAGTTCAGGGGGAATATGCACAACTTACCGTTTACTAGCTGCTCGCAAACTTGTCTGGCAATCGATCGCATCATGTTCTGAGGTGCAAAGTCACCCTGGAAACAAAGAGGAAAGTTTTAGGATAAAGATATGTGAAGGATTTTGAATACTGTTGTCGGAAGTTTGCTAGAAATAGTTTCCTAAGTGGCTCAAGATTACAGCTACTGGCTCAGTTCAGTTTGGCACCTTTTCCACCAAATTCTCTCTGGTTCTTGTACCAGTTCTTTTCAGGATTATTTGAACCTTGGTGCTGCCTTGCATTTTCAGAAATTTTGAGTGGAAGTTCTGTCTTGCTTCAAGATGTTAAATCATATCATATCCTGTTTATAGAAAACTGTAATAGGAACACATTTTCTTGCAACATGAGAGAAATGATCGTCTTATTTATAAAATTTAGGCTAGAAAGATATTTTTCAAACTTATAACAAGGAATGTTTTGTTGCCAATTTCATACAAAGCTTTTGAGCTCTGAGATGTTAAAAACCATTCAGATGTACTCACTCTCTCTCCCTTGTCTCCCTTTGGACCGATAGCACCCTAAAAACAGAGAAACAAACGTTCAGTTGTCAGAAAACTATTCAAATTCCGACTCTGCAAGCTGCTTGTACACAGTTGCCATGACAGTGAGGATACTCACAGGAGTGCCGGAGTCTCCAGTGTTTCCTGGTTTTCCTGCAGCACCTGGGATTCCAGGAGATCCTGGAGGTCCCTGCAAGGAAACAGAGAAAGCAAACAAATGTCAGAACGTGGTACCACCAGGTTAGAAGACTATAATTGTTATTGTATTCACCTAAAAAAATAACTTCAACAAATATTCTTCCAATTCTACAAGTAAAAGATGAAGTAACATAACTTTGAGCACAAAACTTTTTGTAGATCTGATAATCATCTGTGTTTATCAAAAAGTACTCTTAATGACCAGAACATTTGCATTCACCATCAGCTTGTTAAATCTGGATGGAGAAAACAACTGAGTCATGTTTTCTGACGCCAGTTTGTCCTTGAGCAAGGCACTTAAATGCTTAATTGCTACAGCTGGTTTTGTGCCGAGCTAAGCGGCCAACAGGCAGCAGCTCCCAGGTGTACGAGTGTCAAAGCTCCCAACAAACCATTAAAACTCTTACCATGGGCCCCGCGGGGCCTCTGGGTCCAGCCGGGCCATCCTTTCCTGGAGGGCCCTGAAATAAAAGATCACAACTGAGGAACTGAACCGATACTGTTCATGTTGAAAGAATTCACAGTGCATGGTTGCCATTAAAAGCAGGCTGTGTACTCACCCTCGGTCCAGCTGCTCCAATCGGCCCAGCAGATCCAGAAGGACCAGGTGAACCCTGAAACACACAGGAAACAGCTCAGAGCCCATTTACCTCCTTTTATCTGCTTTAACTAAAAGGTCACCTTTGCTCCGACCGATCATCCAAACAGGTTTGATTCTGCATGTCCGACAGTAAATCTACTTTTTTGCGCTCATTTGCTCTGAAACTCTGCTCAGTGTTTTTACTGCCAGTCCTCTCTGGTCTTTGATGCCTCGGCATAACGTTTACAGGGAACATAATATATTCCAGATCTGTTTTATTGGCCATTATAAACTGGTGCCCGCGTGGTCTGCAAGTCATTAAATGCATGTTGCTATAGCATCTGCTCCAACAGGGTCACCTGCAGCCTGCCTGCTCCATCAGCACCACCCACATGGGGACAAGAGCTGATCAATTAGTCACACTCGGGACCCCACTGTGAGTCTGCACGGAGGGACGAGACTGAAGAAACTGACAGCTCACAGGTTTGATGCCTGTTTACAAGTTCTGCTCCAACTCATGTCTGTTAAACCTTTTGTACTATTTCGCAGAGGAAAAAAAGAGGTTTGAACCTGAAGCCCAGCCGTTTGCCACTCACAAAAAAAATACGTAATGAAGTGGTACCATAGATATTTTAATCAAACATGGCTGCCCATTCATCCCAAACAGGCCTAAAACTGTTTACACCTGGTCGTCTGCATAAAAACATCAATAAACCAAAAAAATATGGACTCACTGCACTGGGGGGAGATGGGGTCTAAATTTGGAAGCCATCACTGTCAGTTTCAGTTGCAAGGTGTTATCTTTTGTCCCATTGCTATAAAATACTTTCTTCATACGTTCTGTAATCTCTAAATCCAGCCTCAGAACCAAAACATTTACAGATGACATATATTCATATATTTAAACTCTTGATCTGCACCCTGAAAGTATGAATGGAAATATTCAAGTGAAGCAGAAGCACTGAAGTACAGCTGTCTTTTGCACCTTTGACCTCCCACCTCTGCAGCACAGGTCCAGTGGATTCTGGCTTGCAGAAGTTGCTACAAATGGAAAATCTACCTGCATTTGGCACTTCACTGGATAAAAAGATTCAGTGTGCATTATTTTCAAGTTCAATAAAGCGAAACTCTAAAGATTGAAGCTTAAAGACGTGAACAAACACCTCTCCACAGTTCATGTGACTGTACCTATAAACAGAGTTAATGGAGAGATCACTGAGCCTGATTAGTCTCCTGCCAATCCTTCCTGCATTTACAGATCATTTAGATTCTTATGAGCTCAACTGTAATCTAAGCTTGATGTGATCTGACGTTAAATGAGACCAGTGTGACCAAATCACTACTGCCTGCAATCACTGTCTCATTCTCTTCACTTTTAGGTTACATTTTTATCATTTAGCTCTGCTCTGAACAATGCTGCATTAAACATGAGAGAAAAGCTTTAAATTGAACCACCACATAAAACTTAACAAGACTTAATTCCAGGATGAAATCAGAACAACACCTGATATTTTCAAATACATCAACAGTTTGATCCTGTACTGTCTTCAGAGGACTCAAAGCTTCAACAGTGACCAAGATGTTCTTTACTTTCAGGCCAACTGTTGCTTTATGAGCTTAGGTGTCACTTTTTCTTCCAGACCCTGGATATCCACAGTTGGACCGCAGCTCCTCGTATATTTTCAGATAAAACAACTTACGTTAGGAGGAGGATGTAGCGGCTGACTGCAGGCCAACACTTAAAACCAGCGTTGTTAATCAAGGTGACTTTTTCTTGGCTCATTCTGAGCAGAAATTTAATTTAAAAGTAATATTCATAAGCTCCCTCTCCTCTTTCTGAATCCTTCCCAGCTGGCGAATCATCTGAGTCCAGACACACGCCAGATCAGTAGTCAAACTGTGAATTATGCCTGTTTCCTGTTTAAAATCCTGAAACTTTTTTTTAGCAGAGCTGCACTTACTTTCTGTCCAGGTAAGCCAGAGTCACCGGCATCTCCCTTTGGTCCAGGACGGCCCTGAAGAGAGAAAACATCAACATGAATCAACAGAACATTTCTGTGACCCACACATCAGTAGCATGTCCTGCCAGTGGTGTTACCTCATCCAACAGACACAGTCAGATGAAGCTGTGAGAATGCAGTGATGGATAAAGAAGTGTTCAGCGTGTTTCTTTTGAGAAATGGAAGCAAAAACAAAACTTCTCACCTGATTAGGGTTTTATTAACATTTTATGTCTTCCTTTCCAACATGCTTTGTGTTTATCGACTATTTTGTTCATGTTATTTTAAAGTATTAAGTGGGTTTTTTTGTATTTTACATCTTCTTTGAATCTTGATGCAGATTTGTATTTTTTAAGTTCTTCCTTTCTAACATTTTTACAAAGCAGCTTGTAACTCTTGCTAAGTGACCAGATGACCATTATTGTTATCGTGTATAAGGAAAAACAAGTTGAAGTGTTGAGCCGGGTGTAAGGCTCAGATTAGTTCTAGATCTGTAGACTAGTTAGGCGAGGCTGGAGGACTTATGGCAAGTCAAAGGAAGTAATGCCATGGAAGGGTTAAATATTCATTTTATGATCACGGTTTGCGAGGGGCGATTTACTAACTTGCTAAAACTTGTAGCTTTAACACAAGCTACTGACATGGACGTGACCAAAGATGGGAGCTGAGAGCAAATAAGCATCCTGATCCCATGGCTCTGATGAGCTTTTCAATCAGACAGTAAAAGTTAGTCTACCTAGCAAGTCTTCATCTGCATAATGTAAATACCAGGTTATAATGTAGTCTTTATGTTGACATGCTAGCGTTTAATTCGATGATAGTCAAGTGATGACTGTGCTTTATGTAATATTTGATGATGTTTGATGTTCTTGTGTTTAGTATTTAAGCTAATTGTTTCCCCCCCCAATTATCCTTGGTCTCTCTCCCTCAGCCCCAGAGTCTCAAGCTTCAGTAACAAGAAACAAGAAACTATAGCTGTTAAATAAATGTAGTGGAGTAAAGAGCAGAAAGTCTTTCACAGTGGAAATACAAATACTCGTGGACAATTCTCGAGTCTGTCCTGTCTTTTCTGAAGACATTTGGAACATTTCAGTCTGATCTGGGTACAGCTCTTCTCAGGGATGGAAATCCAAAGTGATTTATAAACATTCAGTGGTATTGATGTCTCACATCTCTTTAGTATCACTTCTTCCCCTCAGACCTGAAGGAATGTGAATCTCTGCCACAGATACTCCCCATCTTGTAAATTCCCTTCACAATAAATCGTCAGAATAATCCCTCTCCGGTGTGCCGAGGCTTCCTGGGATTTATGACAAGTTGCCATGTGTCTCAGAGCAGGGAGTGTGTGTGTGTGTATGTGTGTTTGTCAGGTGTGTTTATACACTCACAGCCTCTCCAGGAATTGACAGCCCGCTGGGTCCTTGAGGGCCGGGCAGACCCATGGGCCCCGGTGGTCCGTTATCTCCACGTGGGCCTATCGGTCCCTGAAGGTCAGATAAGAAACATTTAAACACAAGAGGAATTTGTTGTTGATATATGCTGATATTTCTATAAATCTGTTGCAATCTGTGGAAAAGACCAACAGGATACAAGGAACCTCCCCTTCATATCAGAGAGAAAAAGCAAAAACATGCATCAATAAGTGGAATCAGATGTGCTCAAGCTCTTCAAAGCTTTTGTACTTTAAACAAACTTTTGTTCATGGAGAGCTGATAGCTGAAGAGTCTGATCTGGCTCGGAGCAGAACTGCCTGGGGGGCTTTTTCTTTATCTCTTATTAAAAAGGTGATGTTTTGAAGATGAGACAGACAGAGGGTAAGTTTTTAAAGATACTTACAGCAGGACCAGCTTCTCCTCTCTCACCACGAGGACCTTTGCTGCCCGGGGCACCCTGAGGATGAATAGAAATAAAATATATATAAATATATTTAATATAAATGTACGTAAATTAAATCTCAGTTTAGCTCATAAGGTCATGATTATTATTTTTTATTATTAGCATTTGCTCTCAATACCGACGGTAGATAGAGGCATTAAAATAAACAACAGTTTGGCTTTATCCTGATGGCTTTTTGCTGTTCAAACAAGTTCAAATATTAACCAGAAATTTAGATTCCACAGTTCAGCAAAAAAATACCAACCTTCAGTTCAGTAAACAACAAAAAATAACATTCAGTTTCTTGAATCCCAAGCCACAAACAAATCAATAAAGGTTTTCTGAAGACGAAAAAATAAACCGACATCTCCAACAATGTCAGAGTTTGTTCTGAAAACAGTTGTGTCTTCTTTCAGGTGTTTATTTTTTCTTCTGATCTGCTAAAGAAGGCTGGTTGGACAGAAACTAAAAAATACTGGAAGAATTTTCAATCCTGCCACTGATTTTAATGGTGAGCTCATTGTGACCTGCTTTAACCCTAACCTCTAGTTTTCATATTACTTATCAAGGGCTAAACATACCAACTTGTGAAATAATAAACTGTTTGGCAGAAAATTGTGTGCATGTATCACACAGATTTTAGGACAGAGCAGACCAATGGTACGGAAAATACCCATCTTTAAGTCCCTAAAAAGTTTGTTTCAAATCTTAAGTATTTCTCTATAACTTTTATTATTTTGTCATAAATATAGATATATATATCAGTTACAAACACGTTTTTTTGTTTGTTTTAAGAATGTTTATTCATATATTTAGGTCTGGTTTGTTTGTATATTTTACTTATTGTCAAACAGTGAATGTTCTGCTGCAGGGAACACTCACTAGAGCACTGAACATAGACAGAAAATGGTCCCTAATGTATTTCCTCCTGTCTGTCATATAAAAACTACAGCAAGCAGCTGTTTAGGAAATTACTATAACTGTTGACAATAAGAAAAATATACAATACCAATGTATCAGCAGCTTTCTTTACCTGTAGTGCAGTCAGAGGAGAGGCTGCAGGTTCTATCTACCATCTGTCTGACAGGTCGGCCTTCATCATGCTGCACCACAGTTTACCTTCTCCGACCTCTTAAAAGATTTTATGAGGCATTGCAAAGATGTTTCCCATGGTTAATGTGCTTCAGGGTGCAATAATCTCCCTTGTACAACATACAGTATATAAATAACCGTAAATAACCGACAGGTCAGAGCTCTAACTTACAGGGAAATAGCTCAGTGGAGAAAGGTTCCATTAGAAATAAAAGCCTTTGAGTAAAAGTAAAAGAAAACAAGTAATGAGAGTAATGAATTAGAGCTCCCTATGAATTTGTTTCCAGGTGTTTGGGGAGTCTTAGGGCTGTATCTTACTATCTTGTTGCACAAAGTGTCATTGCTAGTTTCAGACCAACGTAATTTTCATGCCCAGCACCAGTGTTGTGTAGACAGCAAATGGACCTGTGTTTTGTACTTTTATGACCCGCCCCCAACCACGGACTGACATCTGTGCACACACACAGGGACGCAGCAGAGCAGCTCCTCCTTGGTTAAATATCAGTGTACTTAATCGGTGTAACAATAAATGGACGGAGGAGGTGGACCCTGGGTCTTTGGCATCAGATGACAATGACATGGTTCCCTCTGGACTTCAAAATAGTCCTGTTTCCTCCAAAAAGTGTTTAGCAAGAATCATTTAGTTCGTAAATATCATTTCTAGGAGATGGGGTTGAGCTGTCAAATAATGGTGAAAAAAAGAGTACAAGACTTTCCTCTGAAATGTAGAGGAGGAACATTTTAAATCCTCCAAACTGGAAAGAATCAAGTAAAGAAGTAGAAACTCTAAACTGTTCTGTAAATAGGAGCTTATTAACAGGTTGTTCAGGTGGATTCAGGTGATTCTTACCACTGGTCCCTGAGTCCCTGGCAGCCCGTTGGGCTCTGAGATGCAGGTGCAGGAGTTGGGAAGAGACGGACACTTCAGCTCATCTCTCTGGTGGAGAAAGAAACAAGTAAAAAACAAATAGAAGACAAACCGAGTCACTGAGTTGACCATCAAACAGAGAGTCTGAACGAACTGATGCATATGGGCCAAAGAAAACACACTCCAAGATTCAACTGATGTAACTTTAGATTGAGGGCTGGAGCGGCGCTAATATCTAACAGTGTTCATGTCACTTCATTAGCTACAGATGGTTCATACACTCGTGGCTCAAACATCAACAGTCACTGACAAACTGTGAGAGAGTGTCTGAAAAAGGTGTTGAGACACAAGAGCAGTTCAGCAGGTCTGAAGTGTTACCAGAAACAGTTTTAACCAGTGTAACATTGTGTTGGACATGCAGTCTGTCTTTGTTCGGAAAAAATATTTCACAATGTTGATTCAAACTCACGAGGTCAAGCATTTAAACAACATTTCTGTATGTTAAACTCTCTCTCGCACAAGATAAAGAGCAGAGCCAGGGTGCGTGACGTTTTCTGGAGCAGCTCCACCAGAACAAATATGTGGGCACGGTGACAGCACCCTGGGTGATTTTCCAGTAGAGCTAGGCACATTTTCTGCTTCAGAGATTTCAGCACATGGTAAAATTAAGCTTTTGTGTAAGTAAAACCTCCAGAAAACAGTTCAGGAATTTAAAAAACGAGAGGAGAACTTTCAGGACACAAAAACAGGAAAATAGGTCTTCTAACACAAGTGGATCATTGTTTTTTAGTATAAGTATTGAAACTGTTCCTTGGCTGGTAGTATACTCGTCCGGTAAAATCCTATGTTGGCATTTTACATTCTGCAAATCAATGAAACATTCTAGTTTGTAAGAGTTCTACGTATAAACATTTCAACAATTTGTGTAATTTCACTTTCAGATGACATGTTTTGCAGGAGGGGGAGATGGCTGCTAAACCAGCGACTACTGTTCAAGATGCCGTTTTTAACATTTTTAAGCGAAAAACCACTGGGTATTTACTGATGAGACGTCAGGATATTTTTCAGCCGTGTTGGTGATGACAAAACAACCTAAACCTAACCAGAGCATAAGTTACATAGAGCAGTGCTGTGATAACTTTAAGTTCAAAATTAAACCTAACAAAAAAAGTTTCAACATATTGGTGGTTTGCAGAAACATACATATGCTTGTACTTATTCTGGTGACTGGACCTGTGAAACCATTTGTTACTCAGTCTGGTGTGAAATTCATTAAAAGAACAAACAGGGAGTCTGTCAGTGCTCTGACATTTGTGCTGTGTTCAGCAGCAGTGTACTCTGATGTTTTGCTTGGAATAACCTGCCAGCTTCATTCTTCGGCCAGGACAAACACATTAGCGAGAACACTCCCGTCATACATGTTCACATTAATATTTTTGATCATCTACATCTTGGCCTTTGATCTATTTTTCTCCTTACAAGTGAAAGAACAACCTTGATGTCAAAAACTGGGACCAGAAACGATCACTGTGTTTCACAGCACAGTTAGAAAAAGTTGAGACAGGAGCACGTTCACCACTGTGTTCCATCACCTTTTCTTTAAAGGAGCGCTTGGTATTCCGGCACACGTTTTTTGGAATCTGTGTTGTAATACTGGCCATCTAGAATGAATATTAAAATACCATTCAGATTGTCAGCTTAAATGTCTATTAAGTATGACACTGAATTGTTCAGGAGGACTTTCAGGCTCAAGTTCACGCAGGGTACTAACTCCCACATGGATGTGAAACTCCTGATTCCAGCGTACATTTCCACACTCACTGCCTCAGTTTGGATCATTTAAGAATTGTCAGCAAAACAGTCCAATCAAGCAGCTGTCCTCACTCTGCAGCAATTGAGATAATAATCCACCACAGTTGAATCCTTTTCAAAATGTTTTGGACGTCCAACTGCAGACGTGCTGTGCTCAGACAAAGCTTTGTTTGTTCCAGCCTCTCTGGAGATCTCTGTTGGGACTCAAGTGAGAAAGGCCAGTCGCTAAACAACAGCCTGCACTGTGCTGCATTAAACTGTCACTGCTGCTGCTGGTGGCCAAATATTTCACTCCCTCAAACAATTGTTCCTCTCTCCCTAGCCTCGCTGAGTTCTTTAGAAACACCAGAAATGTTTTCTTGTGTGAGAGAGATGAAGGACACGGACAGACGGGAACTTCTCTGACACATTGTAAATATATTTGTCATGTTTGTGCTTGTTTTATGTTCTTTAAAGTCTGTTCAGCTTTGTTTTATTTCTCTTCAGCACTGCACGAGACAATCTCTGTGTGTTAGAAAGCAAGTGTTTGCTTGCACGTTCGCCAGATGTTTACAGCTCGTTTTTTGCCCCCAAATGACCAAAATAAGTCACTGAATGCAGGTTTAATAGCCTTCCCATTTAAACCGAATTAAGTCAGAAACTGAGGATGAGAGAATCTCCACACATCAAAGCTTTAACAATGAGAGCGGATGTGCAGTGATGAGTTTTAAAGCTTTTTAATAAAGAGCAGCAGCAAACACATTGATGTAAGGTTTGATGCTTCACTCTGATGAAGGATGTTTTATGATGACAGCGTCTGAATTTCGTTTTTTTTAAGAAGCTCTAAGTCTCTGACAGATCCAGATCTTGTGTAAAAACTTAACTGAACAACAAAAAGTAAATGAACACCATGTCTGATGGAATCCTGATTTACTGTGAAACCATGAAACTTTAACTGAACGGAGGTCAGACATAAGTTGCATTTTTGCATTTATCTTCTTAAAAATGATTAAGATATTTGGGTTTTAAAGAAACTCAACAATAAGAACTGCCTGGAAGTAAAGTGCAACACGTCTTCTCTCTCAACTTGTCAAATACAGCAGCCTGGTCATTGGCTTAAGATTCAAACTGACACTCTAGTTTTGCCACAACATTATGCAATTTAATTATCTTCTCTGACCTCTAGCCAACAATGTAGACATTTTTAAAAAGTTGTTTTATCTGGGCCCTTATGTCCCCAACATAATGTTCAGTCTTGTAACTCACATCATGTTACGAAAGTAATGCAGATACTTCACTCAGGTAGCAGAAGTTACATCATTCACATACATTAACTTACTCATGTAACATGACTAAAAAGATGATTGTAGTTTGGTTAGGTTTAGGCACAAACCGTCCTTGGTTAAGTTTTGGAAAAGATCATAATTTGGGTTGAAATGACTATGTTCTGACTTGGAACTTAACAGAAGTGAAGTAAGCTACCCAAGTCATTCTACTCACGTAACATACATTTCCTTAAGTGTGTCGCCTCATTTGTGTACATTAAATTACACAACTAACGTAACTTAAGCACATCACTCTTGACTCTTGGTCGCAAATGGGACATGAGCCACTTTCTCCAGAGGGCAAGTCCAGTGTATGACCCATTAAACCCCTCTGACTCGGACTTCTACACTCTTAGAAGTGACACGAAAGAAACTTAAATGAGCATGAGGCCACTGATTAGGCTGCTACATGTCAGAATCTGTAGAATAGGATGGTAAAATTGCAAGTGGAACTTACTTGCACCTAGCACCTACTTGCTGGATCGGACAAATTAGAAAAAATATTAAGCACATATTTTATTTTCTGGAAAAAGATGAAATTAAACACGACAATTTGTTCGTTGTTGTTATCCCAAAACTGCTTATAAATGCAGAATTTGTATCAGGGCAAGTAAAAAATGACTCTTGGCAGGCAGATTTCTCATCAGTGTAGAACCCTGTGAAATGATCTGAACGCTTGGTATGAATGATGGCCAAAATCAAGAAAACAATACTCAGGTTAAAGAATAAAGAATCTACAGTATATGAGAACACAGACACGTCTGTTAAATATGTCAATCCTTGTTGCTTTTTCCTTTGTTCTGAAACATGATGTTTTGTATTAAATCTCACACCCTGTTGTCCTTTCACCAGACGCCTTGGCTGGCTCACACTCACAGTATCATATATACCATGTTTATTTTCTTCCTTGATTCTAGCCGGTTCTGACTCTGATTATGCCGCTTTGAGCTTTGATCCGCTGCTGAGTCAGAGAGAAAACCAAGGACATGCTGAGTGTTTGGACCTGCAGCTGGGTGTTACAACACAAACCGTCAGGAGGCTCCAATTACTGCTGCTCTTAACTGAAACGAAACGTGTCATTAAACATCTCTGCATTGTTCCTGAGTCGCTCCTTTCCAAAAGTGTTTGAGAAAAACCCAGCGGCCTGACAGTGTTCTTTAAAATGACAGGAATGCTCCGCAGATGTACAAACAAAGACGCAACAGGGTAAAAAGCACACAAGCAGGTGAGAGTTTTAATGATTTGAGGAGTATTTTTTAGAAACCTTATATCAAGATTATCCAACTATAGCTACCTGCAGAGGCATCAACATTTTCTTTACTCACAGGTTAAAAAAAAAAACAAGATATAAATTGTCGAATGTGTCTAATCAGACTTTGAAGATCAACAAACGTTTCCAAAATGTTGTTTTTTGTTGTTCTTCCATCTACAGGCCAAAAACGGCTTCAATCCAAACAGATTTTAGGAGACTAAAGTCGAAGCCAAAGCATGAAGCATTGAGACTCTGAACACGTTAAACATGTTAAGTAAGAAAGCCCTGTGTCCGTGTTTTGTGGAGGCGGGGGTTCCCTTACCATTGACGGGAGGTCACAACATCTGTCCCTGCTGGTCCAGCCCAGGCTGCAGACAATATCGAACATCTGGAGTTGGAACTGTGGAGAGGAAACAAAAAAAGAAAAACATGGAAATGCTGTTGTGGTACATGTGTCTCTGATACGCCCTTCACAGCTCCCAGAAGACGTACAGAGACAGAGAGAACGCAGTACAGCAGAGTCCCATTAGCCCCGGGGAACACAGGAAACGGTTCATACTGCAGCCATATTGAAGGCTCAACATACAGAACATACACATTTCTGTATGTTCACTTTAATCAAGTTCAGCCCGTGATTCTGTTACACAAACTGCCTGAACGCAGAGGAAACTGATCTGTGTTCAACTTCAAACCTGAGCTAATGTTGTTGAGTATAAAGGTCAAAACCACGCGTCCAAGTGTTTATTTGAATTACTTAAATTAATAAATCTCAATTTTTTCAACAAAGGAAATGTTGAACTCAGGTCCAACCAGTTACTAACATAAGCTTATGTGAACAACACTGCTGTTTAGGTTACTGAGTCAGCTGAATAACTTTAGGGAGTCTTTAAAAGAGTTTAATCAGCCTTCAGCCAGAGAAACGGTGTAGTAACAGCTGTGTGCAGAAGCAGCCCGAGCACCGGCAGCCATTGTACTGCTGGAAACTGGACCAGCAGCAAGACGTACTTTGCTGCTCCTCGGTTTACAGCAGTACAATGCTCTGCTTCCTCCCGGCGCGACACACTGCTTCTCCACACAGACAGAAGATGCAACTCCATATCAAAAACCCAAACTACCACTAGTGTTGAGCTATAAGCTATAGCTATAAGCTATATTGATATTGATTCATCAATACCTCATGTTACCCATTTAACCATACAGAGTCAATAAAGACTACAAGTTAAGAGAATCCTTGTCAATGTCAAGTGAAAACCACTGTTCTGTGAACGCTGCAGGATCACAGTCGACTTACAGTTGCTGATTCTCCTTTGGAGCCAATGGACTTGGACATCTTGCCAAGGACCTGGTAGCCGTCGCTGGATGTGTTTCCGGCAGCCTTGATCTCCTTTTCAGCCACTTCTTGGCAGTCGATGTTGAGTTTGACGCCGGTGGAGGATACCAGGATATGGAGCTTCAGAAAAAGAGAGGAAGAGGAGGAAAAGAGAAGAAACAGGAGAATAGATTTTATTGCCACATTCTTTGTTCCAAGACCAAGCCTTGTGTCTGGTTTTTATCCTGATGGCCTGCAAACTATTAGGTTATGCAGAGCCTGAGATTGTCTCTGCTGTAGTTCTGTTTATTTAAAACTCTGATGGAATGTAAGAGAAGAAAACCAGCGCTTCTCTTTCTTCATTCAGAAGAAAAGACTGTCCATCAGAGCTCCAGCACTGCTGCAGAGAGAAGGAAATTAAAGTTTGGATCAAACACTTGATGTATAGAAAACCATTGGATCTCTTTGAGCTGCTTCCTTTTTTCCTCCAGAAATCTAAGAATTTGAACATCTCTTCACTTCTCATGTTGTGTTGTGTGAACTTTTATTACTGCTTTTATTTTCTGGGAATCAGGTCATTTAAGAGGTTACTTCATAGCACAGGGATGCAACTTCCCCAAATCAATCACCTAAACTCAGGATATCTGCCGATACCAAGTACCTATAGTCAAGTCAACATGTCACAACACCTTAACTAGAAGCAGAGATGCTCATTCAGACATAATAAAGTGATTTTCTCCTTATAATGAAGCAAACTCTTTAAAATGTTCACCATACTCAAACTGGAGCAAAGACATGTCCATGTTCAACTTCTCTACTAATTGCAACAAACAGGCAAAAGATCACAGGTGTTGGATCAGCTGAGGCAAAAATACTTCACTTAATAACTCTTAATAAGCTTAATTGCATCCTGTCTTTGTTTCCTTTTGTTCCTCATTAAATAAAACAGATGTTACACAGTTCTGCCAGAGTGGCTTTACTGATATAAGACGTGTCCTTTATCTGAATTTGTTAAACGTGATAGAATCTAACATCACTTTGTCCTTGCAATTATTTGAAACGACTTCGGCACCCAAAAAATACTTTCATAAAAGTGCACCAGTATGATACACCAGTGTTTCAGCTATACTCATTCAGTAATGACATCGCAACATCACACCTTTATAGAAGTCCAGACAGCTCGTTAGTGAATACAGACTGAGCATTTCTCTGTCACACTTTCACAGTGTTTACACAGCAGTTGGACTGGCTTGATAATAAAAGAACATGGAAATCTCACTTCCAACAAAATGGGACCTTTAATGAGGTCAGGACTGTACTGATTCACCAGTTTGAAACATCCCAACATACCAGCAGCTTTTATGTCAACAATTCCAGCCACTTTTAAATAAACTTTTAGACATCCTGCTCAGCCACATCTTAGAGATTCCTTCCATTTTCCCCCCAAACAGTTTCAGCTAGAAACGCATCATGTTTTAAAAACCAAATATCCCCAAATTCCTTCCCTCCATCTCACTGGACATCTGACATCACTTTGTCTCTTCACTGTAAAATAACTGAGGCAGCAGCGGGTTTATCTCGCTCATACCCACAGGACCACACTGCATTTCTCCTTGCTCACATCTCCCTCGCCACATCTCCTCATGATGTCATTTTGTGGTAAGCCATGAGCGCCGCCTTTACAACAACTTAGCCTTGAAGCCGGCCCCTCAGAGGCAGCGGGCGATCAGAATGAGTCCAGCTTTGAGGAGGGAAAACGCTGCCTTACAAAGCCACAGGCTGGCCGCCGCTCGCCGTCTGTGGTCAGAGAGCGTCCGCAGAGATTCAGAGGCAGAGGCAAGACAGCGGAAACACTGACACGTCCAAGAAAGACCTCGTGGGGGGAAGCACAGCGGCGCCTCCATTTACACTTTGAGGCATTTATCTGATTCTCAGCAGCTTTCAACAACTCAGCAGGTGCTGATGAAGCTGCAGCATGTCACTCTCAATACTTTAGACTCTGAGTTTCCAATAGCAGCTCAGATATGGTCAAACTGAATCCGTCATCATTTAAATACAACCAGGTTGAAGCCAAAAGGTTTATCAACAGGCTGGAACTCTGAAACATTGTTCCTGTTAAACACAAGCTGACGGATCGTCTCATGGGGATCTTTGACTGTCTATCAGCATCAGAACAGCCAAAATAAAGAACTCATCCATTTTTCAAACTGTGCTTCCAGCCATGGGAATCTTTTGAGCCTTGTTTTGATTCAAAACTTTTACTTCACAAAAAAAGATTTTAAATCCTAGCTTTGGAAATACAAGATTAAATACCTCATTTTAAAAGTTTGCTAGTTGCCATCTTTGAATTCACAGTATAATCCTACAATGGCCAAGAAATACATGCCTTAATTAGTCAGGAAATCTTAAAATGAAGTAAATTAATGGAAAACAAGTCAGGTTCATGCCATTCTTGTACACTTAAGGGATAAAAGATAGTTTAGTATAATAATAGTCCACTAAAATTTGACCTAATTTTGTGTTTATTTTTCAAAGAATACAAAAAAAAGGGAATGTGTAAGTATTTGCTATTACTCAGTTTATTTGATTTGTTACTGTTCTGTTGCAAGCCTGATCTAAAAACCAGAATTTTCCACATATTTTAAATCTTTAAAGAAGTAGGGGCTCTATGTTGTGTTGGAAGGCAATAGTTTTTTATGAAAGCAAGTCTACAAGAATTTTAGCTACTGTTGCTCTCTGTTAACGTAGCAAAGACAGGCACTTGAGAATAAAGTCACATTCTGTCCAAATATCACTAGGGCAAATGTAGATTAATGCGCCTCTGAAAATAGTCCCTTAGAACTGCACTATTTCGAGAATAAAACATCAAAAGGAACATACAGTCACTGAGCCTTTTTTTTTTTTTTTTTTTAAAAAGAAAGAAAATAATATACGTGCGAGGTGTTTTAAAGATGGAAATCTGCACTAGGAACCAATGGGCTTGGAGCTTAGAGAAAGTAGGGAAAGGATAGTAGGTGAAAATGAAAATGACAGACTGACTACAACTTGTGTTTTACAGGCTCTTTAGGAACTTTTGGAATGCACCTTTAATCATTCATACTGATGTCTAGAAGCTCTGTTTGAGTTACAGGCTGTAATAAGAGGATGCTGGTCATCTTTACTGAGCTTGCACACACTGCTTCTCTGCAGATGGAAATCCATCTCTGGCCTCACATCAGTAGGTCAGTGGGACAAGATTCAGGTTCTCTTCCAACTTGATGGGGTGAACCCTGACATCTTCCATCAATGTAATCCTTGCACAATAACTGACCCACTAACACCAGCTCAGAGGGAGGCTGCAGTCAGGTTTAACTCATGTTTCTGAAAATCAGCTGCTCCACTAACTGACAGGCCTTTAAATCTTTACCAAATGATTCTTCAGTCCAGTTTTATTATGACCAGAGGGTTCAACTTTAAAAAAAGTAAAAATCCCAAGTGAGAAGGTCAAAGGTTTAACCTTCATGATGTGCATCAGTCCACCCTGCAGCAGTGTCCTTGACTCTGAGCCTCCAGGTTTATGACCAATGCTGACCTCTGACCTCTCTGACAGAGGAGGGAGGAAGGAAGCACCCTCAGGGATCAATTCTGTATGACTTTCTTTTTCACTCTCATACCGTTTTTTACATCAAATTATTCGACATTTGCAGGTTTATTAGTAAAATAGGCGACTGACACCTTTTCTTTTGCCAGGTGACCGTTTTGCCTTTCTGTTTTGTTTTTCTTCATTCAAAGTCACACATGCACCAGAAAACAAAGAACAGTAGAAAACAGCAGAAGATATACGTTATCAGACTGCATGCAGAAGATGTTAAACTTGTTTAAAAACGCACTGCTCTCTCCAAAGCTGATGACCAAAGTAGCTAACAGTGAGTATAATATTAGGCACCAATGTCTGGACCTTTATCAGATCTAAAAAAGGTGTCACCAGGTGTAGTGTTTCCATCACTGGAGCTGATAAAAACCCATGACTACTGCAGAGTCATTTCACCTGGGAATAAATGCCCATGTACCCTTTCACATAGAGGATGGAAGCCAGATGTTAGCTGGCGTTTGGACATTTATACCCCCTTTCACACTGGACAAAAAAATCCCAAAACAAAGACTTGTATCACAACGGAAACAAACGCATCAGCTTTATTTAATCTGGGGCTGACTGGCTACATTTTGCATGTCTTGTGTCAAAGAAAAATTAAAACATTTCACAACTGCCTTCATATTTCCAGCCTGAGGGACGAGAGAAATTGCAGAGGAAAAGATATTCTCCGTCAAAAGTAAATTATGTCTCAAGGTGCATGGAGGATCAGTATCCTCAGGGAGCAGCTGTCACAGCAGGTAGTCTAAATCACTGACAGCTTCTTTATCATTACAAATTGTCCAATGAGACACTGACTGTACAGCCTGCTGCTGACACTGACGTCTGGCCCCGTAGCAGACACCGTGTGCATGCTGGGAGGTAGAACCACAGCACAGCAAGAATTCCCCTGCGGTCGGCTACAGGAGGCAACAGAGGCAAGACCGAGCGCCTGCCATCCCAAACTGCTCCTGAGAGGAGGTGGAGGAGGAGCTCCGCCTTCCTGCTGGCGCTCCTCAGCTGCTCTGATGTAATTGTTTAATAGCGGTGACCCAACATTTTCCAGGCAAGCGTCCTAGCAGGGACTGCAGTGCATTTTTTACGGTCTCCCCCTCTCAGAAGAGCTTATGGATCCTGTGAAAGTCAGTGATATTGTTGCAGGGCTGTCAACACTGATCCCCCAGCAGGACAGCATGTAAATGAGTGCAACTATCAGGACCACATCTCTGAGCTCCACTGCACTGACTACAACACATTCCCTCTGACTGGGGACAGACTGCAGTCTGTCAGTCAGGCCAAGGAAAAGTTTGTGCAGAGAGAAAGAAAAGATGCTTTGTTTTATAGCCGGTGCATGTTTGTGTTTCTGATGTTGGATCTGGGTTTGATAGCGCCGTAAATATTCACCACCATTTTAGCCAGGAAACTCTTAAAGGGGGAGTTTAAAAGTAAATCTTATGAAATGGTTGACTTTACTTATATAGTGATATTCCAATTAAAGTCACAGCTGAGTTGTTCTTACAGACAACAAAGCAAATACTAAACTTGTGGTTTGGCAACATATTCTGAATGTGAAATTCCTCAAGAATCTTTCAATGCTTGCAACAGAAAAAAAAAAATTATGCTTAAACTTGTTCAAATTCATCATGAGAGCCTGACCCCGCCTGGGTCAAGAGTAAATTAATTTCATCTTGCAAAAAAACTCAAACTAACCTGTTAAATAACCTGTCGAGTCTTAAAAAGTTTGATTTTAAGATTTAGCTGAGAAAAAGTGTCTCAGACTGGAATTGAAACTCAAATGTAATCCTGTCTTAACTCTTAGATTTGACATAATAAATCAGCAGCGTTACTCTCCATCGCTCCACCTCTGGGTGCATATTTAAACCAAACCACTCCAAAATGACTCAGACTGTCTATTGATCATTTAATAACATCCAGAGGATGCAGATGTCTGCCTCCATTAGTCCATTAGACAGTCAAATCTGTATGTAGTCATTCAAAATATAACACAGCCTCATTTTACATCCTGCGTTTTACAACCTGCAGAGGACCATCTGTTTGTCGGAGCCCTCATAACGTTTCAGGAACACGTCTGTAGTTGCATGTGAGGTGCTCCGACTGTAATATACAACACATTTGGAATCTCAGGCATCTGCAGTCTCTGTATGACCTGAGGACGTCCAGTGAGAACAAAGACGAGCGATCCCATTGATGTGTCACGCCAAGAGCTAAAGAAATGTTACATAATACAACTCTCAGAATGTTATATAATTCAACCATTAAAGACATATTTGACTTTCAGTCCAATCCCACAACATCCACATGGATTTTAAACACCACTGTCTTAAACAAATCTGGAAACACTGTCAACCTTTAACATCTCTCCTGTGTGTTTAGTCTGCAGTCTCAGCATCTTTTCTGCATGATGAACGCTGGCTTAAGGTTTGTCACTTCTGTCTCAAGTGTCCTATAATCTTTTGCTGTTAATCCAGCTCATATAAAGAACTTCTTACCTTGTGGAAGCTCCCGTGGAAGATTCTCTTCACTTGATCATTGTCGAACGTGACCCTCTGGATCTCACCACGCTCGTCTTTGTTGTAGAAGGACACGGTCTTGCTGGAGGCTGAGCAGAAAGACAAAACAAAAGATGTTACACATCAGTCTCCTTTATTTTGTGTTTGTGTTCCCAAAAATGAGATTGATCATCAGAAGCCTTTTAATTCATTAAGTTCCTCCAGAAGTTTGCCAACATCAAAAACACCAAACTTGCATCTCCGGCTTACAGGAAATTGAAATCAGTTCAGACACATTCCAAACACAGTTGCACACTTTGCACATTCTGATTTGGTCACTTTAAGCCAATATTTAAATCCAGTATGTCCTGATTTGTTGGCAAGGTCTGATTTGGCCACTTTGACTTCATTTCACAATGACTGACTTCCTGCACAGGTCACCATTGATAGTGTGCAACTGTTCTCTTCATGTGTTTTTGAAAATGTTCACTTCCATTTCTCTTGAAAGACTTCAATGTCACGGACAAATGAGTGACATTCTGGTGAAATATTTCTCTGTTTATTGAGCTTAAAAACAAATCACAGAGTTCGCCAATTCCATGCACAACTGACTAGAAAACAGGATGAGCTAGCAAGCTAGCAAGTTGCCTTTGGCCTCTTCTCATCGAACTTTCCACCAGAATTTCAATAACTAACTCATAACTCATGCAGTTTGTTTCTCCCTATAGAGGATCTGACCCTCTGTTTCATCCAGAGGCTGTTATTCAAGAACCAGAACAACTGATCATCACTAGAGGATTTCTATTGAGGCCCAGCAGACTGAATCTGAGGCTTTACGAGAGCCAGCTGAGCTCCTGATGACACGAGAGTTTTGTGGTTAAAGGAGTCATCTCGGTTATCAACCGAGACCAATGCAGCCCGAGGACACAGCCGGCTCATTACACCCCACTCAACTCTGTTCTTGAGCAGATACGACACAATGAGGCCCAGCTGCTCCACATCTCCTCACACATTACCAAGGGAGCACCCTCCTCTAACAACACACACATACACACACACAACAGCGGATAAGAACAGAGGAGATATTTACGGTCCAGAGTGACGCCGGTTTCTGGCTTGTGATCGCTGGTTGACACCTGCCAGATGTCGAAGGCCTCGGTGGGTGAGTCGGGCAGGAGACGGAACATCAGGATGATGGTGTAAGCGTGAGGAAGACCGTCAGGGTGGATGTCTCTGGTCATGGGACAAAATCAGACGATATGTTAGATTTTACTGTCAATATGACAGGCTTTACATGTAGTATAACAGGTACAAGGTGGATCAGCTGCATACAAAGAGTGTCCATGGTCGTGTTCAGTAATCTGAGGGTTCTTTCCAAATAAAAATGCAAAGGGAAGAAATTAAATCTAAAAATGATTTATGAGAGGTGACAGAGGGTAAAGAGAAAGGAAGGGACACCAGGTGAGACTCATTGGAAAAATTGACAGATGACATAGTAAACCGTTTCCAAGTGGTATTATTGTTGGCGTCGCTGTTGCAAAGACAACCGGAAAACTTTCCGTCTTCCTCAGAGCAACAAAATGTGAGTTTTACTGTTCATTTAGTCTCTAAAAGCTGCCAGGTTGACTGGATCACCAGGCTAGTGTCAGACATAAACTTAACACAGTTTAACATTTAGTTTGGTCAGATCTCAAATCAGCAGTCGTACTCTGGTGCAAAACCACAAGAGCACACCAAAATGAAGTGGACTTGGTTTGCCCTCAACCTGACACAACTGTCAGGCAAACTCTAGGGCCGCAAAAATTAATTGATTAATTGATTCGTTTTTTGGAAGAAAATTAGTTACCAACTATTTCTGTGGTTAATCAATTGTTTGAGTCATTCCTCAGGCAAAAACTACAAACTCTTGCCAATTCCATTTTCTTAAATGTGAGGATTTGGTGCTTTTTTGTCAGTCATGAATGTAAAAAGGAAGGATTCTCTACAGTGAGAATACCATACAATATCTGCAAAGACTTTTTTACTTGTGATGAAATGTTTCAGCTTCTACATGAGAAAAGGATTTTAACAATGTGTCCACCGCTGGCTCTGCTACGACATCAGAGCAGGATGTTTCTCATTTGTCGCGCTGATGTCACTACACATTCTGGAGAGTCGAACTTGGTAAACAGTCAGAACTCAAACTGTTTTCCACCACTTTGCTGTTGCATGTGATATTCTGGACATGGACTGCCTGTGTTGGGTGGCGGCCAGTGTTAGCAGTCTAGTTTGCGGCTGGGTTTGCACTCGCTGGTCTGACAGAGGCTTGTTGTGTGAAACAGCTTCAGAGCGGATTGAAACACGGGTTCAAAGGCAGGCCGCACTCTGACCTCACCGAGCATCGTAAATCCACTGACCCAGTTAGTGATGAGACTGAGCTCCCACAGTCTGAACTCAGCTGGGCGGGATGCTTCATGATACTGACATGAGCAACTTGGAAATGTTCAAAAGATTAAAAAATGCAGCATCATGTGGAAGCTCCGGGAGAGAAAGTTGGTTGAACTCAGGCGTGAATTTTTGTCCTTGTAGAGTTTAGAGGTTTGGGTCTACAAACTTTTTCTTGGAAGATGTCAGGAACAAAACGTGTTGGGTGTTAAAGTGTTCAAATCTCTGGGAACACTTTCGCTAGGGACCATAAAACTGGTTTTGATTTGTTATCCTCAAAAAATACAATGAGTGACTATGTGAATTTTGTGCATTTAACTATCATTCTACTAAAGTCTTACTAAAGTGACACGGCGGCCATCTTGGCAACATCCCCATTTAATTACTGCTGACTAACAAGACCAGGCTCCTATCTAAATGAATGGGGAGAGAGCCAGAACTTCACTTTTAACACTCACTGAGGCATAAAAACACCAACTGCTTTTATGGTTCAATCCAGACGGCTGCTACATGACACCATCAGCTCAGCAAACCAGAACCCTTAAACAGAGTTTAGTATGATATTATCCTCTTCCATGATTATTCAAACTCTGTCAGTACCAGCTCCTTCCTGCCACCAAGTAGTTTGAAACTGGGCGCGAAGTTCTGTGCAACGACGCCATTAGCTGATCCGTTTCACAGTTCGGTTGTAATAAAGAAGATTATTGGCTTTTGGTTGGAAGGGGCAGGCTATGTGAACAACTACTATCTCTGATGTTATGGACTGCTCTGTTCCAAATGGTCTCAGTTGTTTGTCTCCTCTCATATAAAGGTGTCTCATACTACCAACCACAAAATGATAGCTAATAAATAGAAATTAAGAATAAAACAATAAATCATCAAAGGGTGTCTGATAAACACAGAAATTGAAGGACCTCTTCCTTGTGTTGCTTTAAAAGGAGAAACACCTCACACCTTTTCACTCGTATTCCAACGGATTTTCCTCTCTGAAAAGCTGATATTTGGCTTTTTTGTTCCAAAATAGATTAAAATCCTCTTCTGTAATGGGCCTCATAATTGAAACATCTCAGTATTATGCCAACAAGGCTGGTTTTGTAAAAACATTCCCAGAGGTGGTGACCGAGGAATCACCATGAGGTTGGTCAACCAGACAACAGACAAAATAAATCAAAGTTAGATGATGTCGGACTCACGTTGTGGGCTGATTTAGGAAGGCGTTCTTGTGGAGTCTGTACGCTGTGTAGCTGTTGAAGGAGCCTGTCTCCATGGAAACGCCTTTAACGTAGCTGTACGTCTTCTCTGTCAGATTGAACGCCTCGAGCATCCTGAAGCCTGAGACACAACAGATCAGGAGGACTTCTTAGTGAGAAATTCCGGACAAATTTTCAGTCTTTTGTGAATAATGAATTTCAGCATTTCTCCAAAATAGCCTCCAATGTCATTGTTTGTTCTTACCAGGCGAAGTGAATCCATTCAGGAAAATCAAGGGACACGCTGCAGAAAAAGAAGTATGAAGAAGAAGGAGATTTATGGCATTTCACCACATAATTCAGATATTTTGGACTAGTTTTCTGTAGCGGATATTGTGCAAACTTACTTGACGTTGCAGTTTCACAAATGAAGGTGATCAGGTTTTCTTTGATGGTGTCGAAAGCATCAAAGTCGTCCACAACGAAGACGTGTCTCTCGCTGGGTTTGCTGCCAATCTCTTGCAACTCCACGAAATCCACATCAGCAACACCGATGGCAAAAACACTGTAACCTGAAGACCGGACACATAAACAGTTCGAATACAAACCAACAGAAATCCAGGATTTGATTTCCTATGACACTGTAGTATATTCTGGATCATTTAGCACGTTTGATTCTTGTTACCTGCGTGCTGCAGCTTGGCAGCGTTCTTCTTCACTTCGTCCTGAGAGCGTCCATCAGTGATTGCGACGACCACCCTGGGGACATTCCTCCTCATTCCATTTTCAATAGAAAAGGCCTTCTCGTAGGTGTGTTTGAGAGCCACTCCTGTTTAACAGAGACAAACTGTGTCAGAAAAACTACTAGTCGACTTGCTGACTGTCTTCGTCACTGCATCATGTGGTGTGAGACTGAACCTGTCTTGGTGTTTCCTCCTCTGTAGCGGATGTGATGAAGAGCTGACATGGCGATGCCTTTGTCTTGATAAGCATTCAGCCTGAACTCTGTCTTTGCGTCATCGCTGTACTGCACAAATGACACCTGTTGGGAAAGTCACATCACTGGCATTAGCAACGAGTCGGGTCGGGTATAGTCACATGTAAAGCTCCAAATCACAATTTGCCTCACAAGGCTTTACCAGCAGTACAGAACCTCTAACCTTAAAAATGCTTGATTTTAAAAGGGGGGAAAAAAGGAACAACTTTATCACAGAAAACAAAGGAGCAACATGTAAACACAATGCAGCACGTATTACCAAGAGTAAGTGTATGAAGTGTTCATATTGTCCACACTGAAAATATTTGTAGAAAGTTGATTAAAAAAAATTACATTTTCTTGATACTGATGAAGAAATCCACTTATCCACCACTCCTGTGAGACACGTTTTTATAATTGGATGGACTTCTAATTACTTTACTCTTGTATGTTTTGGCATCAACACACTATTATCTATAGAAATCAAAACAACAGTTTACAGTCAGCAACCTAATTATATTTCTGCAGGACGCAGTGTTAAAACATTACTGACTGGGTTAAAAACCTTGAATTTAATTTTCTTTACTCATCCTCTCATTCGTTCCTATTTGTAAGCTCACGTTTAATGTTTTGTTTACCTGCTGTGTTTGTCTTGCTTGGCATTCTTTTGTCAGATGTTCATGATTTCACTTGATTTAATCTTTATATCTGTACTGGGAAGGATTTTAATGAGCAACTTGGTTCCTTCCTCCCCTGCGCGTTAACTGAGCTTTATTACTGTCTTTTACCAGGATGGTTTTCATTGTGTACATAAAAACAAAACAACTGCAGCATGATGTCAGAGCACATCGCTGTTTTGCTATTGGATCAGCGTTTTTAATACAAACCTGCATTCCTGAGGGACCAATCACATCGAAGGCACCGATCATGCTGTAGACAAAGTGCACAACTTTGGTGAAGCTCTCCTCGCCAATACTCCAGGAGCCGTCGATGAGGAACACTACATCTGCTTTGGCACCTTTGCACACTGAGGAAAAGAACACAAGTAAATATGGAGCTTTTAAGTCCACAGCCCAGACCTCAGGGCTGCATCACAAACACCAGCAGAGAAAATGGCATTGTCACACGGCATAATCATGGTTTGAGAGCTGGAGTGTATTAAAGATGTCAGCTGAAAAGCGCGCAACAAACTAAACGATTGAGAAGAATGACGAGATGTAGACATGTATAGTAATTATGGGTTTCACTGATTTAAAAAAAATACTGGCAGCACAAAACAATCAACATTTGGTTACCAGAAGGGTGAAAGTGAGCTCTTGTTAATGGGTTCCTCTCAGACCAAAACGAATCGGGCAGAAAGCTTCGAATAATCTTTGCCTTATGTGATGCAGCGCTCTTTGTAATCTCTTCCCTGCTTTCCTCACATTCAGAGATTTATAAACAAGTTTTACACAAAAACCAACGACACAAACAGATTCTTTGGACTGCTCTGTCTTCCTTTTTCAACACCTAAGTTGTTGGTTCTTAACAGCCGTGTTCCCCCTTCATGCGCCCCGCAGGGCCAGCAGCACATGTGGCGGCTATTAATCCACTGCTGGCACGAGTCTGAAAGGCTCAGTGCTCAAACCACCACCTTGGCCAAAACGCGGCATTGAGGTGTTTCCAATCAGAGCTGAGTTTGAATGAAAAAAATCGATCCATTCAGTGCTGAATTGATCTGCGTTTTCCTCAAAGACTGTTTAGGGCCTTTAGGACAGCAAATATATCACTGCAGCATAATGAGTCCCGCGTGGATGCTCCACTTGCTCAATTCACTTCGACACTTACTTTTAGCTTGCACTGATGACGGAGCAAACCCTTTGTTACATCTGTTTAAAGATTCTGTTTACATTTGGACTGAGTAACTAACATTAATTATATTATACAAGCTCCATTAATGTATAAGAAGAATGTGACTTTTTATATCTATTATTGTTGAAAGGGACAACAGGAAATCTTTTTAACTTCTAACACACTAGCCAGCCGAGATCATGCACTCGTCAGTCACAGTCCTTGTACTGTTCTGTTGTATATAACTTCATTCAAAAAGGGGTTACTGCAGTGGGAAGTGCTCTCTTAGCTAGCTAGCATGCTAAGTCTCAATTAACTTGTAAATAAATCAGTAAATAGTCGATTAGACAGCTAGGAAATAACTCCACGCAGTTTAAACAAAAGACATATTCCTATCACTGTTTCATGGCAGACTCCTTCATTGTGGACTCTCCATGAATTTTGATGTTGTGCTGCCCGACAAAGGCATGAAATTGGATGTCATAATGGTGATGCGTTTAAATTTACTGACTTCCCAGGCATTTTTTTAAGAAGTTCACTGTGCTGCAGCTCACTATAGCTATCTAGCCTGCAAACCATGTACATTTAATGAGAACTGGTTATAGCATCACAGGCAAAAGCTAGCTCATTCCTATGGAGGCTGCTCAGTGGCGCAACAAGCCAAAAAACCAAAAGCCTGTTTGAGTGCCTGTGTGTCCCCTTACGTTCGAATTACCCAGTTTGGCCACAATGTCAGATTGGCCTTCAAAGACTGCACTCGTCCTTGATGCAAACTAATATTAACAGTCCACTTGTTCTTGGAGTATATGCATGTCTGCTTAGTCACTTGTTCACAGACAAAGTGCATGTTTACAGAAGATAAGCAGACAATAACTAGAAAGTCTGACGCTTCTTTCCGTAGCCGGCTCCTGTCTGGCTCTCTGTCATTGCTACTGTCAAAGAACCATGACCTTGATGCGTTATACAATTAAGTTAAAGATAACATGATTTGATCGGCTGTCTGCACAGAGAGAAAAACATTTTGAGTGGTATAATCACAGACAGGGGGCGCTGTCATGAAACCAGAAGCAAACATCAGTATGCTGTAGCATAAAAAGACAAACCAAAAATGAAATATCATTTCAGCAGGACCTTAATTGACAGCATTGGATAACATGTTCCATGAGACGCTTACCTGCCCATGCTGGGGGGATGGTGGGTGGAGGTGTTGGTGTTGGCGGGAGTGTTGGAACTGGAGTTGGCTTCACCACTGTGAGAAACACAAACAGTTACAAAAGTGTCATCAACATATTTGTAATAAATACCGAACAACAGTAAACATGTCATATGATGAAGTCATTGTTTTGGATCAGTCCTGTGAGGTGATGTCACTGAGTCATGCTCCACATCTCCGACACATTCAGACATGTCACAGTTTGACTCAGTCTATTGGAAACACAGAGCCTGTTATCATCTTTTCCTTTATAAATCTGAAGTGCCAGGTTCTGGAGGGCATTCTATTTCTGTTGTTCCATCAGTGATGTGGAGGTCTATGTTAAGCAACACTCAGAACATCTTACTGCATCTGAAAACCTACAAACCTATTGGATGTGTTGTGCAATAACTTAAACATGTCCAGTCTGATTTTAATTTAACGTTTGATACAAAAACATAAACATACTGTACATTGCTTTATGTGATGAAAAAAATATTACAATTAAGTTCAAATAATCTGCAATATGTGTTTGCATTTTATTATAACAGATGTTGTTTATCCTGCATTAAACAGCACATACATCTCCTGTAGTGTCGTATAAATAATGATCTCATTGGGTTGGATCATTGGTGTCTGAGATTTCGCAGCAAACATGACTTCTTCTACAACTAGGCAGACTTGTGTTTCGCTGCGAACAGTTTTTGAATGCATCTTCTCTCTGCACGTACAGTGAATAAACCCTGCAGCCTGAACAGCTCGTAAAGACTCAAATGACATCAACTTCTGCTTCCAGTTGCAGCACTCACGTGTTCTCTCCTTGGTGCTGACTCCTGGACCTTCCAGATTTGGGGTCTGGACAAAGACGGTGGCGGTGTACAAAGCGTCAGGAGAGAGTCCATCAAAGCAGTACTGAGGTACACCAGCAGGGATTGTGATCTCATGCTGTCCTTTACTGGAAGCTGCAGATAAAGGAAACATAGGAAACACAGATTTTAACTCACAAATTGTAAGAATTAAAGCTTCATCAGAAGGAATGGGACAGTTTTTCTGCTGATCTTAGACATTCACTGACACTTTTATTCAAAGACTAATCAAAAAATATTTTGCATTATTAAACAACAATAACAAATTATGCATAACGAAAATGACAGGCCTGTTAAATAGACCAAGCAATTGGCTTTGTGTGTGTGTGTGTGTGTGTGTGTGTGTGTGTGCGTGTGTGTGAGCGCGTGCGTATGTGTGCATGTGTGTGCACGCATGCGTGCATGAGGGAGAGAGAGACGAGATGTGTGTGTGTGTGTGTGTGTGTGTGTAAAGGAATTATTTGGTGTAGTCTATTTACTCTCCTGCAATTTAACACAAAATAGTTTCCACATCTTAACATGGTTTCTAGTCATACCGACATCAGGCTACAGCCTCTACAAATACCATAGGCTCTAATTAGCAATGGAAGGCTACGTTACATTAGCTAACATCACTGTTTACGTTAGCTTGTGTCGGCGACACTTGGTGAGCTGGTGTGACTGGATGCTTTCGGTTCAGATGCTGAATCATTGTTGACGTGCTGTTGTGGTACGCCAGTTCTGCTTTGGAGTCGACACGTTGCACTTTGTTATTTTCTTTTTTAAGTGAGAAATTATCCCAAACGGTGAACATTCACTGTCTTTGACGGACGGTTTCTTGGCTCTCCGCCATCGCGCCAACTCAATTCTGAAGGTAGTGGGGTGTTTCCACAATAACAGTCCGAGTGGAAACATGATCCCTGAGCTAAGTAGGCCACATAACTCTGGAGTTAAACGAAGCCTCGAGACAGAGATTTTGCCTCGACCATATTTGTAATCGAATTAGTCGTGTTACTCGAGTAATCCCTAATTTAGCTCTAATTTACAGTATGTATGTGTGTATTGATGTGCATGTATGCATGGTTGTTTCTGTTTATAAACACTTGTTTTTGCTGTTCAGATGTTTGGATTAGCTGGATTGCTCTAAATAAAATAGCACTGTTAAATGGTCACATTAAATATTGTACATTATGCTCAACAAATGAAAATCTATCATCCAAACACTTTTGATTTTCACACTTTGTGAGCATGCACAACCACTCAATTAAGTCAAAGATGTTCTACCACAGGGGAAGATGCTCCTCTCTGTCTTCCTTTGTTAGGTTGTTAAGTATTTGCTCAAACTTTTAAGGGACACCATCTTTGAGCAGGTCATGTTACTGATTTTGGGTGGATAAATAGAAAGTTTGAAAAATCCATAATTCAAGCCAGCACATGAGGTTTTTGCTCCCATACTTCCACATATATTAAGGCATTTTTATGAAGAATTACAAATGGAGGCAAGAAATGTTTCTGGGAGCTGATCTGATGTGCAGACTCAATTGTTTTTATTTTTCATTTTTGCTTGTGCTTGGGTAATCTAATCACACTGTTACTTTTGTACCAAATCAAAAACAGAAAGTCAATGAAGACTCGCTAGCAGCACTTGTAGTAAAAACAAGACACCTTAGCCAATCCCTTTTTTGTTCATTTAAACATTTTTGTGGGACTCATCGATCTGCTTGATCAGACTCAAAGTATGACTGACTCATGTACTGTCACTGGAGCCACTTAGGATCGCCAGAGTTCGTTGTGGATGGCTGGCCATGTAAACCGCACTGATGGGTTTTATTTACTCTTTTACTCTGAATCAGCATGAGAGATTAATCTAAGTGTTGAAAACTAAGATATTTAATCATTATACGCATCTCCAGGGGTGTTATAGCATTGATAATTACTTCCCCAGTTGGGGAACATTTCTGGATTTTATAACTAACAAGTGGGCCTGCTGGCTGATAAGGTTGGCAACTTAAGCCTGTATTTTTGCTTCATAAATGAATAATGATGTTATAATTTTTATATTATAGCATTTTACTGTTTCTGTGTTCCAAAAGAGAAAATTATGTGTTTGTGTAGGAAATTGACCCATATTTATTTTTTTAGGACCTTTAAGTTGTGCCTCAGAATTGATTTTTCGATCCGTCTTGTCTGATCAGTTGAGAAGCACTTCTCTTACTCTTGTTTAAAAGTGAAAACAACCTTAATTTTGTCTCTTTCAAAATTGTCACTACATTTGTGTCCGTTACGAGCCACAATCTAGTATTTTTTACCCTTTGGGCTTTTGAATTTGTAGTTCTGTCTGTGTCTCTGTACCTTCTGTTTAGTTACTAAAGAAGGAAAATACAAGATCAGTCAATGCTGCTTAAATTCTACAAAAGCTCTCATTCCTCTCAACGTCTGTGTGATAAATAAATCTAACAACTGACCCTTCCAGTGAAGTGTTTACACTCTGCATGGCTGGGCAGGGATTTATTGATAACAGGGTTTCCTATTTACACTCTGCGTTCTGGTTAAGCACAAACAAACAAAGCCTGTTTATTGCAGAGACAGCTGCCACGAATGGTGATCGCTACTCCTCGGTGTCCTGAACTAAAGTTAGCAGGGTTTCATCATTCTCTGTCACATGACAAAACCCAGCAGCACAATGGTGATGCAACACTTTGAGAATGAGCTCTGTAATATCAACAAGTTATGATCGAAGTCACTCCATATAAATCGTTTTTTGGAAAACACGCACTCCAAAACAGTGGCCCTCATCGCTCAAGATTGATGATACAGAGAGTGGTGTTGACAAAATCTAATCCCTGAGACATCTCAGCTGCATATCACATCAGTCTGAGACTTACAAACTGGCAGGCACGTGTTCTTCTTCTCACCAGTGTTTCCATGGATTTAAACTCTGGAGGAGGTATCAGTGGAAAAGACCTCTGCTCACAGTTTTTCCACTTACTCATCTCACCACCGTCTCCGACCGCTGTTTGCATTTCCATTTGAGAACAAACAGTTGACTGGTTTGTTGACTTGAGAGGAACGTCTGCTGCTTCAGATTCTCACTTATCCTCCGGTGGTGGTTTACCCGCCATCTGTCTCATGCTATTTGTTCTGGCATCACGAGCGGCTAATAGCTACCATATAGATATTCAAATATGGAGGCTCCATTCCTGGTTTTCCTGCTCTTTAACTGCTAACAGTGTGCGAATACAAACCAGATGGGGTTCATATACCCTGCAGTAATTGAAAAGGATGTAATGCTTGCAGACTGAGACACAATTAAAGCTTGGTGGTCGGACACTTTCAATCCAGGCCAGAACTTGCATCCTGCTTAGAGTAATAATCACAAAGTGGAGGCCTGAATATAAACAGAGTCCGAGATGTGATCCTTTCACGGTCTGCTGAGCACTGTGACAGATCTGTAGCATCCATGGACGCAGAAGTGATGTCATGTAGAGATACATCTGCAAACATTACAGCTTGTATCACCCCAAACAAGTCGCCCTCGACCAAGATCTGACTGCTAAAGTGGAGCATTCCATCGTCATCAGGTGTACACACGAATCTGATATGTTAACAATAGGCCGAGGTATTGGTAGGGACAGTTGATGAAATGCTTTTCAAGAAATTTTAGGGGCTGTCCAGGTTACTGTGATCTAACAAAGTGGAATTAAAGCAGCATTCATGATTCAAAGTGTTTGTGACAAATACAATTACAATTTGCTTGTCAGATAATCATTATTTTGTGGGTTGTTTATAAAGTGAAATGTCAATCATTTGTTGGTTCCAGCATCACAAAAGTGAGAAATTGTGAGGTCCGTCTGACCAACAGTCAAAGAAAATAAAACAATAGTGTAAGTTGCGCTACTTACGGTCCACAGGGTTGAGTTTGATGCGGTACGATGTTGCCGCCCTGTGAGGAGCCCACTTGATGCAGAACTTATCGTGGTCGACATTGTACGTCTCGATGTTGGTAACGTTCAGGTAGACTGAGGAGAGAAAGTCACATTTCAGCAAACCAAACATATCAAAAGTAGAGGTGGATTGTTTTCTCAATTATAAGATGCTTTGCGATGCGGACGTGGAAGATTCTGCATCAACACAGAGATGTTATGAATTTTGGGTGGATGTTTTGCTAAGATTACTTATGTAGTAGGTATGTCGGAGGGTGGCAGAGATCTGCAGTAAGTGATCATAAAAACTCACCGAGAATAGCACATGTCGGATTTATGAACTTGCTGGGAAGCACAAACTGGAGGAGACTTCTGCCTCTCAACAATTACTAATCACTTAAGCCATTTTCACCTGAAGCAAACATCTGCAGCCATAAATAATAACTGTTACAGCAAGCCCAGCTAATCCGTCAAGATCTGAGGAGGCATTGTCAACTTTGCCGTCCAACTCTGAGAGAGGCGTGTGCAGCAGAATCAATACCTGCCTTATCTTAAAGCTACAAAGTGAAAACAATATTATTGTAGATAACAAAAAACATGTAAGGCACTGCAGATGGATAAATGTTTCATGTAATGTTTACGTTTTGAAAAGATGCAGCTTTTATTTTGTAGGCTGCTATAGCCTTTTTAAACAGGTCAGGTACAGGAGTTACATAAGTAAAAATTCCTCTTTTCCTGAGTGCTACGTGTCAAAGCAGATCGTTTCAGAGGTTAACCTTATGAAAACAGACCTCCTGTGGGAAAACCTCAAAGAGAGTCAGTAGTTCTGTATGCTGAATGAAGGCACTGTGGAAATATTTTTTTGCACATAAAACGCCTTTGTTCCCAGCTCATTAGAATGATCATAAAAGAAACTGTGCAGAGTTCAAATAAGTTACAGAATGTAAAGCAATATTTTGTCCATGTTTCTACATTTTGAAATCTTTCGGATCAATATGTTCTGTGTTCTGTGTTTTTTTAAATACATTTCGAAACATGTTTATCTTTACATAATTCATTATATATTATGGTTTATCACTTATATAACCTTTTATCTGAGGTTGTGCATCACAATAGGCAAAACTACTATGTAGGCACTGGGAGACCATTTTTGTTGCAGAGTTGAAAGGGATAAGATTCCTTCACTGCTGCTGCTCTAATACAGTGGAGGTGAAGTCATTTTTAACTAGAGTCACTAGGAGACTTTTTCAAATTTACATTTAAATGCTTTTCAACTATTTCTGTCATGTTTGTAGGCACAAAAAACATAGCTGTTTGTCCAAGACAGATCCCAAGTCATTTGAGTTTGTTTTGAGTCCTCAGAGGACAAGTCTGAGTCACAGATCTTCAGAAGAACATTGCAGGTCTGTTTGGTCTCTGAATGCAGAGCACAGACTTTGTACTAACAGTGTTTTTAAGAAGCTCAGACAAACTGATCTGAAAGATTCCTCCAGTTAAGATCTGAGAATTTTAATTTTCAAGACAAATTACTTCTTTATGCGGTCTTAAATAAGTGAAAGTGAAAGCAATTCCATTTAACTTCGCTGCATTTGGTGGCAAGGTCATTAAGAGTGGCAAAACCATGACAAGATCATAAATACAGGAAAACTATCTGCACAGCTTGATATCACTGGGTTTAAATGTGTTGTGATTTGAAGAACTGATTGTATACTTGACAGCATTTGTACTTACGTGTTGTTCCCTGTCCATCCAGAGGTGTGCTTGAGCCCCCGGTGTACTGAGCCACCACGTTCACATCGTAGGTGGTTCCAGGCTGCAGGTTGTGCAGAGTGTAGGAGGACACATCACCCACAAAGAGGTCTATGGGCTGTTCTGTGCTTCCTGGAAGGCAACAGCACACGGATTAAAAGAGAGAAAGTTCAAGACCAAATCATGTGTAATTACTGTCATTGTGTAACCAAACCAAACACTTTCACTCATCTCAGAGTCAGAAAACAAACATCAGAGAGTGTCTGCAGAGAGGGAAGCTATCTGGGAAGCATTTTACAGATGGTGACTCACGTTGGAGGCCAAGTTCAACATCGATCCAGTCGAGCACAAATTCTTCACAAAATGAGTGAAAATTAAGATCGAAGGATTTCGACAAACAGTTCCATCTCAAGGGACACTTACTAGCTTTTTTCGGAGTATGACATGGTCTTCAACTAAGACCTAGACGTCCACTTATCGTCCATGATTAAAAATAGCCATTGCACTAAAATGTAAAAACAACTTTTGAACCGCTATGCTCCTCATGGTTTCAAAAATATCACGTTCTGACACATTGATGCGTAAAGGAACCCCCCCCCCCGTTTCTTAAGGGGGAAAGAGGTACTGAGACCTTTAAACAAGTCCAAAAATCGACTTACATTTTGAATTAAAAAAGAATTCCTCATTCATAGAATATGACCAGACAACAGCAGCGCGACATGAAGACCAGCATACACTGTGCAGAAGTGTAAATGTGACCTCACCTGTGGGAGTGTATGTCAGTCTGTATCCCTGGACAGGAGCTGCCACCGGGTCCCAGGCCACTCTGAATCTGGTGTACCACTCGTCAGAGATTCGGAGGTTTCTGGGACTCAACAGGCCGACTGTGAGACGGAGGAGAAACGGGTCAACAAACAACAATCTGTCTCAGCAGCCTGGGGAAACAATATGGCTGCAAGTCCATTTAACTGGAGGTGAAGAAGACCTTCTTAATCTTGAGATCTTTAAGTTGAGAGTTCTTCTTCACAGACATAAAACTGCATACATCTTTCAAGCGTCAGTTGTTTTGACAATCATTACCATGAAATAAGTGAGAATACCTTGAACTGGACATGTGGATTGCATGTTTTCATCATTTCAGCAACACAGGATCAACTGACAGCTGTCGGTCCTCTTTCGAAGTGATCCTTATGACTCAACACTAAAATGCTCCCTTGGTAAACATTTCTGCCTCCTCAGTTGTGATTCACTGCTGACTGACTTAACTTACATCCGTTTATGAAATTCATTATACGTGATACACGTGTTTACATTTGAGACTTTACTCAGACTCGTTCAGCTGCTGTGCACAGACTTGGATGGATGCCTGAAAGTGCCTGACACACACACACACACACATAAGTTTCTATTGTTTGTATAACTAATGCTACTGCTCACCAGTAAAGTGCTCTCTTGTTCAGCTCCTGTGAGACTCGAGTGGTCCGAATGTGTCACGTTAACACATTTTGGCGCTGTTGACTAATGCACGTCTCCTGTATTTATTTTCACTGTACAGATGCTCACTGTAGCACTGCGAGCTGTCGTGTTTAGCTCAGTGGGAGCGAGCTGTAACACAAAGTTCACCAGTTCTATCCCACAGTAACTGTGACCACAGTGAGATACTTACAGATGTAGGCTGAGCGGTCTCAGGTCTTACTGCTTTCATGTTTACTGAACATTTTGTGAGTCGGACTGCAACCTTTTTTTCTGTTTGGACTAAATGTGAGTTTCTGTTTTCTGAGAAAATGTATTTGCAGAAAAAAACTCTTTCTTGAAACAAAAGTTCATAAAGAAACCTTTAGATTTCTTTCCTCGAAAAGAACATTTGCTAAATGCACCCCTTCTGTGTTGCACAATCACCTTCTCAATAGTAAAGCATGGATTGTTTGTATCATACTGTTCACATGGTTTAATGGTGGAGAAGTGAATTATAGTGGAGTTTTCTTTCTAAGTGCTAATAGACAGCAGCCTCTTTACAGTCAACTTGGTGATCCTGAAAGAATCCAATAAAACTGGCTATTTTTCTGCTGCTTGACTGGAAACTGTTTTTTTTGTCAGACACATAACACAAGCTGAAATGTGTAACTTCCAACACATTATCATTGTTTCCAGTGAAGTTTGCATGCTTCTTGTATAGTAGAAGATTGTGAGAAACCTGCTGTTTGATCAAATTAGCTACTTTCAGTCTCTATCTGTTACACATATAACTATAGTAATTATTTATTGGACTCAGAACACTGCCAAAACGCAAAAGACATTGGACTAAGGCTGCTTTCAGACATGGTGTGATAGTGCTGGACTTGAACCGTTTTGGCTTGACACACAGTCGACCTGGAAAGATGTTGCTACTAAACATTTCTCAGAGAGAGCAGAGCCTCTTCTGTCACTGCTAAAACACCTGAATCGGTGTTAACCTGTGGATGCCTCACCTGTACGTCCGTTCCCATTGAGGTTTCCTCCAGGGCCCTCTGCGTAGATGGCTTCTACGGTGATGTTGTACGGGGTGTCGGGGATCAGATTCTGCAGTCTGGCGTTGTTTCTGTTTCCTGGAACTACAGTCTGAGGGATCGTAACACCACAGAGTCAGAGGTTTCCAGACACCAAGCAGTGTCTAATGTTATGTTTGGGTGTGCCTTGTTATTTGCTGCTCCTGACTGGGATGGGACTGTCTGGGACGCCACTTCCACTGTTTTGGAGCCTCAGTGGACAGTTGGCTGACTGAGCTCACCTGGACTCTTAGTCTATAAAAGCTAAAAGGTTTCTCTCTTCCCTACCCTCCATCATTGTCTTTTGGTTTGTCTTTTGAGTCATGTTTACCTAACTTTAATAAGTTGTTCTTGTTTCATATCAAATATCATGCATGGAGTCCCTACTTGTCACATTTTCTGAGCCAGTTTATGACACAAGTCACTCTAAAATCTCCCACATGAGCCGCCTGTTGGAGAGACTCTTCATAAGTTGTGTTCAGTTTCTTTTCTTACCAACATTAAAACAATCCACACCAGTAATGTTTCTGCCATCTGCATTACATCTCTCCTTTTTGCTATTGATGTTTTCTGTAAATAAATCAGTTATTACCTTGGACAAATTGGTGGCCTTGAAATTTTAACCAGGAAACAAGCAAAATATAATTTTCTGATGCATTTTTGAGGACTTGATTATACTTGATTGACTTTTTTGGTCTTGATCCAACGCACCTGTCCTCCAACTTCCTAATGTGCAAGAACTTTGTATTTATTGTTAACTTGCTCCTCCCCTTTTAAAATTTAAACATTTAAATCAATTTTTAAATATAGATAAATGAAAAAATAAGCTTAACTTTGAGTCACCCCAACTTTCAATCAGTGATGTGTACTTTTGGCGACTTTGTCACCACATTTAGCCACCTCTTAGCAACTTTATTTCTAAAAAATGATAAATTGGGAAATGACTTTGACCATCAAGCTATAAATATATTCAATTAAATCAAAGTGTATTTAATTCCATGCATGCTGCTGAGAGAGAGCAGAGAGAGAAAGAGCAGTCTGTGTCTCTGGCGTCTCCACCTGCACCTTTCTACAGTTATGTGATGCTGTTGATCTGAAACTTTCTCAGTAATGGAGCTTGTAGATATGTTGTCTGTTTGTTTTTGCTTCTCCTTCACTCTTTTCGCCTAAATCAGACTCTTCCTATTGCTTATAAATATGTAGATAGTTTGTTAGATCTGCCTTCATTCGTAGTATTCTTTTACCTCAAATATTGGATGTCCCTGCAGTAAGTTTTGTGATTATTTGGATTATTATGGACACTTTAATGTGAATCTACATGCAAGTAATGTGTTGCTATGAGCTTTTTTTTAAAGATTTTTTTGGGCATAGACACCTTTATCAGCAGTAGACAGAGAGGAAACATGGGAGAGAGAGAGAGAGAGAGAGAGAGAGAGAGAGAGGGATGTGACATGCAGCAAAGAACAGGCCAGAATCGAACTGGGGTCAGCTGCGTTTATGGCATGCGCTCTAACCACTCGACCACCTGCGCGCCCTGCTATGAGCTTTTACCCCAGTGTGAATTGGTTTCCATTTGTTCAGCAGACAAATCTCTTATAAGCAGAATGGAATCATTTCTCTGATGTCCTGATGCGGAAAATTACAGTTCATTTGACTCATGGAGGCTGTGTACAAACACAAACCTCATACATCAGCTGCAGATGCTAAATTATCACAAGTGTGTGTAATATAAATGGTTAATTCCCCAACAGTCCCAGTCTGGAGAACTCCTTTCATCACCATCCCTCCACTGCAGTTAGCTGACTCATTCAGAACAGGTGCTTCGCTAACAAGACGAGGGGGAGCACAGCTGGGCCCACTCCGCCCTCCACCACTGCTCCAACTCATTATTTAGGACTATTAATAATGTAAATATGGCACAAATTATAGTGTTTGTTTAACGGAGCCTGTAATTACTCTCACTAATCTGCGATTTATAACTTGAATGAGCCAAGGGAATCCTGAGATCTGACTTCACCACATTGTTTGCAGAGAACATCACGGCAAATGATGAACAGCAAGAGTTTATCAAGAGTTTACCCAAAACAAAAACACATCTTTACCTGAAATAAATCTCTTTTTATTGCTGAATGTGTCGCATCAAGTGGACAAAATGGGTTTAAGATTTTTGATCTTGATACATATTCTTTCCTTGTTCGTCTTCTTTCAGAAGTTTTAGTGTGAGAAATGAACTGCAAATATATTTGGTCAGCGTACTTACAAACTCAGTGATGGGGTCTCCGGTCATGGGGGCGTAGCCGATCCTGTACTGCCTCACAGGACCCTCGGCGTGGTCCCAGCCGATGGTGAGGGTGCTGGTGGTGGCGTCAAACACACGCATGTTCCTTGGTCCAGCACGCGGCACTGCAGCAGAAACAGACACAACGTGTTATCTCTTGCAACAACACACTTCCTGTATTCAACACTGTGAATTTCTGCACACCACAATACAGTGTGTTACAGGGCATTGTATATGTTGCTTAGCAAATCCATCTATGGGGTTAGCATTATTTGTTTTTCCGTTGCTTTAAAAACAATTTCATTTTCACATACTGCTACAGCATACACCTTTTGACTTTTCCCCCCTACATGTGACCACAAATATCTGAACTTTTTCTGAATTTCATAAAAGGCTCATTACTTTAGTCTGATGGATTTGAGGGGAATTATGGATTATTTTTATTCTTCGTCATTGTACTTCTACTGGAGGAAAGGATGTAGGGACTTTTGTGACTTCTACAATTTTGCAGTATTGGAACGTGTGTCGGTTCAGTTTGCTCGTAGAAGTAGCCATTAATCATTATGTATATCATCAACTCATTACATGCGACTCATGATAAGATATAAACCTGAAAACAGAAAACAGTCACATTGATGACTCACCTCTTAAACATCCATGCACATGACTCAATGCAGATGTAACCAGTAGTCAGCATGAGTCAGTTATTTGTTAAAACATTGTATGTATACAGTGTCAGCTTGTGAGATTATTGGACTTACGTGTTTTGCCGTTGCTTTTGACAGGCGATCCCTCTCCATCAGCGTACAGAGGCGAGACAGTGACTGAGTAGGGAGTGTCCGGGATCAGGTTGTCCAGGAAGGCATTGTTAATATTTCCTGGAACCAGGACCTTTATGGAGAGGAAAGCCAAGGGTAAAGAAATATATAGACCTCATCCTCATCAGGACAGCCTATTCAAATGAGCCTTCTCATGCGTGACATAAAGGTCTGGCAGTGATAATGTATATTATGACCTCACTGCTCATCCCACATCCAGTTATCTCCCCGAGCACCCTGCTGCCAAAGTTTCCCTGAAACACTAACAAAGTCCTGGGAGGTTAGATGCCAAACAAATCATTCATTCAGTAAGTGGACTGATGGATAAACAGTTTCTGCTAGGAAGCGGCTGGAGAGTGCGGAGTCTGTCAGCAACTCAGAGCAGGCTCAGACATGCAGCTCAACGTGTTTTCTAACAACAACGATGACTGCAGACCGTCTCTTGTCACTGGGATTATCACGGCATCTATCCTGTGCCACAAAAACCCAAACCCCTTACATCATGGGAAACAAATTTGCTGGTTGAACTCGAGTCCACCCCCATCTACAGTTTTTGTTTTGGTTAAAGTTAAATATCTCCAAGGGTTTTTGACCCAGAGCTTCTGGAACATGGGACCATGAAACAGGTTCCTCAGTGATGATGTGGTTGAGATCCCACAACTGGAAGCACACATACGCCTGCTGGCCTGGGGTCAAATCCCTCCAGTCAATTCAACAGTAAGGCTAATGGATTGGCTGTGGTCCTTTCAAAACAAAGTGAATTACGTTAGACTGGAGGTGCAGTCATACAGTCATTTCCTGAAGGCAGAGCTGCTCTCAAGGGCTGAGATTAAGCTCACTGGTTGAAGTTTGGAGCCAAAGAATCCCATTTCTTCTTGGTAATTAATTAGCTTTTAAGAGGGATTGTGATTACTCTGATAAAGAGTTGACTTGCAGGATCCACTGATTTCCACGATTAAGTATAGTTAAGTAATGTAATGTTTGTAAGTATGCCCACAACACTGATTGTTGGTACACAACTACTTATACTGCCTGTAATTTTGCATTTTTAATGGAAAAGTATGTCCCGAGGCAAGTCAAGACCCACAAGTCTTATGTCTGGACAGAAAGTCCCAAAACATGGAACAAGTGAAGACCAAAGAATTCCAAGGCAAGACCAGCTAGCTCTGGGCCAAAAGCCATATCAAGACCATCCAATCCTATGTCAAGAGCAACAACTCCTAAGTCCTTAAGTCAAGACCAAAAAGTCTCAAGTCAAGACCCACAAGTCTTAAGTTAAGACAAACCAGCCCCACATTAGAGACCTTCTTAAATCTTCACCCTTACTTTTCATCTTATTTAACCGATAAAACCTTCAATTGATAACCACAATCAGTGGGAAAATTCTGCTTCTGGTGTTTCACATGACATATGATGATTCTAAAAATCAAAATACACAGACACAGGGTGTCTATATTTGTAAATTTGTCAAATCTGCTGGGAAACTGAAACCAGGAGAGTGGAATAGAACACTATTACTCATTGTTTTGGAATTGCAAATTTAGCAATCACATGTGGGTCTTTTATTACAGTTTCGCAATTAAGTCCTCTTTTGATTAATATGCTTACAGGGACTAGATGCTGCTCTGTTATCTAATAGACACATCTTCTTATTTTAGAGCTAAACATTGTTTTTTTCCTCTGTGTCTCTGTCTACTTGCCAAACAACTTCTTCTCAGATCAAACACAATACAAGTCAATTAATATGAAGTGGAACTAGATAGAGGAAATGATGACCACATAATAAACAACAAACCCCTCAGTGTGGTAACTACAGGGGCTAAAAGACTGTAAAGCACTTCACAGCATCATCAAAGCAGATCTTAATCATCAAAACAGCCTAATTAGATTACAACCTTATGGCCCCAAAAACTTCAACCATTGCAGCTTTCACTGATGTCAGTCACAGATGTGTCTACTGAACAGTATTTCTCAACTTCAGTCATAGAGTTCAAACTCTTTCTGGGGAAATAAAGCCCCCTCTTCTCTCCCTGTGATCCAGATCACTGGTGCGTGAAATCAGTACTGATGGAAAAAATATTTAAAAAAAACTGACCAGTCATGAATTCCATATTTGAAAGCATTGCTGTAATAATTGCCACTCAAACATCTGTGCAACATCAACACGAACACTTAGTGAAATAAATGGAGAAGACCAAAAGGGACCACCTGTTACTTCCATGAAATAGACCAAGTCAGTGAAAGCTATGACCCTTCATTGATTTCACTGGTTTAATCAGACATGGAGAAAGACAGATAAATCTGATTTAGACACTCAGCCGACCAAAGTAGATGCGATGTGATGAGTTCAGAAACATTGTATAATCAGCACTCAAGTGCTAGAAATTCAAAGTCAGGACAAACAAGTCTTGGGTTATAACCAAGTCAAGACCAAAAAAGCTCCATGTCAAAACCAACAATTCCTAACACCTGCAGGTCCCTGGTGAAAAGCCATGTCAAGACAAATAACTCCCAGGCCTAGATCAAAACCTCAAAGTTTCAAATTAAATACCCTTCACCAAATCAAGTGCAGAGTTTTAACATCTGAATGTGATAATAAGAGCTATCATCGGTTTTAAGTCTGCTGGTCTGCACTGACATGTCTGATTTTCTGCTTGTCTGACTTTCTGGGAGGACATCAGGTTATTCTGCTTCAAAAGGCTGAAGTTTAGATGAAGTCATGAGTCATCTGTGACAAAGTGACTAAATATCCACCTGTGCTAAGATTCATCTCATTTGGCAGATTTTAGAACTTGGCTGTTATGTGTAATCAAATCTGAAACTATTGTTTTCAATCAGTCTCTAATCAGTTTCAGCTTCTCAAGTGTGAGTAATACCTGCTTTTCTCAGTTTTAAATCACTGAAAATTGAATATTTTTGGATCTGTTGGTCGGAAAAATCACAATGTCAACTTGGATTCTAAGACATTTTCATTCTTGGCATTTTATAAAAAATATAAAATAAATAATCAACGGATTAGTCAAAAATGAAAATAATGGTTAGTTGCAAACCTATCTGTTACAACATCTTCTTTATCTTAAAACAAGCAAGACAGAAAATGCCAGTGGGATGAGATTATTCTCCTTTTTTCCAATGTAATTTCTCTTATCTCCAACAAGAATTGACCTGCTACCACTGTGATGGAAACAAATTACTCATCTAATCTCACAAACAGATTTTTATAACTGGTTAAAAGTAAGATAACATGCCAAAGTTCGTTATTTTTTGTCCTTACATGTATAGCTGTAATCCTGTGAGTAGAGACACTGATCTCAGGGGAAACTACCTCTTCCTTCCCTTCAGGCAAATTCTGCCACTAATGACGGTTTGTGTTTTAACAGCCGGGAGATGGTTACTCACCGACTCGGCGGGTTTGGCTCCGGACAGGGGTGCATAAGCCACCCGGTACTGCTGAACCTGGCCTGAGGCGGGCTCCCAGCGCACGTTCAGGCTGTTGGGGGTGGGGTTATACACCTGGATGTTCCTGGGTGGCATGCGTGGGACTGCAGGGTCAGAGGTTAAGTGAAAGTTAAGTGAGGAAAGGGGAGGACTGGATTTCTCCACTTACAAACAATATATCAAAACAAAGGGCTTGTTTCAAGGACCCAGAAAATGATGGCTAATGTCGATGGATTTACAAAGACAAGTGATTACATTCCTGAAAAAGACGCTGTTAGTGAAGAGCGAAACAGCAAGAAAGAGAGCCAAGAATTCAATTAAAAGATCAAGTTTAGCATTTCTAAAACGCCACACAACTAATGTAAAATCAAATTCTTCAAAAAGTCAGAACCCCAGTGAACATTTTATTGAATTTTAAAATGAAATGAATAAATCCCTCCATGTTTGTTGTGTGCTGTCAAAGCTAAGGATTAAAACAATCTGCTTTTGTTGGACTCACTTCACAAATCTGTCTTTTATCAACATTTAATGGAAGAATAAACTGTCTTCCAGTGGGTCACACTGCATCCAGTCGAGCTTGAACTCAAATGCTGACTGCAGCAAAAGTCTCCTGCAGGAAAGTCATTTTATAGTGTCTATGTGGAGAATGCGTACAGAGAGAGTAGCAACGTTTTGGGTTTATGCAAAAGCCCTAAACTTCCCTTTTAAACCAAACCAGATGTGCATATCCCCCTGGTATTTGGAGCTTTACCCATTAAAACAAAACTAGATGCAGTAGGTAGACGAATCCTCCTCCTGAATAAGGCAAAGTCCTCCAGAGCAGAACCTTTTCCCTAATGTTGTTTAACCTTATTAAAAAATAATCATTTAATACCTTTGAAATACAGAGGACACCATACGTCAGGATGTTTAACTTCTATCATCCAAGGACAAAATTACCTTCTATCCTTCTGAGATATTATGTAATCTTGATTTAATTTTGAGTTATTAATCGTTTTATAGCAGTGAGCTCCATTCTTTTCACATTTTGGACTCAAACTCTGTTTTTGTCCAGACAAAATGAGACAAATTCCTCCTGAGACACAAACAGTAAAACTGGACGGAGTTGCCGGTAATAAAAGATCATTAACGTCACACACAGGCTCATATTCATTGATAGACTGACTCACACAGAGGACCACAATGTGTCTGCTCTGATGGAGAGGTCGACGAACCTGCCAACAGACGGACTATACTGGTTCACTTCTCTCTGCAGCAAATATGTGTGATGTTTAACATGTTCAACTAAAGTATCCATACTTTCATTCTGCATTGATTAATATCTCACTGGCTTTTTCAAACAAATAAATTCCATATGTTTAGCATGAGCAGAGACACGTGCTATGGGCAGACAGGCTAAAAACAGCACTGTCTTTAAAAAGCTCAGGAACCAGTAAGATTATGAAATAATTCACATTTTTCTAACTTTAACGATGCACACACGGTGAGGTGTCAATAGGGTGAGCTCCTTACACAAACTTCAAATACCTTCACAAGTGGGCAGTGTTTTTGGTCTATTAAGAGGCCTTTTGGCAAAATCTGTTTCCCTTAAAAGTTTCTTAAAAGTCAGTTTCATATTGGTTTTATTTTTTTGCCATCGGTCACTTTGAAAGACCTCTTCATCTTCTACACTCTCTTTTAGGGTAACCATGAACAAAGAAACTAGAGCTATTCAAAGTTGAAACAGACTTCAACACAAGACTGTTTTCAGACACCACTGCACAATCATCATCTTGTTTAAAGCTATCACGGCAACGATGATGTTATCCGACTGTGCTGTGTCGTATCCATCTATTTGTCAAGTTCATTTGAAGCAAACTTTTGAAATTTCACAAAAATTGGAAAAATTAATGAGGTGCATTGCCATCAACTGATCTGGAATAAATAAACATGGCTCCGCAAAGCTCAGTTTTGTAAGAAGTTGGCAATAAAGGCTTCGTTTCACATTGATATAATAAAAAAGTGGAAAAATGAAATGCTGCAGACTGAAAACAAAACCAGTTGTTCTGCCAATAAACCTCCCAGAAGGAGAAGAAACAAAAGCATTTGCCATGGCCATCTAAAAGCGATTGTGGGAATCAACCTGGGAATAGGAATCTTATGGCAACATCCGGGAACACGCCAACAGCAAAAACCACCTTCTTCTTCTTTTTATTATCATACTTCTTATTTTTGTTCTATTATGTCTTCTTCTTCTGAAAAGGTGTTGCAATCTCCCATAAAGAGCTTTAACTAACACTATCATCTTCAAGAAAAGCATTTGCTCTCCAAGCAAATGTTTTCTAAACTGAGGTTCTTTCAGATTTTGCCATTTTTCATTCTTCAAAATGTGCATTAAAATACTTTGATGGAAACAAGACTATTAACCACCACGGTCAGTAGCCAGAGGAGTGATGCATTAACGTTTCAAAACCAACCAATAACAACACTTTCACTTGGACATAAACTGTCCATGAATGTCCTCAAAACTGATTTACAAACAGAAGTGCATCAGATGACATATTTGGATGATTCATCGACGAAGCCTCCAAACTATCCTGACAAGAACTAAAACATTCAGTCTTGAGTCTTCAGACTACAGCGGTCTGTGGAGTCACAGTTATGCCTCAATCAAAGCCTCCCAATTAAAAACGCCCAGATGCATTTTTGCTGACTGAGCATGGCATCCCGTCTGGGCAGAAAGAAAACCAGCACACACAATGGGACATCAAACCACACAGCGACAGAGCGACCAGCAACTAAACTGTTCTCAAAACAGAGAATGTTTCTCAATCAACACTCTTCGGTTACCAACAGAAGTCAAATAAATACCACATCTTCTTGGTTTTATATTCTGCCATCGATGACTTTGAAAGACCGCTTCAGCTTCTCTTTTGTTCCACCAACTCACCCTGAAGAGATGATTGAGAGTTCTGGCAAATTCTAGTTTTTCCATTGAGGTTGAGAGCTCACCTGGGAGTTACAGGCTGTCTATAAAGATGTTTCAGATATAAAAAGACCAAAAATGACTTCAGTCCAGGAGAACTGTTTCTGAGAAAATAGATTCCAATTCAGAGTTTCTAACAACTTGAGAAAAAGTAAATGCACCTCCCGACGTCTTTATGGCAGAAATGTATCATGGAACAAATTAATCCATCAACAGACGAGAACTCCTGTCACAGAGTTCCATGATCAAGAGCTCAGGCAGACTGTAATGTCTGTGGGATGAGCTGCACTTAAAAACACATTTGGATCAACAACAAGTTTGGAATTTATGGTCCATTTTAATGTAAGTATTTTATGTTTCACTTTTACAAGAGAAAATACTTCAAAGGGTGTCTCATCCTTGGCCTGAAAGGATCTCAGAGAATTCTCCCCCACAGGAATAATCTGATTAAATGTTTAATAGAAGATAGTAAAAGATGTTTTCTGAAAAACAGATGTTGGAAAGAGGGAGTCTGTTTTACAGTCAAGCCATGTATGTGTTACAGAGTGAGCTCGTTAATGTAAGAAAGTGTTAGAGTCGATGATATGAGCATACGATCAGCCCGGAGAGAGTCTAGTGAGCTCAGTTTAACCCCCAGAAGTTTTATGACGCTTGTGGCATGTTTTTGTGAACACAGAGGGAACTAAATCCTAATGGTTAGAAAATCTGTCCAGACATCTCTACTGCAGAAACTAATCATATTTATTAAATCAAAAAAGGGACTCATTTTTGAGAGTCTTCAGTCTTTAATAATGCTACTGTCTGACATCAGATCATTATTCCAGTGTCAGGTGTAAACTAAGATGAGATCAGACGGCGTGAGGAGAGTCAAGGACTTACGTGTCTTTCCATTGTCAGACTGGCGCAGACCTTCTCCCTCTGGGTAAACTGGAACCACGGTCACAGTGTAGGGAGTGTCTGACAGCAGGTTCCTCAGGATGGTGTTGGTGGTGCCGCCTGACACCTGCTCCTGCTCACACACATTGAAACACATCAGGATTCTTGAACCAAAAGAAGCTCAGCAGAAACATCTCAGGTTTAATGGAGGTGAGAATAAAGACTCTGTTCCCCTGTTTTGATGAATTTATCATTCTCAGCAAACTAAAATATGCAAAAGTTGTCCACGCTGTTTACATTTGTAAACAGTGTAGAAGTAGCTTTGAAGCTTTGATCTTCGAATCTTTGGGATTTTAACGAAAAAGGAGAATTAAAAAGACTTCTTTAAAGCCTTGCGCTGTGGAGAATGAAGCTCTGAAGTAAAACCCCACCCAGAAATAGAAATTAAGTGAGACTCAACACTCTTGCTGGACTGGAGGGACTGTGGATCAATTTCAGCAGACCATAAATATCATATTTTTTGGTCTTTTCCATCTGTTAGCGAGCCATTTAGTCTCAGAGACCTGGACCTGCAATATGATTTATCTTTCACCTTAACGCACCATGAAAAAGGCCACAAGCAAAAAAGCAATTATAAAAGTCTGGTTTTCTGAGGGAAGTGAATCAACAGTAATGGGGATAAATACTGGGTAAATGGGATTGGTGTAATCACCTTGACTGATAAAAACGTTTAAGTACCCAGGCTGTAATGAATGACAGGGAGTCGGTGTGCTGTCTCACCATGTCCTCTGCTCCTCCAGATGCAGGAACGTAGAAGATGCGATACTGGCGAACATTGCCCTCCGCTGGCTCCCAACGCACCTTCAGGGAGCTGGTGGTGGGATCAGTGACCTGCAGATTCTTCACTCCGCCCAGAGCCTCTGTCAACACAACACCAACAGAGCCATTACTTGATTGTCAATTTCCTGTTTGACTTAGAGCCACCAGTCAAGTGAGACCAGCAGCTACAATTGACTCTCACTTTCACCTCATCAGATCAACAGATGGGTGAGGTTTACCACTTCAGGGAGGTTCAGTGAGTCCAGTGTTCAGGTGTCAGTAACAGGGGACTGACATCTGCTCTCTTCAAAATACTTTTCTTTGATTATCTAAACTTCCTGCTTCTGTCAGTCCACCCAATCATCTTGTTGCTGCATTTTCATGCTTTGAAAGGCACTGGATTAATCACATGTATAAAAGGCAAACCTGAAGAGATGAAGTTATACCGTTCTTTAATGTAATTTGAAAATTTCACCTTTTCACCAAAAGAGCAAACCCTGCACTGCTCCCACTGAACTCACTTGTCTTTCCGTTCTCCGATGTGCGTTTTCCCTCCGTGTCAGAGTAAATAGGCACCAGTGTCACTTTGTACTCGGTGTCCGGCTGCAGGTCTCTCAGCACTGTGTTAGTCGACATCCCTGATACCTGAGTCTATAGTGGACAAAACAGCACATCTGTTAAAAAATCTCAGCAATGAAGATTTTTTATACCGCATTAGTCGAGGGTGTGTCTAGAAGCGCTTTAATCTACTACGGTACAGTTTTCCTGTGTCATTTCCCCTAATGTAACTTTAACCCTCAGAACCCCCAAATCCTGGATTGAAAGGCTTGTTTTACATTCTTTTTAAAATCAACAAAATTACACCATCAATTGTAGCTAGAATCTGTGAAAAGAAAAAGAAATTATCATCAGATTTTCAAATACGCTTAAAATAGTGATATCGCACGTGTCAATTATTATGATCACAGTGGAAAACCAACCATGCTGTCGGTCCCTCCAGCAGCGGGGACGTAGATGATCTGGTACTGCCTGACATCGCCATCGGCCGGCTCCCAGCGGACCCTCAGGGAGTTGGTGGTGGGGTCGGTCACCTTCAGATTCTTCACTCCACCCAGAGGCTCTGAAAGAGACGTACACATCAGAGTCTGAAACAACATGATCCTCATTGTTTGCTTTATCCTACAGGGAGAAGCGGATGGGTGGAGTTCACCTCATCAGGACAATCCAGATGTCTATTGTGGAGGTTATGTCTTTTTCTTCCCTGTGATTGTCTAAAACCCTCTGGTATTCTACGGGGCAAAAACATCCCAATTAAAAACATTTTTAGACCTAAAAGAATTTCTTGGAGGAAAAAAAAGTATAACTGCTGCAAATAATCTGGAGCAATTGTTTTATCCTGCAGGGGCACCAGATGGGTGGGTTTACCACATCAGGACTGTCCAGATGTGTCAGAAGTTGCCTAAACTTTCTGGCATTCATTATGTTGTTTTGTGAGCCACAAAAGTCCAGAAGCACGGGGTCTATATTATCATCCTCAGTCTTAAAGGATCATGTCCGTGTTTTATCCCGTTCGCTACAAATTGAGTTCACGTTACATTACTTACATCTTTTCTTCCAGGAAGCCACTGGAATGAGTTGTTGTCAGAAAACCTCCAAACATGGCACTACGACGCCAAGAGTAATAAAGGTTTAGGTCAGTTTGTAGTTACGCCCCACCTTGCCCCAAAAAAGACTACCACAAGAAATAAGAACTTCGTCGTGAGGACATATAAGGCTGATTGAACTTTGTTGAGCTACATCACACAGAAAGGTCACATATTTAAGAAGTAAGGTGATTGTTCAAACCACCACCAGGTTATGTAGCAGCAAGAGCAGGGAACCTGGTTGAATTAAATGCAAGCTACATATAAAGTGACATATAAATTGCATGATGTTGACTATCTATCAGCTTAAAACTGTGACCTAAGATAATTTCTTGGAGGAACTGCTGTAATACTCGGTTCTAGTCATCCCCTCTCTGTCCCAATATTTCTTGTCTTTTCTCTACTAACCGCCCTCGATATCAACAACTATGTACCTAACATTAACAGCTTGTCTGTTGTTTTGTTTGAAATTCATTTACAATTTTTTGTCTCTAAAATCAGCTCCTCTGTGCATGGGAGTTGTGTTTTCTTGCAATAAAAGTTCACATGAGAACAACAATACAACAAATAAATAAATAAATCTTTCAAACATCGATAGCACGCAAAGAATAATGCAAGTTTTTATAATAGCAATAAAACACGAGTCCTTAAGATGTTGGATGGGCCATGAATGTACCAACGGGGAGGGATTAAAGAACCAGTCCAAGCAAGTAACTGCATAATCACCTCTCGATGGTTGGACATTGATCTGAAACTGTTTTGTGTCCTTTGGAAAATGTTTGGCCAGCTAATGAGGATATAAGACCCCATGGAATGAAGTAGTTTTGCTCCAGGACAGTGGATAATGAGAACATTTCAATTTCCTTAACTGCATCCATGTTTTCCTCACTTACATACAAAACATGGAGGAAGTGAGGGAAGAAGGACTCAAGGAATCATGTAACACTGTGTTTTGACAAGAAAAACATCACAATAAGGAACTAAAGAAGACATTTCATCGGGCCTTTAAACGTTAGAACCAGTGTGATACTTAACAGGGTGTCTACTGGTAAAAAGACCCTTCAATACCTAACACGTTTTTTAAGATCTTTTTTTGATGATTGTTTTCAACCAAATGTAATCTTCTTTTTCCTATTCAAGCACTGCAAGTATCAAGGTGTGTAAAGGTAGGTTTCATGTAAGAATATGGATATTAGAATGAGTTAGGTTAATCAACACTGTGCCAACCGGTGAGTGCAAGTATAAAGTAAAAACACGTTTCAAGATTTGTATCATCAGAAATACGGAAGTGTTTGGGGTAATAACGACCTCACAAATTCAAATTTAAGTCTATTTTAATTAATCACTTTTAAGACCTTATATTCATAAAATCTAATGACCTGCAGACATCCTCAAAAAAATTATTCAAGTGAATAAGTTTGTTCAGTTCTGCATGGGTCTACCAGATAGGTGGCATTTTCAGATGCCAGCACAAAGCACAAAAGTTATTGTCAGATTTGATCATTTCCCTCTCTCTGCAACAATACACACACACACTTCCAGGAATGTGAGCTGTGTCTGCTGCTGCACTCATTCTGCTAAACGACGCTGAGTGTCTCACTTGTCTTTCCCTTCTCGGCTTCTCGTATGCCCTCCACGTCGGGGTAGATGGGAACAACAGCCACGTTGTAGACGGTGTCGGGATCCAAGTTCCTCAGGATGGTGCTGGTGGTGCCTCCTGACACCTCCTCCTGTTCAGTGAAATGTTAAAACCTCCGTCAGCACGACAACGACATAATCCAATAATGCTGAGAGTCCACTAGGCTGAAGCTAACAGAGGTGGAGCTGTAGTGAAATGTTTCTAGGCTTCTGACATGTGAGATCCTGAGCAAATCCTTCACGTCAGTGTGAAAATATAAAAATATTATATATGAATAAAACAGGTCCCACCATTCGCTCTTCTCCTCCAGGTTCAGCTGTGTAGAAGACCTTGTAGCTGCGGACATTGCCCACAGCTGGATCCCAACGGACCGTCAGAGTGTTGATGGTGGGGTCGATTACCTTCAAGTTCTTTACTCCACCCAAAGGATCTGAGGAGGAGAAGCAGTTAGATCAGATCACTGCACAAAGAATTGGAAGATTAACATTTTCAGACTGTCTACAGAGCACACGACCCAAGTTTGTCCTGTCTTTCTCTTTCCAGTGACATCCTCAAACATTGGTGATAAAAACATATTTTCTCCCTTTTTTGTTTCATTATTGTATATATTGTATATATACACGTGTTTTAATACTTTATGTTGCCATGTCAATCTATAGGTCAAATGTCTTTGTGTCTTCATCAGGTCTTGCTGAGATAGTTTTCAACCCATGTTGGTACTGAAGTAAAATTTTACTCTCTTTATTCTTATTCTGTTCCGATTCATCAAAATAAGTTCTGACTCAGCATTACTCTCCTCTAAAGGTCCAGGTTACACAAATCACTCCACAGGCTAATCTGAACTCACTTGTTTTCCCATTTGCAGATTGTGATTTTCCCTCCATTTCATGGTAAACAGGCACGAGGGTGACAGTGTACTCTGTGTTTGGCTCCAGGTTCTTTAGGACGGTGGAGGTGGTGGTTCCAGACACCTGGTCCTGGTGGAGGAAAAAGAAACAACTTTGAACTGGGTGAACTCCGTGTTGTGAGCCCAGTTTTCTTGGATGCAGCCTCAGTCAGTAACAGGAAGAGTAGAAGCTTGGAGATACAGACAGATTTAAGCAGAAAAATTCCACTTCAGTTGGAGCCTTCGAGCAAAACCACCGAACTGGCAGCAATAAAGAGCGTGTGCCTTCTTCTGCATGTACTCCTGCAGACTTCTGCTACAAATATAAATTCTTAATCTAATAGTACAACCTAAAACCTGCCAATAAGTTGAGATAAATCCAGTTGTTTCCAGACCAAATCATCTTACTTTACGACATTCCTGAAACCAAGTGACATAATCTGAAGTGTAATGAGAGCGTCCCCCTCAAGATATTGTCACTCCTTCATAGAAAACATGTTGAAACAGCTTTGGGAATGATTTAAATCATCCCACATCACGGTCAAATTCTTTCCATTTGCTGTAAGTACATGTAGATTTTAGGGCTACAACTTTACCCAGCGGTTTTCATCTTGTGATAACTTGATATTGTACCTCTTCCAGCACGAGGAAAGAAAATTCTTGCATGAAACTGTCTTGGAAACAAGTGGAATCATCTCACGCCACTGGCATTTCTCCACTAGAGAACTTTAATTTGGGGCCAAAATGAAAAATTGGCTATTTGCTCACACAGTACGGTACCTGCTCTTACTTAAAAATTACATTTGTACTTTCTCTGTGATGTAGTCATGGCATGCAATGGAAAATGTAGCAATTTAAGACATTTCATACTTAAATGTGAGTATCATACTTCATATCCAGAAGGAGTATAATAAGAATGGAAGAAGTACATATGAAAGATGAAGGAGAAGAAGCAGAGGAAGAACAAGATGGACAACAACAACAACAAAACGAAGAACAACAACATGAAGAAGACTACAGAGAAAAATAGAAGAGGTAGAAGACAAAGAAAGGGGCAGAAGGATCAAACAAATAAAGAAGAAGCAGAGGACGAAGGAGAAAAAGAAGGAAAATAGAGGTAAAAGAAAACAGCTTATAGTCAATAGAGGAGTATTATTCATTTTCTGATGGCACTGGACGTTGCTGTGACCAGCAGCTGTAGGATTTTTTGGCAGTTTATATGACTGATTATGCAGCTTGTTGTATCTTTTTTACAGATTTTAGTGTATTTATCAGTTTTTAATATCCGGTGTTGTTTTAACTTAGTTCCATTTTTGTTCTTAATTTGATCTGTTTGTGTTTTGTTTTTGGCAGCAGGTTTATTTCTACCATATTTGTGTGGTCAAATTGGTGAATTTGTTTCGTAAGTTTCCTGTGTTCGATTTATTTGAGTGTTTATTTATTTGAGTGTTTTTCCTAAACAATACATTATTGACAATGGACTAATGGCATAAAGAAAGTCTGACCAGAATAAAAGGCAGATGCAGTAAAATAATAGTCGGTCAGTGAGGGGCAAGAAGAGGTGATTTTTAATCTAATACGTCTTTTTTAACTGCCACTGAACAATTATTTTGACTTTCAGGTAGCTAAAATGCCTCCTTGTGTTTTGAATTAAAACAAACATATCGCATTTCACATTTCAGGCAGCCATAAAACCAAGATACTAATATTTCATGGATGAAGTTCTCAGCTTCTGGTAAAAATCCAACATCTGGGCCTGGCAAATCTTGACTGTTACATAAAACTGTCTGACTGCGCTGCCATCAATTGTTTCTCAGTTTTCAGTAAAGATTAACTTGTGACATAATCTCTCAGGAGTGAATATCTCTTACCACATCCTGATCTCCTCCAGCAGCGGGTACCCAGATCACAATGTACTCGCGTACGTTTCCCTCAGCGGGCTCCCAGCGGACGTTCAGGGTGCTGGTGGTGGGATCGGTAACCTGCAGGTTCTTCACAAAACCCAGCGGCCCTGAGCAGAGACACCAAACAGGACGTCAAATTCAACACTTGGATCTGAACTTTACACAGCTGCTCTCTAGTCTCATATTGCTGGTGTCCAGGGGTCATTTTGTTTAGATGTTGGACGGCAGGAAAATGGGTGTTTTCTGGTTTATGTTTCATTTAGGTTTACTGATTCAGACTCAGTTACTATGCAGATATATTTAGATTGATGCTATACGTGTACTTGTGTTAAAACTGAGAGGTTATTTTATGGTGATGATTTCTCAGTGAAATACATCTTCACACTTCACCCCTGTTGTTTCTATGATCAACATCCTATCAAGATTAAAAAAAAGGTTCCAAAATTAAAGATGTGCTGATGTCTGGACACTACCTGGACTTTAGCTGAACATCCGTCTTGAATATCTTAGCAATGTCAAAATATGACCTTACAGGCTTACTCAGCTATTCTGCTAAAGCAGCTTTACATCCTAACACTAAATACAATAATCCAATTAAGTCTAAAAAAATAGGCTGAGATTGCCCATTAACAGACTCAAATTGTGTTTTCCTGCTAGTAAATTCTGCCACGACAACTTTGTACTGACAGGGACTTTGTCACTGGTTTGTAAGAGGGTATAAATGAAGCAGTATTGGATGTGGAAATGTGTCACCATCTGGTTGTTGCCTCGTAATCATGTTGGTATACTGGTGTCAGACAAGGGCCATTTTTGGCCAAGGAAAACCGTTCCTAAAAGACTAACTCTTGCTATTATTAGACAAATAAATCATTCAAAAGAAATGCTAAAGGAGGAAACAAAGATAGGAGCCATGGAGGGTAAAAAAAGGCTTTGCAGTGTTGAGGTCTGGGGCCAAAAATGCTGAAAGAAATGTGGCTTTAAAATTTTTACTGAAATACAGAAAGATAATTTAGCTGAGGAAAAACTACATTTCTAGCTGCACTCCTACTGAGGTCTGAAGGCCAGAAACACGGTCCACACACCTGGACGACATCAAAGTACCTGAACGCAGACGTGGAAATAAAAATTATCTGGTCAAAGCTTTTCATTGTTCTGAGAAAAAATCCCATATGCTACACTGCCAGTTACTCACTTGTCTTCCCTGTGTCGGACAGGCTCGGTCCGTCTCCCTCTGCATACACTGGGACCACGGTGACGGAGTAGCGGGTATCTGGTAGAAGCTTCTCCAGGACGGTTGTGGTGGTGCTCTCTGACACTTGCTCCTGCAAACACACAAGTGGTCAACTCAACAACCTGCGGAACTGCCCTTTAACAGTTAAAATACTGCTAGCCCAAGAATTGTGACTTTTGACCTTTTTCACAAAAAAATTCAATTCAGTTTACTGCACTTGAACAGAAATTACTGCTATAAATCTTAAAGACTGAAACAATTTTTCTGTGCTCGAGTTCATCTTGTGAGAATATTCAAAAAAAGTCTACCCTTTCACATCAACAACTTTCCTTTTGGTCAAACAACAAGAAAATAGCTGGCATTAGTGCCTTTAGACCATTATAAGATACCCAATAAAACCAGTTTACCAGGTTGAAAACTGGTTAAATGTTCATTTAACAGCTGATTATACTGTAGATCATTTGACCAATCACATTTGGGAAAACAAAGATATATTTAACTTGGAAAGTCAGACAACATGTCTTAAGCTTCACAGAAAAGCATCGTTGCTGCATTCTCTCGAAATACTGAAGAAGTTGGGGACTTCAATCCAAGTGTAATAAAACTGAAATTCTCCAGATGCTCTGAGATCCCAAATTGATCTGATGGTTATTTACACTTTTTGAGAGGACATCTTCACTGTATTTGTTAAGCTAAAAGTGTTAGCGTACCATGTGAAGTGGGTAAAGGAGCTTGACTTACGCAGCAATGGTGTAAATAACTTCTTTCAAATCAGTTTGAGTTCAAAGAGACTTGGATCGTATGGAGAGGTTGTTTTTTAGGTTTTAAGTCTCCAGCTACTTCAGTTGTTTAGGAGAATGTTGCAACACTGTTTTGCTGTGAAGCTCCAGGAATGTTTGGTGGACGCAACTGTACAACTTTAAGAAAAGACAATATTAGTAAAATAAATTGAAACTTTTAAGAGACAAGTATCACTGTATTTACCATGTCAGTTGTTTCTGTTATTTAAAAAAAGTAATTTTTTCAGTATGTATAGTTTTTTTCTTAAGTCAAGAAGCAACATATGAAACCAAATGAGCGTTTAAATTCCTCTGGAAAAGGAGCTAAAAATTCCTCTGGAAAATTGACTCCGATGCACTAATTGGGTGTGAAAGTTATGTCATCCTTAGAGACAAACAAACCATTTCTAAAGAGACAAACTTAAGCAGTCAAATAATTTGGGCTGTTGTTTCACGGCTCTTTACCTCAGCGAGTGCTGACAGCAGGCGTTAGATTAACAGGATTTCCACAGATATTTTTTACAAGCTGCTCTCTGGAACTATTAAACTGACAAACATGCCATGCAACGACGATGGATGCCCTCTTGGAAAAGGACTTAGACACTATTGTCTGGCAACTGCATGATGAGATTATCCTGTCAGAGTGCATGACATCACTAAATCCCTGCTGAGGGCTTTGATCGTTTTGTTGCTTTTGAAGAACGACAATTCAAACTAAGTCTGACAGATCTGAACTTCTTCTGCAAAAACCTGTGACATTTTGAAACTGAACTTAAATATACTGTTGGTCCTTCAACAAATTTGATCTCACTTTTTTTTTTTTTACACAAGTATTGACAGGTCTCTTCTGAATCTTAATTCTCATAAAAACACTCACAAGCAGAGCAGCAGTGTCATCAACACAACTGTCTGCCAAAAACAAGTTGTACTTGGAGATTTTCCAGATCAGATTACAAAATCATCCAGCAACAAACTGCAATGGCCACTTTATGTGAAGCAACTGAAGAAGACACTGGTCTGAACAACCAAGATCAAATAAAAGAGCCCAGAGTCAGCACGGACTCAGCTGTGATTTAAAAGATCAGCTGGATACGACGACAAACAATCTTACTAAATTAATGTTTTACAAGTGTTGTCTACAAGTGTAAATCTTAATCAAACTCAAGATAACTTAACTTAACTCAGGTCATCTGAACTGATCCCAAGAGGACTTCACTCCATTTCTCAAGTTAACTTGTCCTCAGCTCAAGTTACTTGACTCAGTTTAAATCCCCTCAGCTAAAGGTAAGTCTACCTAGGTTAACTCGACTTGTCTCAAATTAACTTGACTCAGCTAAAATCAACAACATTCGACTTAGGATAACTTGATTTAACTCTTAATAAACTCAACCCAAGTAACTTAATCAACTCAGGTTAACTCAAATTAAGTCAGGTTAACTCAACTTGACTCAAGTTACTTTAACTCAATCAAACCCAAGCCTGACCCATTTCAATTTGAGATTAATGTACCATTAAATTAACTCAGGTTAATCCGACTCAATCCAAGTTAATTTATCCCAACTCAAGTGGATTTGACTTGACTCAAGTTGTCTCAACCTGATCCACCAAAATCAATTTTTCAACTTGGCCTTTATTTCTAACTTCACATGTTTCGTATTTTATCATACTTTGGTACAAGACTTGCAGTTTGATGATCTACTAATTCCCGTAAAATTAACTGTTTGTTGAATTAGTCAGAACTAATGATTTTTGTCTTTCTGTAAATTATAAAGGATTCAGCATGGGAACCTTTATGGTGCAGGCGCAAGAAACTTGTTTTTTTTTCTTTTGACTATTTTTAAATAGCTGTTATTTCAGAACCAGGGTTCTGTTTGAGCTTTTTCTGAACAGTGAAAAAAGGTCTTACCACAATCTCCAGTCCTCCATCAGCAGGAACGTAGATCACCTTGTAGCCCTGAACGTTGCCGTCAGCAGGATTCCAGGTGACAGTGAGAGTTGTGATGGTTGGTTTGGTCACCTTCATGTTGCCCACTCCACTCAGAGGCACTGGGAGCGAGAAAATGATTGTTGTTGGCAAACTCTATTATCGCCTGATCCACTGATTACTTTACATTACAGTAACTTACATGTCCTTCCATTCTCAGACTGGCGTTTTCCCTCCCTGGCAGGGTAGACTGGTAACACAGACACTGTGTATGGTGTGTCGGGCAACAAGTTCCTGAGGATGATGGAGGTGGTGCCTGTAGGAACCTGCTCCTGTTTACAAAGATTCAAAATATGAAGTCATTTATCTGGTCAGTCTCCTAACTGGTTGCCTCTCAACCAGCTAGCTGATCTGTTTTTTTCCTCGGAGGTAAGACAGGTATAACAGAGACTAACCATCTCCTCCAGGCCACCTTCAACTGGCACATAGAAGACCTTGTAGAGGCGAACAGCTCCGTCAGCCGGGTCCCAATTCACAGTCAGAGAAGTCATGGTGGGATCCGTCACCCTCAAGTTCTTCACTCCTCCAAGTGGCCCTAAACAAGAGGAGAGGTCAGGTTGGTCATAAATGTCTAAGACCTGATGTCTGAAAGTGATTTCAATAGGTTGAAATTATATCAGTCTGTTTCATTTTTATCAAAACAAAATGATGTGAACTCTGGTTCATGGGATGTCTATGTACCAGAGTTCCAGTGTTACTTAATTACCTGATTAACCTAATTTAATGTTTTGAAAAAGTTAAACAAATTAAGTGCACTACAAAGCATTATCAAATACTACTAAGACATCTCTATGCATGAGCTGAAAAGTAATATGAGAGTTTCAAAGTGGGCAATGGGACATTGACATTGAATCAATCATACTATGGAATCTGGATCATTAATTGGATCGGTGACATGAGTCTAGTGTTCTATAAGTGAATTATGTCATACTGCCACCTGATTTTGGAGTGCACAAGCCAAATTTTGAGTAATAACACAGAGAAGAAAAGGAACAACAAGACTTTGCCTTAATTTTAGGCAAAATTGCATTAAAGCAAAGAAAATGTCAAATTTGTTTATGGATGATTATATGATATAATGCTTCTGAAGGGACATGTTCGGTAAAAATTACATCGTCTCAATTGTAGTATAAGTTAGCTCTTTGTCATACTTGTCTTTCCGTTTTCAGACATTGTCTTTCCATCTCCTGCAGCGTAAACTGGCACCAGAGAGACAGTGTACAGGGTGTCCGGTGTCAGTCCTCGCAGGATGGTGTTGGTTGTGCCTGCAGACACTGTTTCCTGAGTTTAACAATAAATAAGACAAATTAGCTGCTTCAATCTCAAACAGAAGACAGAGAAACACGAATGCAACTGGAAAGGACTACAGAAAGTTGATTAGTGGTTACAATGGCAGCATCATCAGCATTCCACATGCATTTGAGCTGTGTGACTAACTCCCAGTCCAGTTATGCTCTACCAGTAACAGACTGATTGTTGTGGGCCACTCTGAGGGCTACGTGACGAAGCAGGATGACCACATCAGCCAAATGCAAGCTCTGCTCACAAGCTATTATCAACATGCATGAAACAAGAAACTATAAACAAATCTGTAATATTAGAGTGAGGTTCAGTGTGTCCATTCACATTTTTGAGCTAAGATGATCGATATGTCAAGACATACAGGTATATAATGTAGCTTTAGGTGTAACACTGCAAAGTGCCGGCCGACACGAAGCGGATGATTGTCCTACCAGTCCTACCATGCTCTCAGCCCCTCCGGCAGCGGGGACATAGATGACTTTGTACTCCTTCACTCGGCCCTCAGCCGGCTCCCAGCGCACATTCAGGGTGGTCATGGTGGGGTTCAACACCTGCAGGTTCTTCACTCCACCAAGAGGCTCTGAGGGAGCACAAATACAGGTGTTAAACTTGAAAACATTTTCTTGAATCTATTTTGGGAGATTTTCTTCTTTTTTAAAAAGCTGTAGTTTTGTGTTACTTTGCATACAAAGATTTGATATCAAACATGAGATAAGCTCATAAAGTGTTATCCTTTCAAAGGATCATTTCATGAACTTCTCTGTTTTGTAAAGATTTTTTCAGATTCAGGTTCACACCTAGTCAAAATTCACATATGGGGATTCATTTGAAAGGGAACATGGTGTAGTTTGTGAAAAATTGCTAAATTTATATAGGGTAAAACTACAACTTACACTACATCATGCAGCTCAAATAAGAAGGTAATATCATTTTGGGGGGTTTTCTTCTTCAGGGCTTAACAAGGCCATGCTCAGTGCTACAACCATGAAAATCATTACACAACTTAAAATCATGTCATCTACAGGAGAATAAAGCTTTACACATGTGGGACAAACTTTAAGCAGCTAATGAGTCTGTAATTTGTGGTGTGACTGGCATTCTCAAACTTTGATCCTGATCCAGTGCACTGCCAATCAGGTGCATTATGACAGGCTAAAAGTTATGAGTGCTCTTAAAACCCATAAAAGAGCACATTCAATCTTTACATTAATCTGACAATGTTTAAACTGTCAATTTGCGATGTCTGATTCTTACTGGTTTTCCCTTCGCTGGAGATGTCTTTGCTGACTCCGGTGGGATAGACGGCAGCCACACTGACAGAGTACTGAGTGTCGGGGTCCAGCTTCTGCAGGACAATGTTGGTCTTCTTCCCTCCAACCTGTGTCTATTCACAGGAAACGTGTCAGCAATGAGTCTATGTCAGTGTCCTCAAATGTAAAGGTAATTACGATTGAACAAAAATGTTGTAAATTATCAAATAAAAGGTCAAAAAAATGCAAACACTAACATGAAATCTTCATTCTCCTAGCATACGTTAATTCAGTATTAAAGATTTCCCCGTTGTTCATCAATCAACATTATCAAAATGTAAAACATTAATGACATTAATAATTACCATTATTTTAACAGTGCTAACATAAAGCCCATGTCCTTAATTTTTTGTTTTTCTTGCAGCTATCAAATATAAGCTCATGTTTCCTGCATAATGGAAATTGTTTTCAGACAGTTCAGATGAATAAAATATATGAAAACTTGAAAAAAAAAAAGGAGAAACGAACAGAAAAGACTCCATTAAATACAATTTATAAATTCTAAAAAACTAAGGAGGAGGCAACATGTCTCTAAAACTGTGATCAATTATCTCTGCTGTCTTCCAAAAACTAAATTGAACCGCTAAAATGAACCATGATGTGCAGTGTTCTGGCGACTGATCTGCTGTTTCCATAGAACAATGTCAGCAAACTATTTACAATATTTATCCATGATAAAATTAAGTATTTCTTTGGAGGGAATCCAAGCAAGCCTTTGGGAAATCCTGAGCAAACAACTGTGCAGTATAACACTGTAAACACATTCTTGGAGTGAGTAAACAGCTTGGTAGCTCAGAGATAAATCACAGAGGGTATCACATCACATTTAGATCGGTATCTGAGGTATTTCGCTGAATTTGTATTCAGAGAAAATGAGCCAGTGTGTTGCTCAGTGGAAATCAAACTTGTGAAATTTTGCTTTGTGATCATCTTATACTCATATGGTAGCTGAGTGGCTCATCTCATTATACTGCACTTATCACAAGAGCGATATCATTATATAAAGTCACAGCCCAGTCACCAGAGTAAAATTTGACATTTTATATTCCTGCAAACCGTTCAAATTTGTACAATTCATACTTACTATATAAACATTTATTCAATACATGACATATCACATCACTGATTAGATGGCTGCCAAACCAGAGACCATGGTGTTTTGTCTGTAAGCATGAAACCACTGAATCTTTTTAACAACGTGTTGGGACATTTTCCAGCCTGATCTTTTCCTTACAAAAAACAAATGTGTTTTTGTACCTAAACCTCACTAGAGCGTCAGCGAAGAGTGATCCCAACATTAATGAAAAATTGAACTTAAAGAAACATATACTGCTAACATTTATATTGGCCATTGGGATATATATAACTATATGATGCTAGTTTTTAACAACAAATCAATGATGTTATATATAACAATCTTTTATCTAAATTATTAAAACATGAGCCAAAAAATAGGTTTGTTAACTGTAAACTGTGGTGATTTTATTGTTTTTTCTTGCAGCATAACACTTTTCAGTGTTTGAGCATAAATTCCACATAAACATCAGTTCAAACTGGTCTGACAATTGAGAAAAATATCCTGGAATTTTTTTTAGCATAATCTTTTTTCTCCAATCTGAAAAGGGCATTGTAACTTCTGTTATGTAATCAAATCAAATCAGAATAATAAGAGATAAATCATTAACTGTTTATTCAAGGGTTAGTCTGGCATTATTCAGTTTTGTTTTACTTCTTGGTGACAAATCCCATTGTAAGACCAAAACCAGCAACATTTTCTGTTTCTCAACACTTTCTGATTTCCTGCCTATGACTCTCAGCTCACCAAGCCATTTGGTTCCACTGATAATCTTTAAGAACAGCGAACACATATACAGTTTCAGGATAGAAAGAAAAATTCAGTCATGTCCCTACAGCTGCTCACTCTAGTTTTTATCAAACAAACAGAAGGAAATAGTACTTTTGTTGGGGACTATTTCATTTTAATCCACATTTGGTGTTTTATTGAGTAATACCTGTTAGTAGATTCAATCAATGTTGGTTAGGGTCTTTTCATGAGACTTGTTGACAGTAAGAAAAATGTAGAATATCGTAAAACGTACCGCATGCAACGCACAGCTAAAATTTGAGCCTGCAGATTCACAGAGGTTGCTATCATTCTTCCTGACTGTAATATTTCATTATTCTTAATTATATAGAATCAGCACAGCAGTGGACTTAAACCTTTCCATACTTATCCATAATATTTGCACAATTCCCAAAGTGAACATTTACTACTTTTCTTCTCGTTTAGAGCGGTGAGGAAACCCTGAGCTCATCCTGTACAAACAAACATCCTGTCTGCTTCCACATGACTGATGTTAAAAACAACAAGACGACAACACGACACCAGATGCTCTCACTCCTCTGTTATACACATCTGATGCAGCAAGGGCATCAGGGCTACATTAGACAGATTTGTGCCGCTGACCTCATGATTCGACCCTGACACGTTGTTTTGGGGAACTCTGTCATAACATCTCAGAGACACAATCAAATCTGTAAGTCACTGAAATTCTTTTCATACAGCCTACGTATTTCCAGGGTTAATTACTGTCGAGTCATCCAGCAGGAATGTGAGATTGGTGGCCAAACGCAGGACTCCTCTGACTCTACACTCGCTTTTTGAAGGACGATGTCATAAACCAAATGTCAAAATCTGACGAAGGAGCTCACAAAGGCCAAAAACATATCTTGCTGAGCGGTGTTGCTGAACACACTCAGGACTTTTACGTGTATCTCAAAAGAGAGACGAGGTTTTAAAACAAAATACAACCTTTACTGTAAATTTGTTGGAAATATTTGTTCCTTTATTTATCTATTCATGTTGTCAAAGATCTCTACTGTGATTCATTTTGATCATCATCATCATAATCAAAACCCTAACCCATCATCTCACAGCATGAGTCCAAGTGCTTAAGATTTACTAATGATACTATACCTGTGTAGCTATATATGAATAAAAGTTGATTTAAGGACGTTTATTTTTGAAACTGTATTGTTTATTTGTTTGGTGCCTAAATAAAGGACTCAATGTATTTATCTTTTTGACAGGCATCTCTAAATATGTAATGAACTCTTATTTAAAATGATCTCCAATATAAAAATGCATGATAAAGATGAAGCTGTTTCAATCCTGTTCTTTCCCAGGTGTTTTCCTGAGAGTCCTGAGAGCGTATCATCTCCAGAGAGAGAGAAACATCCCATCATATTAAACACTTCATAATTGATTTCTTTCTATATGTGCTCTGGGACTCGTTCTGCAAACGTTCCTGACAGATTTACAGCTCTCCATCATACTGAGATATTCATTACATTTGTCATCGAGTGGCTGAAGCACACTGGAGATGTTCCCAGTGGTCAAAAAGCAGCACAGCCAGCTACGCCGCACCCCAGAAAGAATCGAGCAACATCTCTGTTTGTTCACACATATCCGGAAAATCCACCCTAAAAAGGAATTCAGTCAAATTATTCCTCTAATGCTGAACACACAGAGGATACCCAGTTTGCTTTCACAGCTTGTAATGATGTTTTTAAGGGATTTGTTTTCTGGTAAACCTGAATGTTTTAAACAGTCCATGAATTGAAGCCAACGTGGGTGTAAAACTTAGATAAACACTGTAGAAACGTCTTCAGTCACTGTATTGTTCAGGGTCGGTGGAACAGCTCCAGCTCACGTCTCTCGATAAAATGAAGAGCCAATTGTGTGTTTGTGCGTGCGTGTGTCTGTGCGTGCGTGTGTCTGTGCGTGCGTGTGTTTGTGTGTGCGTGCGTGCGTGCATTCAGTGGACAAGGTTGTTACTATTTGATGAGGATGGTTGAAAACCAGAGCCTCAAATGAAGTAAATTTAATATCCTGGTTGGAGCTTAAACCGAAAATAGATTTGTAGATTAGAGCAACACCTCCCCCTGTTTAGAGGAGGCCTGAGCAACATGGGCGTAGTTATAGTCAGGAGGAGAGGCTTTATTTAATGGCCAAAAAGTTTTAGGTTTCAGCCATGTTTCACATAAGCCAATCATGTCCATCTTGTGCTCAGTAATCAAATCATTAATCAGTAAGGCTTTGGTTGACAGTGATCTAATATTAATAAAGCCACATTCTAGGGTTTTAAGCTCATTGAAGCAGTTTCCAGCGACAGGCCATTAATGGAGTTCATGGTAGATCATTTAGAAATTGGAACAAGGTACCTTTCAGTAGTAATACGTTTTGGCTGCCCATGCAGGTGGGAATGAAGGGATGCATTAGTGATTAGCTTTGCCATTTTATTAAGTAAGACTGTGTAAGGTTCTTGCTGAGACAGTTCACCACTGTCAGAGGTGGAGATCATAATTAGATTATTGTGATTTACACATTTAGAGGATGATTCAATAAAAAAGTGGCGAGGGAAGGTGACAGTCTCAGTGTTATAAACTAAGGTATCAGTCTGGTAGTCTGCACTACGCCCTGACTAACCATATTAACTAGGCTAGTGGACTCCATACCAGCACTAACAGTATCACTAGCGGGCTCCTTATTGCATCATAATTCATCTTCTTCTTTTGATTAATTTCCTTTTAGATTAAAATAAAATAATATCAACCTTTATTTAAGCCAAGGCAGGGTCAAGCTTATATTCTACAATATTGTATCTATGTATTTTTATGCCTCACGCAGATGCACTTTTAAGCTCTTGTGTTAAAAATGCTTGGTATGAATACCCCCTGACTTGCTTTACGTTGATGAAACCATCTGAAAAAAACATTTCACCAGTTTGTGACTAAAGACGTCATGTTATGCTAAAGAACAATAATTACTTTCAGTTTAGATTTTTTTCTACCTGTTTTTCTTACCACATTTGAATTTATGTTAGGATGAAAAAACCTATATGGCTATATCTTACTTTAGGGGAATTGAAGAGCCATTACTGTTAAATAAAAAAAAGTTAGACTCTTAAACTAAAAGACTCTTAAAACATAAAAATAACAGAAAGTGATATTTTGCTCATCTTTCTTGACACATACTCAATTGAAAACAGTACAACGGCAACATATCTATTGTTTTACCTCATCACTTCATCTCATTTTTTTTTAATATATGCTTATTCTGAATTTGATGTCAGCAACACCTTTCAAACATATTGGGGCAGGAGCAACAAAAGACTGGGAAATTTGTAGAACGCTCCAAAAACACCTGTTTGGAACATCCCGCTGGTTTACAGTGTTATTGGTAATAGGTAATAGTATCATGATTGGGTATGAAAGGGAAATCATTGAAAGACTCAGTTGTTTACTAGAAAGGATGAAGCGTAGCTCAACACTCTGTCATCACATGATGGAATCTGAGTTGTAAGTATAATGATGACACCATTATATCTATTTCTATCTTTTTTCCTGCCATTATATTGAATATTATAAAACAAGCAATGAACTCACCACAAGAGGCTCGCCTCCAGCGACAGGCTTGTAAGTGATCCTATAGTTCTGGACGGGGCCGGGGGCGGCGTCCCATTTTACGGACAGTGAGGAGGTGGTGGCGTTGAAAACTCTCAAGTTTTGCGGAGGCTCAGGAGGCACTGGGAGCACACACATAAACTCCAGTAAGATAAACAGAAAAACAATGCAAACTGTGTTTTATTAGCGATGATGATGGTGATGGTGAGGATGATGATGGCAGTGATGGTGATGCTCCCACAGTCCCGCAGGTCACACAAGCTGAAGGGGTCAATTTCACGATGAAAGCAGCAAATTGATAAAAACAGGAGCAGCAGTTTGGTCAATGAAGCTGTTGAGAGCAGGGCTGGAGCTCAGCAGTTACTCATTCAAATCATTTGTCTTAATAACTAATGGCATTAACAAATTTAAAAAAATTTAAAACAAGTAAAAAAAGATGTGATCAGAAAAATTTGGAGGAATATGCTAACACATTTTGTTATTGCATCCAATACATTTGGATAGACTTTATATCAATTTTCAAATTTTTACAAATAGATCAGGAATTATCACGACCAATTTTAAAAGATAAATTGCAGTGTAAGCAGGTTACTGAGTCCTGTATTAAATGGCTAGCTGATTTTGTTGAATTCAAATCTTACTGACCTTCAGCCCCACAGCAGAAACACTGTACAATAACACAACAACATGCAACAACATTCATTTGATGACTGGATGAACACTGATGACGGATGATGTGATGAATTAATGTGAGATGAATGAAAATGTGACTACAGAAATGTTACAATGACACCGTGGTGAAGGATGGCGGGTAAAATAAACAAAACAAAATGGCTGACAGTTGAATTAAAACAGTCATTCACATGGATGGAGGTCTGTGGAGGATGACATGTCACAGGTCAACTTACACACTTTCTGCATTAAAAGCTCTGAATCTACGTTCACACCACAATCTACTACACATCAACCATGGAGCTAAAGTGGATTTTTAAACTCTTCATTTGTTTGTTTATGCCATATGATGTACACAAAGAAGAAATGTTCAGTGTTGAGATAAGACAGAGCTTCACTCATATGTAAATAAATGTTTGTACCCGAAACATTCAATGTTCTCAGTCAAACCATTTTCATCACCGCAGTGGTTTTGTGCTCAGGGAATTGCATTATTTTCTGGTTCTTAACAATTAAAATATGACACAACATCAATAATAAAATTGCGGCAGTAGCTGAACGTTCTGGCTAAACAAAAAAACTTGAAGTGACGACCTTTGCTATATGTGTCAGGTGATTTTAGCTGTTTACATGTAAAAAGCATCAGTGGTTTTGCCATGGTTACCGGCAACCTAACTTTGAATGCACACTTATTTAAAAAGCTGGATGAACTGCTGAATAAAACCATGATCGAGGTGTCCAGATTTAGATGGATTCAGTTTTGTCCACAGATCCTTTTGGGTTTTCTGTCATCATGGTTTAAAATTCCTTATTAATTTAAATCTATAGTAAAATCACTTATATTTTCTGAAGCAACAAGGGAATGAACATGTAAAAAAGCAGCAGTGTCCAAAAGCGACTGACTACGGTTTCTTGTGGTGTGAACGCACAGTGAAGCACTGAAATGCACATTCATGCAGTTAAGAAAGAAAAAGTGTGCTTCTATTAACACTGTCCCTCATGGTTCACAATACCATTCCAGACAACATCATGAACATTACGATGAAAAGGAACCTTTCCTCCTCACACGACATACTTACATATATCCTTCAACACTAGAAAGAGACGTTGAGAAAACGACAACATTATTATTTCAACATGAGTTACATCTGTGAGTTTTAATCATGATTTTTTTGCGCGCAGGACGGATGATGTTGGTTCAACAGTTTGCTTACATGTGCGCTCGCTTCCCATCAGGTCCTCGCTCTCGGACTCGTCAGGGTAAATGGCTGTGACAGTTACTGAGTATTCAGTGTCGGGGTCCAAGTTCGGCAGGACGTGACTGTTCTCATCGCTGTTCAGGATGGCCTGGTGATGGAGCAAGGGGAAGTACTGTCAATTAACAGAGCTTATTCTGTTCCAACAGACATCACTGTGATCTAGATAGTAGGACATGATAAACTATATCTTAATGGTGTCTTTGAAGATCTTTTACAATTCAAATTCAATTGTTTTTTTCAGTGGCATTAACAAGTAAGAAATTCTCCAAAATAAATACAGAACGTCCAAGTTAAAGTTTCCTAAAAATAAAATCTGTTGCACAAAAACTCTGAAGCTTTAATTTAAATATTTAAGGTTTTTGTCCTATCTTGGTCTTAGACTTAAGGAATTGCCTGGAAGACGAAAGTAAAGGGAAAAAATATAGGTAACTCTTATCATTTTTCGGCAATAAATGATAAAAAATAATCACATCCTAAGGAAGGTGTGACCATTAGAAAACCACAAAATAAATTAATTGTTAGAAGACTTCTGTGCAGAGAATTATTTCATTGTCAGCCATAAAACACTCAAGAAGTCTGATGAAGAGGTCCAGAAATAAAACAAAAATAAAAATGATGGTCCAACAGTTGATATTTGAGCCTCTATTGTTGCAATTTCTTGAATGACCAATTTGGTTTTCTTGTCTTTTTCCTCTGCCAAAAGAAAAAGTTATTTCAACACTGTAAAATCTCTTTGAATACAGTAAATGCCTTCACATTATTCCTCAACTAATTAAACCTTTTAACGGACTGTGTATCACTATTAATTGAGTCTGTAAGCTAGAGATAAGTTTAGCCTTCAGTGTCGTACTTACAGTAAAAACTTAAGGTGTCACAAACTCAAACTCAAAAACAAACAAACTCCTGGTCTTTAGAGAAAATCCATCGTAACTCATACAGAATTTTATGGAGGGGGTTACTTTGCCTTCCTTAACATTTACTCTAAGGATTCATCTAACCCAATAAACTACATTTAAGGGACGTCACGTGCCATTCTTACACTGAATTCAAATCAAAACTGATAAGCACAAAGCTACAAACTTTCTCCTTTCTGTTTAGGAAAAAAAAAGTGCAAAAGAAAGCACAACTGTTCAGCTGGCTTTCACAACTTACTACAGATTTCCCCTCACTGTGTATTTGATTTAAACCCACTGACCTATTTTCATTTGTCAATAAAGAACGCCTAATAATGTGAAATTCTGAGATCTGAAATTGTTATGAAGAGCCTGGCATTCATTTCATTCACAGGCTGTCATGCTGAAAGAATTGAACCAAAAGTGGGTCCAAAAACAACATTTGAGGGCCAAAGTATAACAAGAAGAAAACAAAGCGAGCATTATTGTTGCTTCAGCTAAGATGAATGTTTTTACTTAATTCTGGGCAAACACAATAACTACGTTTTTTGAGGCATGTCAGTTTAATGGATCTGCGAAACCACTATGGGTCTTCCGTGTGATTTTCTGTAGACTCCAGTAATAAGAAAAATCTTTGATGACAGTACTACAGCATGACTTTCATTTTTTTTTACCTAAACAAAAACATCTCCAGTTTCATCATCGTCATTTAATCAAGCCTCCTCAGAGAGCAGACCACATGTCAGAGAAGCAGGACTGTCAATGGGAAGGATTAAAGTCTGGACTAGTTCAGAAAGTCTGAGCAGCATCAAGCAGGTGTGCATTAATGCTCTGAACCTGAACTCAGAGCTGTATCTGAGTTCAGGCTCCAGTTTTAATCAGAGGAAACACAGTGAGGCTGCAGGCGAGAAACCTTCACCACTGGCTGGATTTTGTGTGAGGTGACTCAAACCAGATGTTCAGTGTCACTGCAGACAAATGCTGCTGTCCAAGCTAAGCTCGTTTGCATATTTCGAGAGATATCACTTGACTGTATTGTTTATCCAGCTGCTGAAGATGCATTCTCAATAACAAATAGAAATGTAAAGTGGACAAAACAAATCCAGATACAATCTGGATACAAGCCAAGATGCCAGATGTGTCAGTCTAAGCCAGTAGATGGATGTTGATTTGGAATTTCTAAAAACCTCCAAAATGTTTTGGAGATGTGTCTTTATCCACCTCGCTTGTTTGCCCATATTAAAAAAACTCAGGATGCGCATGTGTGTACTAAACGATTTACCACATTTGAGTAAGTTAATTAGCAAAAATTCCATCAACTGATTAGATGACTAGTTAAGGCTGAAAAACAGACAAAAGCTGAAAAAAATCATTTAAGAACCAGTAGCGTTTGTAACTTACAAACTGGAAGTTGGTTTCCCCCTTCTTGGTCCAGCCAATGCGGTAGAGGGCCACATCTGGGGCTCCATGGTCCCAGGTGGCTCTGAAGGAGGACTGGGTCACCTCGGAGAACTGCAGGTTCTTTGGAGCTGGAACAACATCTGTTCACACAGACAGAAACAAGATGGAGAAAGGAAATGATAACAAGGAGGTCAAATCTCATCAATGCTTGTGACTTTTTTTCTGGCCACTTTTCAGTCGCATTGTCTCACAAATATAGCAGGGTACCTAGCTAGCTTTGAAGGTGACCTCCCCATTTTCAACCCTGCCCATATACAGTATGTTAATCATAAAATCATACTTGTTTTCAACGCTTACAATGATGTTTATAATGTTTTATTTCACTAATCGTTACCGTTACACAATATAGAAATAGAAACGATGCATTATGTGTCTGAATTCAACAATATTTTTGTCTCTATGTGTGTCAATCAACTGATGTAATACTGTAAACGGTTGTGGCTGTCAGTATGCCAACAGTTAGCTGTCATACCAAGAGAGGTTTGTCAAGAGAATGTTGGTCTTGAGCTCCAGGAGTCTAACTTCTTCTTTTGTAAAGTACCCAGTAACAAAAATACTGCATTAATGGTGTACATGCTTTTGAAATGTGCACGTGGTAGGTTAGCTAAGCACTGACATATTTTCCTCAATTTGATGAAAACACCTATTCAGAGATCTGGAACCCAGCTCGGTTACAGTTACAGAATCTCCTATGTCATTAAAGGTTCTCACAACTATAGAACCACAACCTGTGTGTGTGTTTAAACACTGAAAACAAGTTTTTCCACTTCACCTGGGATTAATGATAACCAGAGCCAGTGCAGTAAATGATCACAAACACAGACTTCATGGTGCACAGAGAGAGTCCAGCCTCACTGGAGGGGAAGTAAAGAAAAGCTAACCCAGAGTTCATACCATCACAGACACTGTACACGTGTGCTGTTCAGGTACTGGCAAGGGTTTGTCACACTGGTCGAGTCTGATTAGGTTAAAGGGTGAGTTTTCACGATTTTGTCATTAATCCCTGATGATATCTTGCCAAATACATTCCATTTTTGTCCAGTCTTTGATAAAAGTGCTACTTTCAAGGTGTGGACATTTTCCTTTGATCTGTATATCATGAATGGAATAGTGGAAAATAAGATGTACACAAAGTCAGCCTACTTTGTTAAGCCATTATACATGACACTGAACACCCCGTTGAGCTGCTACTGAGCAACTCTGAGGGGCTTAAAATAAAACGATGAACAAATGACAAGAACGAAAAGCAGATTCAGACCTGTGATAGCATTTCCGAGCATGGGTGATCCAGGTCCCTCATCGTAGATTGGGGTGACGGCCACATCGTACTCAGTCTGCGAGATGAGACTGGTCAGATCCAGGGTGGTGATGCCACCTTCGACTTCAACCTGTTGGTGACAAATTTAAACAGCAGTGAGTAAAAATCACTCAACGAGCACACACATTGAGCAAATGCTGCACAACCCTCTAATTTAAATAGCAAAAGGTTTTTAATATGCATCGAAACTTAAGAAAACAGAAATTCGTGCCAGCAGGAATTATCAAAAATTTTAGCTGACTCAAATGCATGAACACCGATTGATATTTGCATGAATCTAAACATGATTTAGTGACATTTTCCTTTGATTTAGTCAAGCCTCGGAAACATACTCCTTCTTGAATGAGGAGGCCTTAAAGTGATTAGAAAAATTGGAAATGACAACTCTATACATGACAACTGAGCAAACTTCCTCTACTAATGTGATATTATGAAAAGCTAAAGCTATTAAATGGAACTTGGGGAGAAATTTTCTGAAACAGTTTTTTTTATCCCAAGTTCAAGAATTAAAAGAATTTTGATCCTTGTATTGCTTCCTTATAAGCTAGACGTTGCCTTGCAAAGCAAATGGTAGCAAATCTGATGCCATGTTTTTTTAAATGTGGAAAAAAAACATTAAAAATAGATGACTACCTTTCCAGCTGCAAGTAGTCAAGTTTGCCTTTTTTTGATTTTTTTTTTAGCATGTCATGTTTAACGTCCTGGAAAACAGGGAACAGAAGAAAGCACCATGGAGTCCAGGGACAATGTTGTGGTGATTACTTTTTTATAGTTTACTTATTCTATATATTCTATCATTCATTCCTTTATTCAGTCTCTCTTTCAAACTCAACTCTGACTGACGATGGTGAGGGCAACTATTTACACCCTTAACTTAAACGGAAAGGGTGAAAAATGAGTGTGGAGCTGATTAATACCTGTGACTATGTGTGAGTGGTCCTACCTGGGAATAAATGCCAATTGTATCCTTTCCCATTGAAGACAAAAGACAAATTAGTGGTTGAAAGGGGGGCATTCCAGTGTGGAAGGGATATTAAATTTGTACCACAAGTATGTGTGTTCCTAATAACGAACTCTTCATATTTTATACTATCTTTCAAGCTCTGCCGATTTACTATGTAAACTATGTTTACTATGAGAGTTTTTGGGAGACTAGTTTTACAGTTTTATGTGAAATTATAAGAAGAGATAAATGAAACTATATAGAATATCTGGGCAAAGCCTTGATATATAAAGCATGAGACATGTGTCCTCAGTACACTCTTCCATTTAAGGGTAGTGCTAATGGTAAATTACATAAGCAGTAGAGAATATAACCCTCAGCACTCAGAAGGCATTAATCCAATGTGTCTTCTATAGACACAAGAAACCTTCAGCTGTAATCCTTAAGGGGAATTGAGCTGTGTCATCCATCAAAACATTCTGCAAAAAACTTGCAGGTGTCAGCAGACAGAACCTTGGGCTGATTCAATGCAGACTGCTTGTCATCAACAGTGAGAAATTATGAGTAGTGCTGGGATGATCCAGTCAGGCTGGGCTGATGACCTGAGCCAGCACTCCTCTGCCAGCAGACTGATCAGCCAAATCTGCTCAGAGTCCGGCTGTAACTCCTGACTCAGTCCTGACTTCCTCACTTTCCCAGAACGAGGGTATCACCGCTGACAAAAATTACACCCCGATGAACCTCTCTGTGAGGTTTTATTGTTAAAAGGCACCTCTGACTGACCTTACAAACAGTGTGAACACTTTCAACAAGTGTTGTTCCACAACTGATACCTGCCAATAGGAAAGGTTGCACCTCTACACTCTGCTTTTCACATGGAATTCATTTAGACTGTTTAGATAGTACTTTCATAGTTGGACAGAGTTTGAACTGCACAATAAGGACAAAGAGGGAGGCTACTTGAGATTCAACAACTCCAAAGCAAACAAAACCTAAGGATTGTCTTTCAAAGAGGAAAATAAATAAAACATATGGCCTTTAAAAGCAAATAGTGGGAAATATAATGACGTCACTGGCTACTATAATGGGTTTCCATGAAAATTAAATGAAGGATGGGTTTTGACCCAGAATAGAACCATTTAAATACTGGTGTGGATACAGATAGAAGAACAGATCCAGGATTTTTTTCTCTTTTCATTCTCTTTATCATCGTGAGATAGGTAGTTTTTTTTGTCAGTTTTATTAATCTCTCAGGAGATAATACATCGATCTTGGTGAAAAACATTGTATTTAGGTACTTAGGTTGGTGGTATGTATGAGTGAGTTGCAAAAGGAACAGTTGGGCCATGGTCGAGGTATGCTCTCTACTGAGCGCCATTCTAGTTTTCAATATCAATTCATGTGCCAATTATTTTCTCTAAATTAGTGTATGAAATGTCATGACGCAAATCAATTCAGTTTATGGTGATATAAAACAAAATAAGGAATAAGGAAGCTGGAACCCGACAAGATTTGGTGTTCTTACTTAAAAACAAGATTTAAAACAAGATTAACTAATCAATTAATTTACTAATGACTAATCATTTAACATTCACCCCCGAATGGAGTTTGAAAGCTTTTAAAGCTAAAATGACAGGGTCAAATTGGAAAATAAATTATTTACTTTAATTTATAACATAACTGTAGTTTTTTCATAATTCCCACTTGGTCCAAAATGGAAAGGCTACATAACCAGTTTTCAGACTGGTTTCAACCTTGTATTATGGGATCTGGTGAGTTCAGTATCAGTCAGGAAATACAGACAGACAGAACCTCTGTTTTACCTCTTTCAGGTCTCCCTCCTCTGGTTTGTAGGTGATCATGTACTTGCGGACCGCTCCAGGAGCAGCATCCCAGTTGAGCTTCATGGTGCTGTGAGTAACATCAGTGATTCTCAGGACTCCAGCAGGAGGCATGGGCACTGAGGGTGGACAGGAAAAAGACATCTATTAAAACTTTTAACCATCCTGAGTGAAGCATAAAAGCATTTATGAAACTAAAATATGATGATGGAAACAGTGGGGCCAAAACTTACAGAGAAGCTGAAAAACAGACAGCAGCTCAGTTTGTAAGTGCATCTGTTTTCTATCTATAAGCCCACAATCCAAAATCTGAACTCCAGCATGTGGGATATGTGATCCAGCTCTTATAAAATAAAAGCTAAAATACATTTTGTAAAAAGTTATTGATACCAGGAGATAAGTCCTGGTATCAGGGCTGTAAACATAAATCAGTGTCTATTTTTCAAAAAAAGAATTACATTTGCGAAATAATGTGCAATAATGTACTTTCTAACATTTCTTTATAATCTTTAATTGTGCAGAATTGATCTCATTATTTGAGACACATATTAATAAGATCACTATATGATATGATAGGTAGGAAGTTTAAGTTCTTGGGAAAACTACTGTAGGTTCCTTACAGCCAATGTTGAGTATAAAGTATATTTAAGAAAGCAATACAACAAATTTCAAATATATTATTTCTGTTTTTGTACAGATTCAGTTCAGCATTACATACATGTGACTCCTGTCCCCTCCAGAGGGTCACTGGCAGCTTCTCCGTGCAAGGCATAAAGTGTGATAGAGTATTCTGTGATGGGTATGAGCTGCTCCAGCCGGACGCTAGTTATATCTCCTCCAACACGCTCCTACAGAGGGAGAGAGGGGGGAGACAAGAACAGAGACGGAGGGATGGGGGTCGAGGTTGGACAACAGACGAGACGGAACATGTGAGAAAGGGTTTTTGTTGTTGTGTTGTTTTAACTGAACACCTGGCTAACAGACCCAACTCTCAAACTGCTGATGTGATGTTTGTGACTTGTTACCGTCCATTCCAGTGTTTCTTAATGTTTTAGCCCAATTTTTTACAGTTTTCGAGTCCTGGGATGTTTTTTCTAGTTCATAACCCTTAGTTCCAGTGAAGGCAAATCTTAAAGCTCTGATATTTTAGACAAATTGCTTTCAATCTTGTTTAAGGCAGTTGTGTTTTTCTCTTTCCTGCTTCAACATGACAATACACCTGTGCACAAAGTCAAGAAAGTCCCATAAAGAAATTATTTTCCCGTCTGGTGAACAACAGTATAACTGGCCTGTAAGAAGCCCTGACCCCAACCCCATCCAACACCGCTGGGATAAACTTGAACTATTACTGTGAGCCAAACATGATTACCAAACATCAGTGTCTCTAATGTGTCTCAAATGCCTGAAGCCAGGTTTAAAAATGTGGTCAATAAACCTTGGGCCATGTACTTATATACATTATATTATATTATCCTTAATATATACACACATTAAACTGGCAGAGATCATTTTTATCAGTATTACCTTTTAAATTCATAAAACACCAATTAATAATGTAATGCCCCACTTTACACTGAGGTCATGATTCCCACTTCAGGTGCGTATTTTCCAGTAAGGACCACCTTGCTGTACATTAAATCATCCCTTACATTTTCCTTTGCTGTATAATTGCATATGAGGGTTAACACCACAGAAGCGTTCAGCATCTGTTCTGTTTATATCACCCTGATGACTTCACGCCGTGAGCTAATCCTTCCCATTACCCAGCGTGTCTGTGGGCTCTGCTTTTTGCAGGCCTGGCCTGAGCCGGGCTGTTAAAGTCCACTTCCTGTTCTATGAAGCACTCATCTCATTGCCATCTGGAAGCAGTAAGGCGACATGAGCAGGAGCCTGCTCTTATAAAATCAATGTGGAAATGCTGAGCACACACATTAAGATGTGGGTGAGTTTGTGTGTTTCTCATGTTTAAAAGTGTTTGGATGCCTGTTTTTTTTAGTGCACTTGTACAGCTGATGTTGTAGGGACATACGTTCATGTCCATTATGGGGACTTTGGATCAGACTGGTGTGGTGGTAATGTTTGCCTTGTTCTTTTCTTTACTCGAGATAGATTCACTGTAACCTTTTGATATTTATTGCTAAGGACTCAGTTTCCCATCATTCACAGGGAGGACTCATGTCCAGACTAAGTCCCTCAGAGGACCATCGGTGGACCACTGTGGGACCTTTTCTTTGAAAAAAATATGCGTAGCAGTTAATACCAAGTGATCAATCTTGAAAATTTGCTAAATTTTGATGTGTCATGATAAAAGACAATAATTAAATATGCTGACCTCATGCGATCATTGCATCACATTTTCCAAAATCACATTAGTTGAAGACCATGTAAAAACTGTGGATGTCACTGTGGTGACATAAAGAGATGTAGTGTAGATGATGTAGTTCAAGGAATGTTATAAATGTTATAATTTTACTATCTTTAAAACAAACCAAAACTGTCTTCACTTGCAAAATCATCTTTTAATTTGACATCATGTTTGAAATTCATGGCACAATTCAAACAGCACCAAAAATGTATTTGTCTCAACCATTAACGACCATACATATGTTTTCCCCCCAAAAATCCTGTGAGGCCTTCTATTACCTAAGCTACAAGCATTCCACCTTCAGCTAACAGGGTGTGAGGCTAACAAAACAAGCATGTAAACAATAAGCATGACTAAAAGATGGTCAATCCTACACCAGTTAACATGCAATTAGTTTACTGTATTGTTTAATGCAGTAATTTTCATTGAATGTAAAATATGGAAAAAAGTAAATAAATAAAAACAATCTTAGCTGGGCTAAGTCCCCAGGAGGCAGAGTCAATTCTAACAATCCTTTATGTTAGCTTGACACAGAGTACAGGACCCTAGAAATACATAAAAATAAATTACTGCTGTCTAAGTAGATGTCTGTCAGTAAACTTCAAACCATTTCCCATGGTAAACACACAGCCTCACAAATAAGATTTGAAAGAAGAATTACTTTACCTCCCTCTCCAGCTGAGGCTCAGTAGCGTTGATGGATCTGTACCGGAGCATGTAGCCTGTGGCACCAGCTGCTGCCTCCCATCTCACCTTCATTGTGCTGGAGGTCTCATCAAAAACAATCATGTTCTTTGGAGCTGACAGCGGCACTGAAACAACAAAAACACACAAGAAAGGCTCAATATAACAGGGACTTTCAGTTTAATGTATTTTAGTAGATTAGCATGACACCGGATATTCAGAGATCACCAAGGTTGGACAATCTTGAATATTTGCTGTTTCATTAATTTGTGTAAGAGATTCAACGTTCTGATGCAAGTTGAAGTATCCAGACTTGAGAGCAACAACTGGGGATTCTTTGAGTCAAATGACTGAATGGGTGGGTCAGATGATCTCTTTTGATATTCAATATTTGGAGGTGTTTTTGGTTTTGGCCCAAAAACAGATAATGGCACAAACAGGCGAGCAACATCAAGGTCATATCTAGAAAATCTCAGGATGTCCCAAAGAGACAAAGGCTCTTTTATTTATATTATGTTTTTTTTTTTCCTTTATTGGACAGCATACAAAGTTACGTATGTGGTTGCTGATTTATTAAGCATCTTCCAAACAGGAAGCCCTGTTTCATTAATGGGGTTAAAGGAAAAGGCTGGAAATACTCTTGAATTTTGTTTAATAAATCCCAGAAGAGACTTAAACCAACTGTGACTTAATCATACGGACAGTATTGTTTGTGTATTCAAAGCCTGATATATCTTCTTCTTCTTCTTCTTGTACAAAAAGCGTTTCAGTAATTCAATGGAAAGGTCGGATTAAAACTGGAACTAAAATAAATAAATCAAAATGTATTAACACAGGAAAAAATATGTGCTTTTTCATTACATATCTTAAACAGTTAAAAATTCCTTTGGCCGATTGTTGTCTGTGTTTCCACCACGGTCTAAAGACTCATACATATTAGGCATTGAGTTGATATATGAAAAAGATCATCAGTCACAATCATCAATCTGTTGTACGTTTATTCTCTGACTCCATGTTGAAGTGTCAATGCATAATGACCAAAAAACTGTTTGCAGCTTCAGATCCTCCGAAGTTTCCTGGTCCCTGGGAAAGGTCCTGCAGTGGTTTTAGCTTACAAATAAGGTCAATCCAATTTCTTCTTCTAACCTTGCTTCTTCCTCTGATATATCTACACAACCTTTTTATGGCTATCAGCTCATTTGCAAAATTATATGTTGTATGTTTGTATATCTTTTAATGATATATTGTACTATATGTAGTGTTAGCACTTTTTTGTACTTTGGGAGAAGGAAAAAAGGAACATTTCCACTGAGGTGGACAATAAAGTTAATCTAATCTAGTCTAATTCTTGTTTGCATAAGTGTGGTGACAGTAAATGTGAATGGAAGGACTCCGAGGCTGGCTACCATAATGTCTAGTTCACTTTTACTGTGAACAGGATGTACCATGTTGAGCACCAATAAACTTTTCTTTTAACAGAGAAAATGTGTCATTTTGGGCTTTTAAGAGTGTGGTTTGAACAATAAGCCCTATCTCTTCACTGTAAAGCACTATGAAAGATCAATAGAAGACACCCCCACCCAAACCCACAGCCTCCAGCCTCCAGTCTTTACACACTTTATGTTTGAGTCACTCTGAAAAACGGCAGACAGTGTTTTCAGAAGGACATAATGACCTAAGTGAGTGTTAGTTTAAAAAATGAGGCCGTGGTGATCTAATGGCTGCGGGTGCCATCCAAGTGGACGACGACAGAACTATCACTTATTTTTTTATGACAGTGGGAAACTGCTCATTGTTAAAATCAGTCGCACATTTAAGAACAAATAAAGTGAACATTAAAGGACAGATGAACAAATAAAAGCACTTAGAGCCATGCACTTAACACATCGTTAAATTATATCAGTTTATTTAAGATATACAAAATGACCACAGCCCTGATGAATCACCTCTTTACAGTTGTCTTAATGGCTCAAAGGGATTCTTCTTTTGCCCAGCAAAGGCGAGCATCAGCTCACAGCATTGCATCATGGGACCATGTTTGTGTTAAGCAGTTTTCTGCCTCAGATCAGATGCTAAATATATATTGTATAAACAGAGATGTTGGAGCAGATTTGAGGCGGAAAAAAGTGAGTAAACAAGTTCCAACGATGTGTGTGAAACAGGCTAATGAGCAGAGAAATCAAGCTGTTTATCTCACAAACCATACGGAAGAAACAGAACGCTTTCCCACAGCAGTGAAACACCACAGAGCAACACTATCTGCCTTTAAGGCTCGTCTTTAATCACATCTGCCACCCAAAGGGCACCCAGTGTCTTGTGAAAATGGAAACAAAGCACTTCTGTTAATACACAAAGATGCAAAGAGGAAGAAGAAACACACTTACAGGTGGTCTCGGTGCCCTTCAAAGGCTCGCTGCTCTCCTCGCCAACCACAGAGTAAACATTGACGATGTACTCTGTCAGAGGGGTCAGGCCTTCAAGCACGACAGATGTCACCGACCCGTCGACCAGCAGCTGAAATGATGAAGGACTGGTTGTTATACCCTTACCAGTAATTTAATTATGATTTTTTAAGATTTAATCCAAAAGTGTAACAATTACATTATTTAGTCTATTTGAGAGGTGTCTAAAATCCAGACAAAGACTCCAGACAAAAATGACCGAGTTCATTCTTCTTCATTTCTTTCTTTTTGATCAATGTGAAGTTTTTTAACACAACAGAACGAGAAGAAAATAAAAGATATGAGACTTTGCTTTGAATACGTATTCAAACATGTTTCGCTTTGACAAAAACGATTTCCAATGAAAACATTTGACAGTAGATTCACAGATTGTTGAGTTTTCACTTTTCAGCACAGAAAATGGAATTTAATTAACTCTCATCATGTTGAGGTGCAAGGAGAAGACTCAGTTGGCCAAATAAAGCCAAAACCTTCTACAGACAGGAGAACTAAGAGGTTTAATGGAGGGTATAACTGATTCTTCTTTAATAGAGAAACAAATGTCTGGTCTGATTTATAATCTTGTTGTCCTGGTTTAAATATAGAAAAATACACATTAAGACTTCACTTATTTAGAGAAGATATTGTACATCAATTAGTCTGGGACAATTAACAACTGAGCTTTGTCAGTTTCTTGGAATTAATTGTTTTCTAAATCGTTTATCAAAAAAAGTATATTTTAAGAGTCTTAGCCTCTCTGCCAGACAATAATATAATATTATTATCAATATTAGCCTGAACAGTAAGCTTCATCAGTGTTGGCTTCTCTTCTTTTGACAGTTATTTAAAATTGAGAATAAGGTCTATGCCATTCTAACTAAGGATTCCTAATGGAGCCAATTCGTCAGTTAGGAAGGTTCATTAATAGCTAAATTCCTATCCTATGATAAGAGTTTTTCCAAAAAGTCATAAAATTTCACCTTAAACTGAGGTAAGCTACGATTTCAGATTACAGACATTCAGTTATAAAGCCCCTGGTTCCCCCATTGTTGTTTGAGATGACATTTACTCTCTTGTTCCAAGTATAAATAGTCAGAAGACTCAGAAAATTGGTGTGGTCATAAAACTTCATCAGAGGAATTTGCACGTTGTGCTTCCTGGTTCAGAAGCTTTATGTCTACCATCTGTGAGTGCTGGATGAGATCCTGGGTATCAAATACCATCTCTTATGCTTATTAATTTCCTATGGCTCGAATTACAGCCAACATAAACTGCAAAAGATGACTCTTCATTTAGATAATGACAGGTTGTCAGTCACACAAAAACATACTTGATGCTTAAATCCCCCTTATTCTTTAAAATTCTGATATGTGTTTGGCTAGAAAGACTCTGGAAAGTGTCACCAGGTCTGGGTTTTATATTAAACATGTGTACTTGGCCAGGTGCGCTATTTGACACAGCACTGCACCAAGAAATGCATGGAAAAAGAAGTTTGCTAGCAAGTAAACAAGGATGTGAAGAGATTAAGATTAAAGCTTTTACAAAAAAAAAAAAAAGTTTTATTGAGAACCAATCTGTTTAGGTGAGTAAGACTAAATGTAAATATAGCTTTTGTTTGTTTACAAGAGAACTCGACAAAGCCGCTAAAATGTATGTTCATTTTCACTGACAACATCTTCATGGTATAAGCTACTGTATAGAAGATATAGTTCAGTCTGAATGTTGTCAAAAGTACCTATTACGGTACCTTCTCTCATTGAAAAAAAATGTGTTTAGGGAGGTTGGTTGCTGATGATGAAGCTGCCAGGTTTTTGTTCTTTCCAAAAAGCACAAAATCTCGTTTTGAAAAAAATCTTGTCAACTCATGATCCAACACAGCAAAATCAGTGCAGTCTGCAGTGACTTCTGTGCAGATTGTAAAAGAAAATGGACAAAACACAGCAGGTTGAGAATAAAATGTTCTAATCACTAATCAGACAAAAACAAATACATCACCAAAAACCTTTTGGAGCACTGGAAACGTTTCTTTTTTGTCTGCCGGAGTGGGCGGTGAATCAAAAACACTCCAAAATTTAGACCCAACCTGACTGAATGATTTACAAAGGCATGGTGCCTGCTGAAGTGCTAAAGCAGCACATTTTGGGTTGGTAATCATTATTTTGGCTGAAGTGGATGAAAAAACAACATTAACACCAGATCAAAAGATATCTTTGGAATATATAAATACGATTTAAATGAAATATGCCTCTCTGATCTCTCCTGGTGATCAGCTCATCAGGAGCTATCACTGACTGGTGGTGGTCCAGGTGTTGTATAATTGTCTGTTAAACTGAAACTATTGTGTTGTGTTCATGTGCTGGTGGGAAAGTCCTCATGTGTGGAACGTCCAACTTGGCTGCTAAACAGTGTCACATTCCTGTTCTCTTCTGCTGGAAAATCAAACCCAGAGGAGAAACGACAAACAAACACAAAGAGGCTGCAGCTTCTCAAGCTGCTGGAATGTTCATTTTTGACGTTTGCAGAGAAAAATCTCTTTTATCAAGTTATTTGTGTCTATGATTGATGAAGTTCAAGCTGTTTCCAATGCAAAACAATTTTTTTCTCAAATCAAGTTCAGTTTTTCATGACTCTAGTGGATCCACCTGTTGAATCACGACACAAACACTCGCTTCTAGAGAATTCTTTGAACAACTTAATTTCTTTTGGGAACAGCAACATCTTTTTCACAGGTTGCGGGGGCTCCTTTGCTGATGCTAGCTAACTCTTGTCTGTAACATTAGCCTAACGTTTCATTCTAACTGTGGCCATCTGTCACTGTTCAACAACTGGATACAAAAGTCAACCCATACTGAGGCGGCTAACTCACTAAAATGTCATATTATCAGTTTGTGTCAAATGTTTTTATCACACTGGTACTTTGTGTTTTATTAGTATATATTTGAAAAGCAAGTATCTGGAATATGTTATTGTAACATTTTTAACCGGTTAAATTCCTAAAAGGCAACTGGTGAATGATTAATCATTAACATCCCTCGTTGAAATCTCTAATCTGTCTTATTATCATAGTGAATATTTTTATATATAAACTGTTTTCAGGACTTAATTATAGATAAAACTTAGTCAATAGCAAAAAATGTGTAATTAAACCACATCAGTGAACATTTCAGATGATGACGTTATTGTTTCCACACTCTAACCAAGCTGTTTTTGTGCCTCAACCTAATCAGATCTTAAGCACAGCTTTGTCACAACATACATTTGAAACTGAACCATACAGAAATGTTAAGTTTCATCATATCTGTATGATATGAAACGTTTAAACTGAACTTATGAGCCATGCAAATTTTAACAAATCCATGGTTTGAGGAAATGTACAATTCCAATATTGATTCTTGCAACTGGGTTGGGATAAAAAAGTCCCTGCAGACCAGTGGACAGAAAACAGATGACACCTTAGATAATTAGATTTAGAAGATAATACACACTGATGGTAACATGAAAAACAGAAAGACAGTTTGAAAAACCTGATGGGCAGATTAAAAAAGCTGTTTCATAAAAGTAATAAACTTACTCTGTCTTCAAAATGTAATGCTGTAGTAAATGTAATGACTTGTTCAGGATTTTAAACACAAAGCTTAGAGAGGAAGCAGGATTTCATAGATAAGACAAGCTCGTACTGCAAGACTGTGACTTTGTCCCACCTCTGACGTGCAAATCGGTACGATTTACTTGGCTAAATGCAGTTTGCATGAGTTGCCTGTTAAATATTCTCTGGGTTTTACTCTTAAATGACATAAAAACACCCACTTAAATTCATTGCCCCAACAACATCATTGTTCACATTTCTATTTCTCCCTTCTGCATAAATCTTTCAGGTCCACAGCGTGCGACATCGCTGACCCTGACCCTGCTCGTTACTGGCTGCTTGTAATTTATGAATTCACTCTCTTCTTACACTGGCTGTAAACCACTGTCAATAGGACCTGAACTACATTCCAGACATGTAAATATCATATATCTTATGTTGTTATGCTCAAATGCGCTCTACAGTTCAATGTAAACAGATGAAAGAAAATAGAGCGAGGCCATAGAGCAAGGCGACTCAGCCCAGTGTGAGGTCTATAACGTTTAAGTAAGTGGATCCAGCGGAAACTCTGCTTGATTTCAGATGAGCCCGATTATTATCACAAAGGCTCCATCTGACAAGAGCCAATAAAAGCACAAAGGATAGAAGAGACCCAGCGCTGTTTTTAAAGATAGGACTGACAGGAGGTTAAGTGTAAGCTAAATGCAGGTTCACTAAGGCAACTGGCATCCGGATTTCAGTCCCTGAGGGCTGAGCACACGCGGCTCGGAATAAAACCCAGACCTGGAAACACTTTCAAGGGCTGGATTTTAACCTGCTTTGTGAGGTTTGCCTCATAGTCTAACACATACCAGAATATTAAACAACAGGGGGGGATTTAAGTGTCAAGTATTTTGTTTTTGTGTGACCGACAACCTGTCATTATCTAAATTCAATGGAAGCGGTGAAGTGGTACAGTTCAATGATAACCAAACTAAAGAGGAAATCTGTTACAGCTTGTTATGGGTCTAGAGGGAGCCAAAGGGAATTAATAAGCAATTAAAATGCCAATTGATATTCAGGATCATTTATACCAGGAACAAGAGAGTAAAAGAGATCCCAAACAGTAATGAAAGAACCAAGGGCATTATCATAGAAAGTCTGAAATAAATTTAAAAAAAGACGTTTTTCCTGACTGCATTTATGAAAGAAATCCTTTGTTAACCAAAGAACAAAAGAAATGTGGTCAATTTGGTTAGCTGTTGGTCTCTCAGAGAGGCTAACACTGTTGTTACCCCGTTGGGAAGAAGCAGACAAGGATGTTAGCCTGTTTAAGAAGGTAACACTGATCTTAGCCAGTCAGAGAAGCTAACACTGTTGTATCTTTGCTGGAGAAGCTAACTCTGACTGTAGCCTGTTGGAGAAATTAACACTGGTAGCCTGTTAGCTTTATATTTCCCTAACCAGGTATAAACCCTCTCCTCCACTGAGACTATTAATGCTTCCCACTCATCAAAACTTAAATTTAAAGCTGTCTTTTTTTCTTTATTATAGCAAGTTAGCCAGCCAGCAACAGGTGAAGTGAGACAGCTGTTGTCACAGATAAAGGCAGTCTCTTGTAAATTCACTCTGATACAAGCATTACAGGATGAGTACTGGCAGGCTGACTTTTGACTGATAATCCTGAATTCAATATGAAAAACAGTCTATTTATGACTAATGATTTATTAAAACATTAATATAATGTCTGTTTTTGTGAGTGGTACATAGAGACCTTGTTATACAACCCTTCAGCACTCAGAGACAGACGGAGGGTAACAGGGTTGGGTGAAAGCTTTATCTCACCTCCAGGGTGGGTCCTCCGGCGACTTGCACGTACGTTACACGGTACTTGTCAACAGGGCCGGTGGGTGCCGTCCAGGTGGCACGGAAGGAGTGGTGGGTGACCTCAGATGTCACAAGGTCAGTGGGTGCCTCCAGTTCTCCCCCTGAAAAGTAGCGAACAAGAGCTGGAATATGATCCGACATGTCAGGTATTTCACACCTGAACCCTGCCACCACAAATCTGCCCTCGTTGTGTTCATCCCTCTGACAGTGAAGGTGTTGGCCCGCTGTACATTTCAGCTCTTCTGAAGATGGCTTTCTCTTCTTTTTCTTCTTTTCGGTACCATAAATCTTTTTTGTACTTCCTCTTAAAACTGATTTACAGACAAGAAGCACTTCCAATATGAAAGTTTCCATCAGATGCTTGGATCTGTGTCACAACATCTTTTTGATGGTCTGAAGTAATCGACATTGTCAGGCAGAATTGAGTCACATTTATCCATCTGCATTTTTGGGATTTGATCTATTTTCTTATTTTACGAGATAGATTTGATTTGTGAAAAAGAGAAGACTTTGTTCTCATCTGGGGATTATATGGACTGCAGAATTCGTACTTTCTTCTAGTCAACAGTTATTCGTTTCATCATTCAAACAGGGTAAAAGCAGCTGTACCAAGAAAGTATAATTCTGCTGATATCCACGTCTTTACTTGGAGACTAAAGGTTTCTGTCGTCCTTCATAAGCAGAGAGACTTTCTCGCCCTTTAGCGCCTGTAAAACCAAATGAAAGCCTGCAGTAAAATTTGACAAATACATGGTTGTCGGTCTTAAACACTGTGGCTTTGTAAATTCCGGAGTCCTGACCTCCACCACCAGTAACTACTAAGAGGTGTAAATCTGAGCCAGCGGTATTCAAAGAAAAAGCTGGAATTACAGCTGCAAGCTGCAGCGAATGGCTCCGTTTGAGCAATGAAGTTATGAAAAATGCAGAGTAAAAAGTAAAATCAGAAACAATTCATCCTCACATTTACTGATTTTATTAATCAGGTGTTATGATATTAAAAAGAGTTGAGGACCAAGGCATCATCAGATAAAAAAGAAAAATGCATATAGAGCCAGAGTGCCACACATTTTTCTGCTTTCTCTTCTTTGTTGTTTACAGTGCAACCATCAGCAAATACTTCAGATGAGGCTGCAACATTTTCCCAAGTTTGGGAGGAAACATTTTGTAGGCCAAACATTGTCAAGTTAATGCAGAATTAAAGAACTACTAATATGATAGCAATGTGAGGGTAATTTTTTGGTTTTTTTAACAGCTTATTGTTGCAAAGCACCTGCAAAAATGTTTGGATGTGTGTCAGGCTCCTGATGAAGGCAATATTTTCGAATTGAATTTTAAGCTCAGACCGAAACCTGTAACAATAACCCTGGCATTATTTCTGTTGTTTAAATTTAAATTGTTCTTGCTGTGGAAAAAACTCCTGCTTTCAAATTAATTTGCTCTTTCATACCTGTAAAAAAATCACAACAAGACTTTTGACTCCCTCCCAAGACTCCCTACCTGGACCCTTGACGCTGTTACACAGGTTGACTGTGAGGTCATCCACGATCGTCAGCAGGAACTGGAAGTCATTGACGTTGTACATATGAATTTCATCGGGGTCAGAGGCAATGGACCTCAGCTCGTTCTCATCTGCGTTTTTCACACCTGAGAGAAAAATGTATCGTCAGAACAGTGCCTGAAATGAAACAAAGCTAAAGACAAGACAATAGTGTACCTGGTTTGTAAGGTGACATACATATTCTGACCAAGATTTGAGTGAGGAAGAACTAAACTGTTTCTTTGCCTCAACTCAACTAATCCCATATATCACAAATACTGTAAATCACTAAGGACCATCAACAAGAAGAAGCTTTAGAAAACAACTTCTTGAAAATTTAAACTGTCTTGATTTAATATTCTTAAGTAAATTGAAATTTCTGACATGGGAAAAAAATCTTGGTCAATCAGCAGTATGGTCCTCTAGCTACAAGCTGACATTTCCATACGACAGACACAAGAAATAAGACACCTTATTCTTTGAAAGTAATAGTTTTCCATGTTCACAGGAAATGAAATATAAATTGGAGCTCTCTTGCTCTATGAACTGAGGTGAGAATGCATTAATTTCATGTCATTTAAACTGACAATCTCACTCACCGATTGCATAGAGCTCAATGCCGCTGTTTCTCAGGTTCTGTGAGTTGAAGACGATTTCGTCCTGCGACTTTCCGTCAGTGATCAGGACACCGATTTTTCTGGAGTCTGGACGCAGTCCTACATTGGCTTTGAAGTTGTTCTGAAGGATGTAATTCAGAGCCATCCCTGTTGGACATGAATAGAGGGTTATATAAAGCTTTCAGACAGCTACATGAAGTACGTTAAATTTCTAAGTACAGTAATAATCATACAAGTACAATGTGTAAATCTGAGTTGACAACAAAACGTAGTGGTGTCTTAAGCCATATTTGGGCAGATTAGGTTAAAAATATGAGGATGACATCTTTGGTTTTAGGATGGACTGATCTTCATTGTTCACACTTTTCTAACATTTATAGACCAAAGAACTAACTGATTAATCGAGACAATTATTGACAGATTAACCGACAATAAAAGAAATCAATAGCAGCCCTACTACAAAATTTCTCAACATTCTTGTTGCACCTTTTAAGCAATAAAAGCTGGGGGTTCTTTTTCAGAGTAAATACATTGGTTACCAAATTTGACAATCCTAGATCAGTTTAAACCTTTTGTGGATTGGACAAAGTGCTGTAGAATCACCTGTCATGGTGTTGCCTCCTTTGTATGGCAGGTTGGCAATGGCGTCCAGCAAGGACGCCTTGGTCGGGTGATCCTTCAGGTGCCACTCAGTCTTTGGGTCTCCACTGTACTGAGCCAGACCTGCACAAAACACAGATAGTATTAAAAACACACCAAGAAAGTAACAACAAACAAAATAATACACAAAATGATGCCAAATACACAGGTTTAGCAACAAAAAACTACAGCAAATAAACAAAAAATAATACATTAGCAAAACCATACAATCACCTTCATTTTTCCAGTATCAACAGCAGCTAGCAGCAGCAGTAACAGGAGTAGAATGAGCAGTTATAAGTTTATGTAAGTCAGAAATAATAGCAGTGGGAACAGCTGCAGCAGTATCAACAGTAGCTGTTAACACACTCACAGTAGTAGAATGAGGAAATGAGTAGAAGTGGTAGTACTAAATGAGGTATTATATTCTGGATATTAAGGTCCTTGTATAAGTGTGAAATAAAAGGAATGAAGACATTCCTTATCAGATGCCTTTTAACATTAATGAGCCCATAAATGCAATAATAAAAGCATTATAAACATGATAGTTGTTATAATCTCATCACGACTTATAAGAACTTATATTTTCACAAGTCAGTTAGTTAATAAGTTGGTAATATATCACAGGCAATTGGACTAACTGCATAATAAAGAATGCACGATACAACGATGTTAATTATGGTACTTACACTGATAGAGTTTTATTAACGTTAATAAACACCTTATAAAAGATTATAAGGGCTTTTACTACTCATTAACTAATGCTTATGATAAGGACCTTACTGTGTCCTTGTCTTATTAGTATTGATAGTAGCAGTGGAAGTTATAGTTGGCACAAGTGGAAAATTAGTAAAGATTTCACACTTTTATTAAGCCACATTTCAGATGAAAATAGTACCATTTACCCTACAATAGTAATTTTATTCAATAGCTTTAAGTGCAACTTGAGGGTCGTTGTAAACGACCCACAAGTGGCCCTATGACTCTGAAACTCCCCTCCAGTTAGTTAGAACCGAAGAAGCCTCTTGGATGAGAGGTGAAACATCTTCAGGAAACAGAAACACGTCCAGTTGCCTGTGATACAGCACTTACAATGGCTTCAAGCATCACTTAGCTTACATGGGACTAACTCAGATAACATTTGGAAAAATCTAAACGTCTTTTGTGACTGAATATTTTACTGCTTAAGACTTGTGCTTGGTAAAAATGTTAAATACTGGACTCTTACATGTAATGGAACATTTTTACAAAAATTCAAAAACTTTTTGAATTCTTCTTTTACAACTTCAAGTTGTGCCACAAGAACTGGTTAAAGTAGTAGATGTGTAAGTACGAAAAGTAGGAGCTTTAGCTGAACTATTTCAGAGGCTATCATTATTAGTAATAATGACATAGCAGTACAGATAGGACAGGTAGTGGTGGTGAGAGCAGTTGTGGTAATAGTCTGAATAGTAACAGTAGTAAGAGTATTACCAATCTGGACTCTGTCAGGGCCGATGTCAAACACGCTGACCATGCGAGCGATGAAGTTGCGGATGGTTTTGAAGTTGATGCGTCCAATGCTCCAGGAGCCGTCGACCAGCAGCACGATGTCGGCCATGGCTGAGGTCTTACACTGAGTGTCTGCAGGGAGATGGTGAAGAGGAGGAGGAAGAGGGAGGCAGTGAGCGAGACACCTGGTACACCACAGACACCCACCACGAGTGTCCCATCAGATTCATATAAATTATTTGAGGTGAATGAGTGTGAGGAAGTGTGGAAAAAAGTGAGAGGAAACTTTGTGGGAGACATCAGGGAAGAGAAGAATACATCACAAATTCTGACAATCACAAGATGTTTATACAGCAGAGGTTTTACACAGCATTATGTAACACAAATAATTCACACTCATAACACATTGTGTAACAGCTGTTGGTTCTGGATTAACTGCTCTCTCTTCTGGGCCTTATTTCTCTGTCTCTTCCAGCACAGCGAGTCGTCTGGGATTTTACATCCAGCAGCAGATCAGCCTGTGGTCTTTTCTGGCTGACACTGAGGCTGAACCCTCCAGCAGCGGCAGTCAGCCTCTGACACTGTGATATATGAGGCCTCATGTTCCCAACAGTTACTGCACATTCCTGCTCCAGGCACCTGTAGGGGTGAAAAATGGGCACTTGTCCTCTTTTCGAGGACGACAAGCTAGAAGTTTTTAAAAAAGTGGCCCCTGTGTGTACAATTGAAAACAGGTCAAGACAATCGATTAAATGTTTTTGTTCTTTTTCAGCAGGCCGCAGAAACAGATGCTTGACGCTAAGAAGAACAGAGTCGGATGCCTGGCCTCAGTCTGTTTGAGTTATATCACTGGCGGTAAACAATATACTCATGTGTCCCTCCGACATTCATTAATAAAAACAGATGTCATAAACAGAGGAAGCTTTAAGAGGCATCTAATATGCTGCAGACGACTGCTGGATCCAGTGTCTCTGAGTGAGAGTCTCAGCAAATAAATATCCAGCTTTGTCTGACTGTGAGTTATAAATCACTGGTGACCCACAGAATCCTGCAGCAGTTTTGACTTTTTTGTTTGTGCACTCAGGCTGACTGTCTTTTTAAAACCTAAAATTAAATGAAAGGTTTCAGTCCAAAATCAAAAACACACACAAAACAAATGTGTTCACTGAGAGTGTCAACACAAGGTTAGCATTTTGTTTTTCAAAAAACACCCTCTTAAGTGTTTCATGGCAGCTGATGCGTATGACTTAGTTGACGCAATGTTTTTCATCAGTTTTAAATCTATTATCTAACTTTCAAAACATACAGACCAATAAGGGGCACACAAAGAGCATCCAGTATAAATTGAGCAAAACAGAGTTTAATGTAATGTTGGAAAGCTTTGCACTTCAGTTCATTCTTGACCTTGAAACTAGCTGCTTGATAAAATACTGAGCAGCTATTTTAATCCATTTTGGACTAGATGCCCTTAGAAGGGTTTTAGAGTAACACCGTCACTTCATCTTGGGGATGATACGAAATGTTTTTGGGACCAACAGGGACATCTTGCCAATGCATTTATGTAACTATTTCTTTATTAAAAACATATTATCATGCTCTTACTATAGTTACTATAGAAGATCTAGAGAAATATGATGTGTTAAAACCATCAACTCACTATAGGCTGGGTAAAAACATTTTTTCCTGGATAAAGCCGCATCGTGGACAACAAATCCATCTTAAAATCCGTAGGAGGAGAGCTAGTTAGCTGAGTCTGTGCTTCTAGAGCCAACAGAGCTAAAAGAGCTAACAGCTAAAGACACAGCAGGACTGACAGTTTCTGTCAAGCGTTAAACATTGAGTTTACAGTCATTTAATGTACTTCAGGTGAGTACAGTTTTGAGGTAAAAGTACTTTAAATGTTAAAACTTCGAGCTAACAACTGTAAATGATGATAACAAAGTAAAGAAAGAACGTCTTCATTTTGTAACAGTTTCCATTCCCTGCAGAATGGTTAAAATAGTTATTTCGGGACTGTTTTTACAAATCTGTCTCCATGACAACTGAGCAAATTACACACGGTGAAGAAGGTCACAAGATTTGGCTGAAAGCAGGAAAAAGCTACTGAGTGGACCTTGACTTGGGACTGTTTTGCTAAATGTTGGAAAGCTTTGGATTAACTCCTTGTTTCGATCAGATAAATAAGAATTTCTAACAATTTAAATAGAAAATATCCTAAAGAGATTTTGATAAAAAGGATGTCATTGCAGAGCTGTAAAATTATGCTGTTGGCACTCAACCCTTACAATGTAAATTCAGTAGCCAGTTGACAGAAATCTATGGAAGATATGGAAGTCACAGTTTTAACTTGCTCCTTCTTTGATCTATTTCAGTATCATTTTTCAGTCTAAAAACTTATAGATATAAAAAACTAGAATGTGGGAAACTAACTAGGCTAAAATCCTGTTGAATTTTTATATTCAATGGTGGTTAACTCAAAAATTGCAAAATACGACCAGATTCCAGAAATTGTAGAGTGACTTAAAAAAACATAGTTTGAAGTAGAATTATTTCACTTCCCTGTCAAGCTTGTAGTACTTTGTTTAAAGAAAAAAATTAAAAAAGGAATAACGCATTCATGATGTGTAAAAAATAACATTCCTGCAAACATCGAAGTGGCTCTGCTAGATCTTATGGACCTGTCAGGGACTGGACTAAAGCTGCCTCTAAGCAGGCTGCCATGTGCGAGCTGCAGCTTAATATACGAGGATCTCTGAGTGGAACCTCAGTGGAACATCTTGGCCAGTTCCCCACTCAGTGGGCAGTCGGTCACTGTGTCTGCTCCCCATTACAGCAGGAATTTCTGCCCAAGGTCAGCACCTCCTCTGGGGTCTTATGAGAAGCATAACATTTTCCTAACTGCGTACAAAAAAGCTCTGGAACATAAAAAAGTCTGTAATTGCAAGCAGAGCCCTTTTCTTCGAACAACATAAAAATGGGAAATATCTACTTTTGCAAGACTAAATAAACATTTGGGCAGCAGATACTAAGATCTGAGTAACTCATCTGGGATCGGATGAAGATACATGTTGTTTGCGTCGCCGGTAAAGGTCAACACGTCATGGGGTGCCTGCTCACAGACTGGCACATTTGTAGCATGTGAAACGGTCAGGGAATGTGTCCAACTGGGCAATTTATACATTTTAATGTCAACACTTCAGCATGTCTGTTAAATGGCGTGTCATTTCGCTAAAGACTTCAAATGAGATATGAGGGAGGCTATGCAAGCCAAGCAGCTCAAAATAATTTACACTAATCATAATCATCTGTGCCCAATTTCGGTCAAAGAGACAGTGATAATAATTCCCCTCGACAACAAATAATTCAATGTTCTGGCACTGATCAGAGCGGCACTTCGAAGTCAGATCACTCCTGTTCTGAAATGAATTGGATCAGAGGGCGTCTGGTCTGCAGGCCTGTGCTTTATGGCTGCTAATGGAGTATTTGGAGAGTGGTGGAGTTTTTACCAGTAGAAATAGGCGGATCATTATTAGGAATCTCAGTGAGGGTCGTCTTCTCCTCTCCTGCCAGTGGCATACTCTCCCCTCCGTCAAACATCCCAAAAACAGCAACTGAGTACTTTGTTCCTGCCCTGAGGGAAGCAGAAAAGGACATAAACTTACATCAGTCTTTCACAATCTTAATTGGACAACTTTAATGCCAACATTTTAAAAAACAGATGGTATTTCAAATGACTAAACCTGTAAAAGCAGGTAGGTGTATAAAACTGTAGGTAATGATTTTTTTTCAGCATGAAGTTGCACTAGAGTAAAGTGTGTTTGTTTCATGTAGAACAGCTGTGTAAAACAGTCCTATATTGTCCTTATTACAGACATATTGGAATTAACAACAATTTCAAATGGCATGATAGCTACCATAGCAAGGTCTGTTTGTAGTGGAATTTTGCTTGGGTTTTACAAAGTGGTTGGAATAACATTGCTCTGTGGCTCATAGATGTTTTTTGCGTTTTCAGATAGATTGTCACCAAGCTGTTGCTTGGTGATGGTAGGGAAATGGCTGGTGGGTTAAGTGTAAGCCATCCATGACGTCATCCATTGGATTGTTGACTATAGTTTTGAAGCCTCCGGTGGCACTACAGGAGTGGCATTTTATTTTTTTGGCAGAGGAGACCACATTTAGATCAGAGGGCAGATCTCAAGACAAAACAGAAACAGAGACAGGCTTTGAAGTCTAATCTGCTTTATCATCTGTTTCACTCTAAATGAGACCGCCTCTTTTTGTGATCATGCTGTTGAAGAAGAAACTGCTTTTCATAAGCTTACATTCAACTATATGCAACCTGCTGGCCAATTAGAAAGAATGCAGGTTGTAAGCGCTTCTGCATTGGCTTTACATAAGAACTCCGTCCATATGCATTCAATGATGAGGACTAGAGTGTGTGTACTATATGTTTTCTGTGAATTTCAAAGTGGTTGCTAAAGTCATACTAGCATTGACGAGGGCACTACTACTACAGATGGTTGATCTTCTTTATCACCTAATATCTAAATATCATTGTTTCCCTGAGTGGTAAACTCTATAATTAAGGCATGAATTTCCTCAGAACAATCAAATATCTGACAGCTATGGAAGCTTACCTGAGTTCCTCTAGAACAACTGTGCTATCATAGGGACCAACGAGGAGTTCCCCGAGGTCAACATCATTCCCTGAGGGGTGAAACGTCACTTTGTAGCCCCTGACATCTCCCGGTGCTGGATCCCAGGTGACTCTGAAACTGGTTTTGGTGGGCTCTGAGGTCTGGAGGTTTCTGGGAGCCTTGTAGGGTGACACTGAAATAGAAGAACCCGGCCAGAACTTCAGGACAAACTCATGAGACATAAAAGTTTAACACTACTCCAACTATTGGCAAAGGTTTTGAAGATCAGCCACACCACATTCAAGCCAGTTTGTCATTAGTCCATAATACAATACCTTGAACCCGTTGTCACTCATTAAAAAAGCCCAGTGTCATGCTGTGTGTTAGTAATGGTAGCGTGTGATTGAGCATATGTTTAACTGTGATTTTAGTGTTCTAGTGAAAAGACACTGCTTCTCTGCAGCACAGCAGCACCTGTAGTGTGAAAATAGTCATCTTAACAAGTTGTTTAAACTTGAAGTCATTCATAAATCTTCCTTTTGGTGGAACAAGGAAAAAATCTGCAACTTGGATGACCAAATCCCATTTGTTTCCAAGTGCTGATGTTTCTCTTGAAACAAGCAGCGATATTGTCAAATAGGCCATTTTTCTCTATTTGTTTGGAAAAGACTGACATGCAATAAGAGAACATCCTGGAAGCCTGTTCAGATAGAGTCCTTGATTGGAAAGGGATAGTTTGATTTAGGAGTTCACATAAAGTCAAATATGTCCTGTTGGTCGGCTAAATTAGTGGAGGTCAATGGTATCACTCAGCCATTCCCTTCAACTTTATTGAAGTATGCCTTCAATTATTTGTACATGTTGAACTTGCATCCAAAGATTTCCTTTAAAAGTGTATTTGCATTTATCAAAAACACGAACATTCTCTTTTCTGTGGGAAAGTGAACACGAAAGCTTCAACCTCATGGCTAATAAATTTGATGGTGCTTTTCTTCTTTTTGGCAGACAGCGAGGCTAGCTGACAGAGTTTCAGAGCACACATTAGGTCATTATTGCTCTTTCAAGTGCTTGAAAAAAATAGTATTGTATTAATAATAGTATTTACCATTCTGTTTTGTACGTTAGCAATTTTGATCACTGATAATCATCATTCGCGAGGTTAGCCGGTCAGCTGGCCTAGGCTGTTACTAGTATCAGAAAAGCACCGTCAATTTATGAGTAATGAGCATTACTGCTCACTTTACCAAGGAAGAACAAGTCAACTAATAACATTTTTTTGGCAGCAATTTCCAGCATTCAGTACAACAAAAGAGCTTTAGCGACCAAATGTTAGCTAAGTTCTGAAAATCAGGTGGTGCTACACTGAGTTACTAGCTCAGATTTCTTACCACTAACACAGGTGATTATCAAAATGATCAAAAGCAATACAAACAAAAATATGCAGCAAATACTCTTAACATTATGATTAATCTTACTGTGAAAAGCGAAGTAAGTAGAGAATAGCAGCAGTCCAAAAGCCACAGCTAATGTTTAAACATTTTTAATCTCATATCTCAATTTCAACCTCCATTCTGGCAGGCCAATGACTCTGGGGTTGGGATCCATACCTCAGCAGCAGATTTTTAAATTTTGTTCCACCAACAATAATGTTTTAAAAATGACCTCAGGTTTAAATATCACGGTTAAGATGGACATGTCTCTGCAGTGGACTGTCTGTCATAGGGTTGAATTATGGACCAACGTACGTGTCGTTCCTACTCCTTGCCTTGCTTTTCCTTCCCTGCGTTTGTAGATTGGGTGAACAGTAATGTTGTAAGTGGTTTTGGGCTGCAGGCGCTTCATGGTGGTGGATGTTCCTGGAATCTTCAGGGCCACTTCTTTCCCTCCAGCACTGGGAATGTATTTCAGCCGGTAGTGGCTCACCTTGCCTGGTGCTGGCGTCCACGTGACTTTCATGGTATGCTCAGTCTCGTCTGATACAGTCAACTGTTTACCAGCAGCAGAGGCTGAAAACAAACAAAAAATCACTCAATATCAGATAAATATTTAGTTTCTTTTAAATCGACTTTTAGATTTTAAAAAATGATGTAATTGTTGGAGACTGCAAGGTGTACTTTTTGAAGGGAAGAATCAGGATTCAGACTTAAAGGGAACTTTTATGTTGTCTGGCAGCCCCTTTGGTCAAAAGGAGTATGAGATCTTAATCTTGCTAGTGTGTGCATTTGGTTTCAAAGTGAGTGACAGAAAGAAGCAAAATATTTTTCATACTGTTTTTCTTTAGTATGACTGTTCATATGATTGATGACCAAGTGGTAATGTATCTATTTGTGGCTATGATTGAGATTAAGATTAATATACTATTATGTAATATGAAGATGGTGAAACAAAACTTTGTTTTAGTGTGGTTCATACGTCATAAGTTAGTCTACCTGTAGCGTACAGCTTAGATATTTGGTTGCTCTGTAACAGGGATTTTGTTGAGGAAGCTAAAGTTATCACTAATTTCTAGTAACGATATCTTTTCATGGGGAATCCAACCCAATGACAGGCTATAAGAAAAACAATAAGAACTTTAGTATATAAAGAAATAGCCAGTCTTCTCCCTGATGGTCTTGTTTGCTTGATTAGGTCATATTGATGCCATCTCTTTTTTTTCCTTCTTTAATGTTACAGATTTAATTTTTTTTATCTTTGTCTTATATTGTCCTGTTGGTTCTTGTATGAGTAGCTGTCGTTGACATTGGCTATCTTATTTAATTGTATTGCACTGTATTGTATTGTATTACATAATGTTGTGTTTCTAACTGCAGAAGATTTTTAAAAACTCCATTAAGAGAAACAAGGAAAACTGAACACTGGGTAACATTAAGATTTACAGCTCTTTCTATAGAGCTTGATTATTAACAAGATTTGTTTAAGCTGATGAAAACATATCAAAAATTGCTGTTGATCCAAATGTTCCCCTTGTATAAAGGTCAATAAACATAAAGTGAACATGTGATTTAAAACATCCAACCAGGCTGGTTGGATCTACTATCAAATCTTCTTCAACAGACCATATTTCATCAGTTTTTATGTTCTACATGTGCTTGTACACTGTACAAACTTCTGGTGGCCACTTCACAGCCATATAAATGCTCTTATTATTCATCTCAACCCTGAAAACAATAATATTTCCTTCTTTGTTTCCAGGCCAAGTGTGGTTTCCTTTATATTCCTTCCATAATCGTTATGTATTCATAACGGCAAGCTTAAATGTTGTGTAAGACCAAGAGCTTCATGCCAAAACTAATTGGTTATGAATTAGGCATTCACCCAGAAATGATCAATTTGTAGAAAATGCTAACCACATTTTCCTTTTCCCCTGAAACAACCAGAGCCCTGTAAAATGAAATTAACTTATTCCAATGATTCTGCAAGTGATTATGAAAACTTTGCAAGGGAATAATTTGTATATTTAATGATCCCAAGGAAAGTTTTTCAGCCAACTTGATTTCACTCTGGAGGATTTTTATTGGTGGAAAAAAAAGCATTCAACTCCTCAATGTGTTGATAGGTTTGAACAAATCTGTGAAGCTGGAGATGTAATCGTCGTGCTGGAAAGTGGCATTGAGGAACAATATGTACTTAAATGTGCTCCTTTGTCTACACGCTGCTTTGCTTTGGGTGTCTTGTTTGTGTCGATTAGGCCAGTTTTAATTTCCCAAGTGTGCATATAGAAAGACAAATGTGTTGACACTTTTAGAGTTTGCTTCATCTCTTATGCAAAATGTCAGACTGCAGCTCTCAGTGCGTCATTCATGGGACACACAAGTCGTACTAATATTCCCCTTAGACGTGAGTCGTGTTATTAAAGAGAGTCTTGCAGCAAATCTGTCACCACTTTGGTTTTTCACTGCACATAATGAATACTGTAAATTAAATTTGGACGATGTTCGTGAACTAGAAGCAGAAACCTGTGAGAGAGAGCCAACAGTATGATTATGCAAGCTCTGAAATTCCTTTTGTTTTTGTGATAAAAGGACGTCTTTAATTTACTTTGATATTCAAATTGATGTTGCACTCTGTCCTGTAATCAAAATACAGCATTTACTGCCAAATGTGTACACTGAAAATACAGTGAAAATGTCCCAAACTTCCCTGTGAGGATTCATAACCTGACCACTGATTCTTAAACACCCGAATTCACCCTTCCAGCGCTGCAGAGTTGATCCAAAAGCAACTCATCTCTGCACCCTTGAACAAGTTCTTTTAACCAGAAACCAGGATTTCTTTTTCTCCTTTCTGCCATTCTTAAATATCCAATGATTGTCAGAGGAACAGAAACAGGAGTCTTACGAGTGTGAATCCAATCATATTGCAATCTTTTGCCTGCTGATTAGGCAGAGTTAACGTGTTAGCTCTTTGTAACCCAGGTTATGAAAAGTACAATGGAGTCTTACTCATCATGTGTTCAGTAATTCAACTAATTCCTTTATTCTCCAGAGCTCATGCAGTGTCTTACCATCAGTGGTTTCCTGTCCAGTGAGTGGGTCGCTGTCTTTGTGACCGTAGGCAGCGATGACAGAAACTTGGTAGAGCGTTTCTGGAGTCAGACCTTCCAGCACTGTGTTGGTGACATCTCCTGGCACCATCTTCTCTCCAGCCTCCTCAGAGAACAGCGACTTCCAACGAACCTGATACATCTTCACATTCCCTGGTGCTGCCGTCCAAGATGCAGCAAAGCTGGTGTCGGTCACATCACTGGTGACCAGGTTTTTAGGTGGGCCCACCTCTGAAAACAACAAGCAAAGGTACAGATTATTATCAGTTTCTGCATTTTAATGAGACAGTATTTAAATGTACAATCTAAATGATAACTCCCTGATTATGAGCACAATAGCACTTCTAAATCCCAAAAATGTCCTCCAAGATCACAACAAATATTTTGAAACTCATCTGTGAGCAACTTTTATATTGCTTAAAGTCATACTGTGACTGTGTTGCTGAAATGTTCTTTCAGCATTTAACAGTTTGTTTTTAAATCCATCTTCTCTGTAAAACAAAAGAAAACAATTTCAATGTGCTGGCAGATCTGATTATTTTCTAAAATGGAAAATATTTAAAGGCCATCGAGTGGACAGAACATTTGAACAACTCACCACAGATATAAAGGGCAGAGACGACTGGAGAAACACACATGATTCTTTTATACTTCTGAGGATATTTTAAGACATTTCTGCTTCATCAGAGAGTGCAGTGCGTTGGGTTACAGGCAACATGGGAGAGGAAAGACATGAAACCCATCAGGAACCGGATGAAAACGTCCACAGAGCCAGTGGGATAACAAGGGAAGAAATCTCTGCATTGTAGTTTAATGGACATCTTTAATCCATCAAGTCAGAGCCTATTTAGGAACCTTCAGCATCCTGATGGCCCTCTGATGATGCAGTTCATAACTTGGGTCTGTATTTTTATGGCTGTCACTGTCATTTCAAGTTGAACTCAGACATAAACTGTGACTAAAAATGGACAGTTTGGGTAATATTTCTGTCATTCAACCGCATTTCACAGAATTAGATTAGAATTAATCTACTGCTCATTTCTCTTGCCCTGTCCAATTTCTCTCTCTTTGAGCAATATTGAAGCATTCATAAATGTACAACTTTTAACAATTACTGACCTAGGAAAATAAAGTATAAATAATGTAATATAGCGTAATAAAGTAAGATTATCCTTAAAAGATCTTTCAAATGAAGTTCTACCTTGCCATGTTCCCATCTAATTGTCAAACACATTTTTGAAATGCCTCAAATGAAGACAACAAAAAGAAAATGCGTACTAGGCATGTGTCCGTCATCTGTTTTGGAGCAAATAAACAAAGCTATACAAAGCCTTGTTTTGTAAATAAGTAGGCTATGTAAGTATTGCTGTGATAAACAGCAAAACACAACCAGTCACCGTTTCAAATGCTATATTTCACAATTTGCATAAAACATGTTAAAATATGTTTGAAGGTATGTGCTATTTCTGAACTTAATCTTAATCCAATCCTTAACATAAACGATGGTTAACCAAATTTTGACCTGCAATTGTTGGTTTTGCCTTGATAGCATTGTGATCCTCAACAAGAATAGACAGACTTGACATATGACTGGCTGTGCACATGCATGGTGCCCAGAGAGTGCTTAGTAAGATTTTTGGTGACTTGTTTGTGTTTTCTTTAATATTAGTATCAGGCCAACGCACAAAAGTAACTGATGGTAAACATACTTCTCACACTGCTTTCCTTTGCACCACCCACAGAGCACAGTGTAAACATTACAAACAAGATGAATAGTTCCCAGAGGGTGAACGCTTTTGATTTTAACGACTCATTGACCTTTCTCTGACCCCCTGAAGGAACTGGCTCCAGCGACTCCAGTGTTGAGGCTCTACGAACAATCTTCAGTATGAAGCATCTTAGTAGCTGAATGGTTATGGCCCATGCCTTATGCCCTTCTCACTCCCATTTCCTCCCAAATAGTCTTAAAAAAATCTTCAGTATGTTGTTTTTACCATCCTGGAGCTTGGCTTAAGACCCTTGCTGTCCTTCCAATCCTGTAACTTGAAGACACGGTAACCACTGCCCCCTCTCTTTGCAGTGATAAGATAAGATAAAACAAATGGGAATAATATTCCATTCCCATTCAGACTTGTGTAAAACATCCGGTTATAATACACCAGTGTGTTCCTTTGTTTATGCATTTTGAGTAACTGCTGATTCTGCCAGGAAATACTAGGAAAGACTGTCACAACTAATTTAACTCTATCTCAGAGTCAAACTCTAACCTAAAACAGGTCTAACTTTAACCCGTAAACATGAACCCTAAATTCAACCTTTGTTAAGAGAGCCTTTCAAAATATGCTTACACCAAAACTGGCTCCTGTACAGATGATAAATCAAGAATACACACACACACACACACACACACACACGCACACACACACATGCACACACACACAGCACTTAAGTGTTTTCAGAGGCTTCCACAACCTTAACTGAACCACTGAGGTCAGCAGCACACAGAAGCCAAAGCTCTTATAGATTTGTTTATCCAGTGAGATGAAAATCGAATTCCCACCACCAACAGACAGAGCAGCATGCTGGAAATATTTATGAATGATAGCGGAGGAGAAGGAAGAGGGAGATCCAGTACCAAATTATGATCCATCTTCAGTTTATAGGAGTCAACATTGTGCACAGGGTAGGAGCTGGAGAGACTGAGAGGCCACATTTAAACAGTGTGCTAATTATCAGAGAATATCAGATCCAGCTCTATAATCAAGAAACTGATTATGAAATAAATCACATTCAAGCTTCTGCAGACTGATACAGATCTTAAGAGAGAGGAGGAAAACATAACACCAGGCTCTCCAGGTGCTTACAGTTGGAGAAATAGATTCTTATCACGATTCAGTACAACAAATTCAGGATGCCTTATTCTAAAAAATGTCTTTGTGCACACTGATGAGCCCAGAGAGTCCAAACTTGTGTGTCTCCATGAGGATTTTATTTTTTACAGCCAAAAATAAATGGAATGTCACTTCTTTTAAAAAGTGCAAAACATGTGGACAGACAGAAGGATGAGCATTATGGAAATATATTTTAGTGAATTAAGTTTTACAACAAGTTCAACGATCAACGATCAGATACAGAGCTTAAAAATATCAGTTCTATGGACTGACGAGGTTTTTAATTTGATAGGCTGCATCTGATCTGAAGTATTTCTGCAAACTAAAACCACATCAACTTCGTGTGACTTCCAGTCTCGGGTGGGTTGTCCTTTGCTTCATTAATGCAGATCTATCAGTTTATTTTTGTCTGTCTGCTCACATGTGCTGCTCAGTCATCGTCTCTCACTCTTCACTGCACAGACGCCACTGCAGCCACCATTAGCAGGGAGCTGCTGCCATTTTTTATCTGCTTCAAGGAGCGCTGTCTCTCAAAGCTGGAAGCCGAGTCTGGAGGCTTACAAGAATAACAGCCGCAGACAGAAATCAGACGGAGCAGCTATGGAATATCTGGCGCTCTGCAGACGCCACTCAGGCCTGTTTTTCCACAAATCATCATGAAGCAAATCTGAACAAAACCGCAGGAAATTTAATGCACTGAAGATATTTCCACTGATCTGCATGTATCCCTCATCTATCTATCTATCTATCTATTCATCTAACCATCCATTCATCTATCCATCTATCGAAATCTAATTCTATCTATATAATGCACTCAGTTTAAACCTATAATCTTGTTTACATCTTTCCACCTATTTCTATTTACATGTAAACATGTAGTTATTGTTTTCACTTCTGGAGAGGTTTTTTCTGACATTCTTTCATACAAAACTATTTGGTATAAAACTACTAAACCTGTTTATAGTAGGTAATGTTTTGAGAATAAATTAAGGCAAAGACAATGGAGCCCTAAAGGGAAATTTGAACATCCATGATACCTGGGCCATCTCCATCTGCTGACAAAGATTCTGCGCTAAAATCAAAAGCTCCAGATCAGCTACTAAAAGGACCGTGAGATGGAATTAGTTCTCGATGATTTCTCTCCATTATCACACTAGAATATGATGAAGATTAACTTTAATATCTGGTTTCAAATAGTTAATACATTCTAAGTACACAACCAAACGTTGAGCTGTAGATCTACAAACTTTTGTCTAGAGTAAGTTGGTTTCTGTACTTCTTGGCACACTGTGGTAGCCATGCCCTAAAGCATACCCTACTTTATCATGTATTTTACTGTAAATGCGACCATAGTTTACAAAATGAACATCCTGCTGTATGGAGCAGACTTGATTCGCGACTGAGACCATAAACTTGTGACTGAAGTACAGGTCAGGTTGGCCTTCTTTATGTTTTCTTAAAGATTTCCTATGTCAGTCTCTAAGCAGCTGAGTCTTGTGTGCTCTCTGACACAATGTTGGAGGGGAAAACTATGTCTGAGACTCCCTGCTTCTGAAGCCTTACAGTCACAGTGGAAAGTCTCTTGGCTGATTAGTTTGTGTAAACTTGGCCACTCGACATGTGCCATCCACCATCAGACATTTAAAGCATCTTGACTTCCAGAGAGTGACTGCAGACTTTGTACGGGTTGCCCAGATGTGGGTAAAGATCACTCTTTCAGTGTTGTTGGTGCTACTCGGCATGAGATATCCTGTACAGCTCAATGAGCAAGGCAGTAGCCCAATGTTCCATTTTGCCCTCTTAAATCATTTGAATGTGACGACAGTATTGGCAAGGTCATCCAAAAAGTTCATAACTCTGGCTCGTAGCCAACATGATAACTTTCCAGATTTGTAAACTCCTGTATCAGAATATTATAAACCACTGTGACATTTTTTTTTATAGCTGATAAGTCCTCACACTTGTGGATATATCTCTCAACCAGCCCTCTTGGATCCTCATCGGTAGCAGAATCAACACATCCACGCCAAATAAGGCCCCGGTGATGTTTAAGCACAGTGGGGGTTTTTTTGGTCTCAACACCCACTAACGGTGTCTGACACCTCCTATGCGGCAGAAGGTTACATACAACTTTCACGGTTTGAATGGTCAAAAAAGAACTAGTACTGTGAAGTGAAATGGATTTCAAATTCAGCATTTTAGAGTAATCCACCAACACAGGTCTGGTCAGCTCACTTCTTTCCCACTCCACACCAAAACACTTTGTGAAAAATAAGTGGAGTTCCCTCTTACAAAAGTGGGGAGCCCTCAAATCAATTGATTAAAGTTTTTCACATATTTTCTTTCATTACTCTGGAGCATCATATGGCAATATCTGTTCTCAACCAGTCTGTATTACACCCCACAGTAATTTCTTTCACCTTCATGTGCAAATTGAGGAGATAAAGTCAATCTTTGGCTACAAATGTATGTTTGACTCCAAACTGGAGATTAAACCAGCCAGAATCACCACTGGGATATTGAGCTAAGCCTGATGTTTGCCAGAATCTGCAGCTTTCTGGTCAATGCGGGGGAAAAAAATCATATTGTGTTTAGAAAAGCAGTCTAAGCGCTGATGGAACTCCCTGAAGCAGGTGAGAAAAGTTAACAAAAGGTGAAGACTGCAAAAAAAACGTATCGCCTGACATTCTACAGGTTGGAAGAAGCAACCCTACTTTTCTAGATCCAGACAAACATCACTGGTTTTAAGGATCCATGTGTTTTTAGATTGTTGAGGTTTCAGTTTAATGGACATTTGGATTATAAGAGTCGACCGAGTTTGAAGGACGACATTAAACTCAAGAAAGTTAATAAGACACAAACTTGTTTGGAAAAACCTCCTCAAAGACACCCCATCATTCCTATTTTGCAACGTTTAGCCTCTTAGCTTCATAGAAGCCCAATGAATTTTCATTATTTAATCAATTTCAAAGATGCATCATCATCACCTTGATTCTAGAATTGTCCCCTTGCCACAACAGTTTTGAAAGCATCGCGCTGTACTGGGTGTACAATCAGGCAGTCCTGGTTAATATCAAGTTTTTGGTTTCTCTCCAAATGAGTGTTAAAAGTGAAGGACTGAAAAAGGCCAAAAGCATCTGCAGTGCCTTTATATATCAGCTGAGGATAGGTTTACAGATTTATATAAATGTCATTTTGCTTTATCCTGGGATCTGCTTTGCCCTTGTTTGAACAAATTAAGACAAACAAAATCTCTCCACAGCATTTAAACAGTAGTTTGAGCCATGACGTTAAATACAGTTGATATATCACAGAAAACATTGTAACCTGCTGAATTTGGCATCAAGCAGAGTTTTCCATTTTAGCTCTCATTTGGTCGTAAACAGAAATCTCTTGCGCACAAACGAAGCCCTCATGAACCTTAACATGAGCTCTTACTGTACAATAAGAGCTTTTACAATGAGAAAGAGTGAGCTCACTGGTTTTAATGTGGGTACAGTATCAATGCAGCAGTTTTCCACTTCAGATCTGAGCAGGGTTTATCCCTACATGCGAGGGAAATAAAAGTTATGAGAAACCTCCTGCCAGCTGTTCCTGTTGAGGGCCAACACTGGGGATGTCTCTGGCCTAATTCCTAATTCCAGTGTCCTTGTACTAAACCAGGCCTGAGATGCTATAAGTGAGGGGACGAACTAGTTTTGAACAAAAATATCTGTAATGCCAGAGAAGGTGTTTGTTTAAGGCATATCCCACCCCTTCCCCTTAAAAGCCATTCATCCACTTTATGACAGCCCAACCAGAAGATGTCTGAAGACTGATTTCTAAAAAGCATAAAGAGGAAGATAGAAAGGTGAAGTCATTTAAAGATTGGACTTAAAACCCTCGGGATTGAGCTGTTAAAGAAGTTGGTGTCATGGAATCGTGGCAGTAAAGCGTCCTAAACCTTAAACCTTACTTTGTTTAGTTTTTTTTTATCAGATTTGACTGGTGATACTATAATTGCATACTATAATTATAATTAATTTAGATAGGGGCCTGAACTAGCTAGTGTTTTCCAAGATGGCTGCTGAGTGGTGTGACCTGCCTGGACTTTGACCAATCCATTAATGCAACACAGGGCAATAAATGACCTGTGCTGAGCCAACACGGGCCTAACAACATGATGCATCAGAAAGAAAGCAGGACCGGTTGTAATGATTTCATGGCACTGTGACCAGCGAGGCATCTGGAGACAACGCGGACATGGACAACGCTATTAAATTCCAGGCAAGCCCTCACATGGTGGAAACGCAGACAGACAGAATCTAAGAGAGAGAGAGCGAAAATAACATGGGCGAGACTAAGAAAGACAGACGGAAAGAGAGAGTGCCACAAAAAATAAAGAATTAAGAGAAATGGGAGTGGACAGATGGGACAGACAAAGACAGAAGGTGAGACAGCATGAAAGGCAGACACATGGAGACGGAGACATAAACAGAGAGGAAGACAGACACAGGAATGAGTCAGTCTTCCCTGCTCCTCCTAACCTTCCAGCCCTGCTCTCAGCTGGGTTGCATTCCTGTCCGGTCTTGCTGTTTCTCATCTTTACCTCTCAACCTGTGTGGCTGGCTGGCTGGCTGGCTGCTGTGTCCACTGTTACTGTTACCGTATGTGGATCACAGAGCTGCAGCTCCAGATGCACCAGTGAGCAAACACCACTTAACTACATCCATCCAAACAAGTTCAGGTCCCCCATGATAGGATATTTCCAACGACTCACTTGCTTCTTTTACAAACTCTTTTGTTATAATTATTTTTTTGGCATTGGCAGTAACAAGGTCTTTGTCTTAACTGTTGTTTTACACTCTTTTCCGCATCAGTAGCAGCAAAAGTCAGTGTGACATAAATGATGTTATCAGCTCGTGTCAGCAAGTCAGCACATACCATCTGCAGGCAGTCCAACATTTTTTTGCCCTAGTGCCCTCGTGCCAAGGACAAACATGTGCGCACACATCTCTGTCATCTCTCTCACCCATGAAGCTGATCAGAAAAGTTCACATTCTGGGCTTGAACTGCAACTGGATATTTGACAACCTCACAATAGGACCCCAGAGAGTTCAGACTGGCAGTCAAACCTCCTCTACGTTAGTGCTACACCAGACCCCCACAGAGCAATGAAAAGCATCACAAACCAGCATGGTTTATCACCACCCAGAACATCACTGGTTCCCATCTACAGAGCATTAGTGACAATGGTGACTTGTTGGCACAGAGACCAAAGGATACTAAAGACACCCACCCCAGCCACAGTCTGTTTACCCTGCTGCCATCTGGCAAAAGGCAGGCAAGTATCCATTGCTATACCACCAGACTATGGAGCAGCTTCATTCATCAGGCTGTGAGACTCCTGTAGCATAAAGGTACTACAACTTGTGACAACATTTTGTTGTTCAAACTGGTGTTGTAAGATGACCATCAAATTAATCTTTGAACCTTTACCAAAGTTGTATGAGCACACTTTGAGTTTCAGCAGAGAAATAATACAGCGAAAATGGGGACTTTTCCCCGATCCTGTGTGAACATGGATCATTATGTTCCTGATCTGTTGAACCCTGTTGTAGTATAGTTGTAGTCACATTTTCCACAAGCAACATCAGATTAAACTGATCCAAGCCCCACTGTTGTAAATCGGGGCTATAATATTCTGACCTTTAAAATGCACCTGGAGATGGGGAAATGAAACAGTGATCAGAACTGATATGAATGATGGACCAAAGTTATGAGGACACAGGGGGTTAAAAAGCAAATTTTCTTTAACATCACTAATCAACTTATATGGCAACTGGATGGCCTTCCTCCCTTTTCCTCCTCATCACCTCCCTCTGCTCTTGTACTGTTTGTTATATCTCTCTTGTAACAATAAGCTCGACCCTCAAAGTCCCTCTGGATATTGAAAGTCGGATCACTTCTAACATTTTGCTCTGGAGCAGAAGAAATCCATGTTTAAACACGGACTTGTATCACATGTTTGTTTTAAGAGCCCTTCTGATCGTATTCCAAGGTTTAGTCACAGCAATTACAGTAAAACCTCAAACATTAGCAATGGTCGTTGAGAACACAGTCATAATAAAAATACAGTAATCACTTAATCTAGAAGGATCAGAGGGGCACAGCTGTGTGCCAGAGCTGAAACAGAAATAATTTCAAGCTTTATATTACAATACTGTTTATATTGAGTCTCTATATAAACTGTGAACACAGACATTAAGACATCTTGACATGTGCATTAATCAACTGTATCTTCTGTAGATAATACATCACTAAAGGTTAATTTTGTGTCTGAAAAGTACAGATTAAATTCAGTCAGTGGAAGTATTATTGTTGTTTTTTCAGGATACATGATCTCACCTTACCTGAGGCTGTGTCTTGATTAGGACCGCAGCTAATGATTATTTTTACTGTCAATTGATCTGTCTATTATTTCCTGTTTTCATTGTATGACATCCGCGATTGTTTGTTTTTTTTGGTTTGTTTTTTTTTTACTCAAACTAATTAATCAATTATCTAAATAGTTGGACAAATAATGAAATACTTGACAACTTATTGATTCATCACTGCAGCTGTACTCTTAATTTACTCAATGAATTTGTTGCCTAACCAAAGGAAATGTTAATCTATAAACCTGAATTAATCAATATTTTTGACATTAATACTAAATTAGATGACTGCCTATGAAGAGCATTCATTGCTTACAAAAACACCAAAGGATTAGCACCAAACCTGGGAACTGAGCTTTGTAGCCTCTTAGCTCATAGTTTTGGTCTAGTTCAGTCTGTTTTCAGCAACAGCAGATTTCAACCCATTGTAAACCCATTGTGCACTGCCTGCTTGCCTGCACCAGACAGGAGGCAGGCACAGTCAAACACTAGCTGGTGGAGAACGTGGAGGAATTAGCTGTTAAAAGTGAGATATTTTCTATCAGGAGCATATTGGACTAACACAGTGGGATAGTATTTCTCTGCCAGTATGTTAGCTAACGTCTTTAAACCCATGAATATGTGGAGGTCGTCCATCTATTTTGTTTTTCTGCCGCCTAGCAACCGAAATACAATGAATTGAATGTATAACTGGTTTACCTTCTAGCGTGGTGCCCTGTCCTTCCAAGGGGTCACCCAGTCCAGACGGGTATCGTGCACTGACGGAGATGTCATACTGGGTGCCTGGCTGCAGGTTCTTCAGGAGAGTGGCAGTGTTGTCACCTTTCACAGACACTTCCTTCTTGGGGCCGCCAGCGGAGGGTCGGTATGACAGGCGGTACTGTTGCACATTCCCCGGTGCCGGCTCCCAGGAGACTTTCATGGAGGACTCGGTCTGGTCGAAAACCCTCAGGTCACGAGGGGAGCCCCTGGCTGAGAAGACAGTTTTAGGGTCAGAAAATTAAACCAGCTGATTGATTGATTGATACTTAAGATTGTCTTAATCTTTTCGAGTTAACAAACTAATGACAATCAATTTTAGAACCCATTGGCTTTTGTCTGACGACAATTTAGCCTGTTGTTTCAGGGCTTTTGATGGATCAATTGGTGAATGCTAATTAAACAACAAATGGAAAGCAGAACACTTTCAATAACAAAATCTTGCCTACAGATTATGGAGATTAATGTACTGATTGTTCTAAACCAAGAGTTGTTCCAAAAGAATCCAGTTACCAACATCCACAGATGTACATTAGTGACTCATACTCCAAAAAATTAATCTTAATGTGAGCTGAGGTGTAATATCGGATCTGCCAGACCACATCTTGAGGTAGTCCAGATATTTGGTGTAAACATAATCCATACAATTTGTAGCAGATGTCATTTCGCACAGTTTGTAAAGGAGTCTGGGGCTGTTTTGCAGCCATCCCAAATTTGTTTTCTCTACGCAGCTTTCTGTAACCTTTGTTGGACTTAGGAATTAATCTGTGTGCCTAACGTAATTAAAGGAAAATATGTCAGATTTTCACAAACCAAAATATATCAACAAATACTTTTGTCAAAAAGTTCTCCTGCAACACTAGCACAGACCACTAACGGTCCACAGACCAACCATTGACAACCAGTGCATAAGCAGGATTCTTGCCAGATAATTGTGCATGATGTCCTTGAATGGATGAGAAAAACTCTGTCTGAGGCGTCCTTGATCAAGACACTGAACTCCAAGTGGCTCCAATTGAGTTGCTCAGTAGAAAACTGTTGCATGGGCAGCTGACAGGATGTGAATTACTAAGTAGGATATGTTCACACAATTCCCCTTTGAGAAAATAACTGTTTAAATAAAGCAGTGACTCATGTGCCTTGGTGTTAACGCCTGCTGCTGAAGTGTTTTATTGTTGCATCTGCCTGATGATGTTTTTTCCTAATGAGTGATGAAAATGTCATGGGTTTTAAGCTTCATTCACTTATTTTTTCCTCACCAGTAGTCAAAAAACTGAAAAAAAGCAGACTAAAGTGATTCCTGGTGGTGGCTGTAACCAAGTATTACATGCTTTTGTCCCATCACAGGACTTAGTGGAAAAGTCTGCAAGCAAAAGGGCAGCTCATGCAAACCCTCCAGGCACTGCATCAATTCATAGTTCTGAGATAAAGTCATGGCACAGTAAACATTGTAATGGGAACAATATTGTCAGCCATACAGCGGGAAGAAAAACATAAATCCATCTGAGAGCCAGCTGGGTGTTTCATGTCAAAGGGGTGCAAGCTGGGATTAATCCTGCCTCTTTTTGTTAATCATCAAAAATACTAAAAAAAAAAAGAAAAAAAGAGAAGAATTCACCTCAGACGACGAGCAGCTGCACCGTCTGAAGGAGCTGGAGGGGAGCGGTGCTCTCGGACACAGCAAGAAATGCTGTTGCCATGGTAGACAGGAATATAATTTTTGTTTATTTCCAGCTGTGTCCTTAATGTTTTGGCTCAAGGGCGTTAATCTTGAAAAGACATGTAATTCCTCCCTAAAAGTGCGAAAGCTCACAGCCCCCAATGGAAGTTTCTATACATGAGATAATCTCTCTTCACGAACCAATAAACAAAAATCATGATAGTTACTTAAGGGCACTGTCCTGAGTCTGGAGGATAAAATCTCCTCCACTTTCCTTTTTCACTGTTTATCACCTTCGAGTACATCTTGTCCCACTTCTATCTCCCTGCTTTCTACTCTTCCCTCTGCTTCTCATTCCTTTCCCTGTAAGGCAGGACAGATCTGACGAGCAGCTCGATGGGTGGCAGGTTGTACAAACACTCCAGGGTTCACTTTCCACCAGGGTCAATAATGTGTCGACTCCTGGCACTCCCAGGCAATATCGGAATGAAAGCAAATGCCAAACGGCAGATGATGAATTAAAACAAAACAAAACAATGTGGACAATAGAGTCACTGAGGCGGTCAGAATGAAGTCTGAAACCATTTCCACTGTGGTCTTTAAATGACGTAAATAGACCGATTGACAGCTTGGAGTTAGTGTTTTCATTGTCCAACACCTCTGTGATTTAAAGTTACAATAAGATTTTTATAGTTTTTACTGTCCCACAGCACAAACAAAATGATCTCTACACATCTGGAGGCACCTGCTGTGGATCAGAACCAGTGACTCAACGATTACTTAACCAGCTCCTCAGATTTCTGGACTTCAGAGCATTAAAATCTGCTTTGGAACAAAAGTCTGCCATCTATTGGAGCTTCAAAATCATGTGATCTTTTGATCATTATCTGTTAACCCTTTGACCCCCTGACTGTTGACAAAGTGGTATTTCCACTATCATGGCGATATGAACGTGCACAGTAAATACATCGCAAACAGACTGGTGAAACATGAACAATAATAAAAATCAAGGTGGCTTGAGTCACCTGCCAATAATCAATTAATTGATCAATTAAAAAGTTGAAGTAATTTTTTAAAGAAAGAAATATCTAAATCCTCTGATTCCTTCTTAAATGTGAATATTTTCTGTTGTCTTTCCTCCTCTTTGACAGTAAACTTGTGATCCTTAGGTTGTGGAAAAAATTACGACCTTTGAGGACATCATCTTGGGCTTGGGGACACTGATCGACATTTTTCACCATTTTCTGATGTTTTATAGATCAAACTCATTTTAGTAGAAGATTAATCCCAAAAAATATTTCAACCATTCTGCAACATATAAAGTTGTCCTGTATAAGCGGTCAGCTCTTTGCACTGCAACCATGGACATGCGGACAACAATCAACTGGACTGATGATTCTGTAATTTGTATTTGATAATGAGAGCCAAGATGTGATGTTGTATGGAGCACATTTTTTAGATAAATTCTAAACCGATTTATTGAGAAACTGCTGTCACAGTAAACTTCCACTGATTCTAGCAATATTTCAAAGATATCTGTGCTCCAAGAGATGACACTTCAAGGATCTAACAGTGCTCTCTTCTAGTTTCTAACAGTGTAATATGAAGCTATGGTCACCTTCTTTGGTGGTGCCTTCAGTCTGCAGCGGCACTCCAGAGCCGGACTGGTACTCAGGAATGACGGTGACGCGGTAGGTGGTTTTAGGCTGAAGTTCCTGCAGCACAGTCGTTGTCTCTGGGCCAACTGTGGTCTTCTCCATCATAGAGCTGTCATCCCCGACAGGTTCGTAGGTCAACCGGTAGCGAGTGACAGCTCCTGGAGCTGGCTGCCATGATACTCTAAAGCTGTCTGTGGTCTCTTCGGATACTCTGAGGTTCCGCACAGGGCCAAGTTCTGCAACAAATGTGAATGAGTTGTAAGTGCTGCTGCTTTCATCTTCCAGCTAAAAATATAAAAATAAAGTCTTGAGTGAACATAAATACCTTCTAACGTGGTCTCATAGCCAGTTACAGGCAAACTGTCTGCCTTCTCATACTGAGCTTGAACGTTGACCTCATAGCGGGTGAGGGGGTTGAGGTGGGGGAGGATGGTGGTCAGCGTGTCCCCAGGCACAGACATGGACACATAATGCCCATCAGTGTCATCTGCTGGCTTGAACTTAACCAAATAGGACTTGACGTTGGTGGCGTCAATCTCCCAGGAGGCCCTGAAGTTTCTTGAGCCGACCTCTGAGAAGGACAGGTCCCTCGGTTGGACCAGTCCTGGAACAAAACGAAAGGAACACAGTTAGTTTTTTGCAAATATGCAGCAGCATCTAGTTTTTACTGTTACGTTGAAATAACCATAACATCTTTCTTTTCCATTAAGATTACCATGTGATTGCTACAGCTTTTTAGAGTTTGAGATACAGTACATATGACTGATCAATGATCATTTAAACCAACATCAGTTCAGGACAAATATTCAACATTTAACACCACTTAACAATCCCAAGGAAGTTGTGATGTTCAATTTTAACAAGTAATGTAAATTCAACCAATCCCCATGAATTGCTGAAATGCTTAACCCTGCTTTTCCACAAATTTAACCAATCATCTTAGTTTCCTGTGAGTTTCAACAATCAAAGCAGTACCTGGGCAAAACATTTAGCTTTATATGCACACTGCTAAACTTGCTTACTTGTTTCTGATCGTTAAGATACCAACATGTGCAACACAAACGTCTCACATTTACCAACAATAATGAATAGTAAAAACTGTGTTACACTGCATGCAAAGTTGGAGGCTAACACAAACAAAAGTCATCCACTGACATTTGCATTTTTCAGAAGACAGATCACAGTCAGAAGCTATTAAAAACAATCACATTTATACAAAACAGATTGCATCCATTTTGGCAATTTCAACTTGCAAATAAAAAGGTTAAAAGCATTGTAGGCCTCTCTGACCTCTAAAAAACATTCTCAGCTACAAGGTTATTTTGGTATCTAAAATGCAAATTGAATGAACTGAATTAAAACCTGCTCATACTTTCAGATCTGATATCTATGAGTGCCCCCAATCCTCTTAAAAATGTCCCTTGAGAAGTCCTGTATCTATATATTGAGAGCTATGAAGCATGTTGTTTTCACCTATGACCGTTTGAGGTTCTACCCAACACAACTGGAGTTATTTCTTAACAGTTATACAATGAACATCTTTATCTTGGTTAAAGTGAGTATGCACTGTAGAAAAAACAACCAAGACTCCCATCAAAGAAAAGTAAACAGTAGCAAATGAAGGAAACCAGCATGTAGAAAGGCTGACCAACATGTCATTTAATAAAGATGTCCACTTCCATGTGACAGCTCCATCATTCAAACATCAGGCGGGCAGCTGCTGTGAAACTCCCCACTCTTTGAGCCAATTTGTTACATGGAAGCTGTGACTGTGTTGCTCCTGAACACTTCTCTTTGTTGACATAAAGTCATTATTATATAAGAATTATATAATCGGCAATCAAAGCCGGTGTGAGTCACATTCTACACTGGCAGACCTAGAAGCAGTTTTTGGCAAAGTAACAGAGTGATTAATATTTGGCTTTAAGAGGGTGAAACAGCATTTGCGAGGAACCCTTCTCACTTGTTTAAACTTGACTACCAGATGTTCGGGGATGGCTAATGATTTCAGCCCAAAGAAACCATTTCAAAGTCAAGGTTCGTTTACTGAAATGGGACGAGCAACATGCTTGTCAAGATTGTCCTGATGTGAGAATAAATAAGTCATCTGCTGCCTCAATTTGGCCAAACAAATCCTAAGTTTTCATCTCTGCAACCACTATTTGACCCAGTTCTAATATTTCCACATGCAGGACCTCTCTCTGGCCTTGGAAGATCAAAAGGTGGACATGTGTTCAACACATTGAGGCAAAAAGTAGGGATCGGCTCAAATAGACACGCTTGGAAAAGTGACATGAAAGTAATTGTGTGCATATGGACGACTTTTGGTAACACTGTGTCAACAACTGTGTCCTCCCCTCACAATGAAGATGGTAGAGTCGCATCTGCCTTCTGTGGCAATTAATGTTGTTTTAATCACTAGAAAAGTTCTACATCTAAATAGTTGACTATTGACCTCATTAATAAACTTAAAAGGATAAAAAGCATTAAAAAATTATTATAACAAACAGTTTTACATGCTTGATTACACTGTAAGGATGTGAATTTTTATTTGAAAATTGAACCTCGATCAATTTATAGTGAAGCGTATAGTATAGTACAGTGTAGTGGGACGCTAAGTGGTGGTAAGGTGGTGAAGTCATGTGATCATGATTTATAGCCAAACATTAGCTGTTTACCTTTGGTGGTCATGTTCACACTCAAAAAAAATAGCGGTCTTCATCTATGTAGATTATCTTGCTGAACAAAACATCATTAAAACTTTGTTTGTTTGTCACAGAGCTTGTGATCTGCAATAACCTTAATTCAATGGAAAAATCTCACAGGCTTTTTGTCAAGGGAACCAGGATGATGCTAACTTCCAGGTTAGCCTACAAAAATCCATTATCCCTGCAGCACTCTATTGAACTGTACATTAAAACAGTAGGCCTAATGCTTGCATGTGCCACGGATAAAACAAAGCTAGTACCATAAGTATTAGCATGCAACTTATCAGACTATTCCCACTACTTAACAATGGATTCAACAGGTCAAACAACTCAGAATCTTCTTTTAAAAAATTATTAATATATTGTGACTGTCTGCTGCCTCACTCAGTATCATAAAAATACAAGCAAAGTGTAATCACTGCCTCCAATCACTTTCAGTGAAGAAACTCCACCAATTACAAAGCATTTCTAGTAGCATTGGAATAAGTAGTTGCTATAAGCTCAGTTGTGATAAACAACCTAGTCCTTTAACCAATTTGTAATTCCCACCAAGGAAATGATCCTTGATGGAAACCAGAACAGAATTAATTATATCTAAATTACACCCGACCATAAAAAAAAAACAATAAATTGTTCAAAAGACACTGAACAAAGTACAGTGTCATCAGTATAGAGGATAGGAATAATATTACTCACGTCTCTGTTGGATGTTGCGAAGTTCTTGCTCGATCCTCAGGCAGATAGACTGTGTGAGTTCTTTGGAAATTCTCTGGAAGGCATCAAAGTCCTCTACGGTATACACATGGGTCTCAGCAGGCTTATTTGCGATGGCCTCCAACTCTGATCGTACAGCATCCTTGACACCCACCGCAAAGATCTCCACATCAGAATTCCTCAGCTTGGTGGCTGGATCCCGGAAGGCGTCGGATGACTTCCCATCAGTGATGAGGATGGTGACACGAGGAACGTGGGCACGGGCCCCTCTTGAGGCCTGAAAGATCCTCTCTCTCACATAGGTCATGGCCCTGCCGGTGTTGGTTGAGCCGCCACGGTAAGGGAAAGTCCTCACAGCCTTGACTACAGCAGCCAGGTCATGGTGAGTGTTCAGGTAGAACTCAGTGTGGGGGTCCCTGCTGTACTGGACCAAACTGATCTGGACCTTATCTGCCCCGATGTCAAAGGAGTTCACCAGCACCTCCAGGAAAGCTCTTACTTTAGCAAAGTTAGCCAGACCAATACTGTAGGAACCATCAACTAGGAGCACGACATCGGCCTGAACATCCACGCCAAGAGAACATTCTAGATTGGATTAATAAGAAGATAATACAACGTTAGCTACAGCTAGCTTCAATGATAGCACACTGAAGTCACTAATAGGAACAATTCTACCTGATAGCTACCTGAACCATATTGTTCTTAGCCAATACAGCCATGGTGTTAAAAGATAAAATCGACCAGCGATGACATTATGTTGTACTCACCCAGCGATACTGTAACTGGCTGTGTCTTCTGCATGGTCATGATGGGCTCACTGGGCATCAGGCCTTTCAGGGCATACAGATTGATATGGTACTCTGTGTCCGGAGAAAGGTCTCTGACCACCACTGATGTCTGGCCCGGGCCCACGTACAGTTCCTGCCTCTTGCTGCCGGTCATCATGGGGATCATCTGCACCTTGTATCCTGTAACCTCTCCAATAGAGGCATCCCAGGTAACACGTATGGACTTTGATGCCGTCTCCAGGACTTGGAGGTTAGAGGCTGGCTCGACGACTGAGAAAAATCAGAATCGTGATTACAGGATTATCTGAACATCATTGTGAAATAATTTTCTGAAAAAAACAAAAATAATGAAGAAAAAAAAAATCAGGTTATAGTATGCTGTTCTCTGTGTGAGAATTAGATGAGAGGATTGAAACCACTCTCATATCTGTTCATTAAATATAAAACAATCTTCATGCTAAGCTAAATTAGCTGCTTATAGCCTCATATATACAGCCATGAGAGTGGTTTTGATATTCTCATCTAACTCCCAACAATATAAAGAATAAATTGAACTACTGGTTTATGATTAAGTGCAAAGAAGATTGAAAACCTAAAATGAAAATGTTTGAGACAGATGTGGTATTTCTTTCACACATATCTCACCTTCTAGTCCGCTGACGAGTGAGTTGACTTGATCATCAACGCCAGCGCACACCTGAGTGATGAACTCTTTCTGCACATCCTTTATGGAGTTAAAGTTGGCAACGCTATAGATGTGACTTCTGTGAGGAGTGGAGGCCATCAGTTTCATCTCTTGTTCGTCAGCCTGTTGGATACCTATAAAGAACAAAGAATTTAAGTTGCGGTGGATGCACAATATGTGATAATTGATGAAAACAGTGAATCATGCCATTGTAACCATTGTAACTTGCTAAAGTCGCTAGCATCATGTGACTGTGTCAGAGGTAAAGACTGAATTTGCTACAGATCTATAAATACTGTCTTAAATTAGCGATCTGTAGAGACATGAACTGAAACATGTGTTTTCCACATTTTTTTTTTGTCATTTCAATTCTTATTGGCAGCCAGAGAGTCAAAGATAATTATACACGATCGAATTAATCGTAGATACCAATACATGTTTCAGTTCATATAAAGTAAAAGTGAGTGTTTTCCACATTAGCGTATAAAAGTTCTCCAGCCTCCAGTCGACAACAGAAAGCCTCAGTTCTTTTTTTTTTGTTATTCAACTCTGGCTGGAAAGTCTGACAGCATGGGCAGTAAATATGAAACTGGTTGGACTCCATTTTGAGGCTGGTGAGTTTTACAGTTCTATATTCTTTTGTAACACTGATGCCATTAGTAAAGCCGTGAGTCTTTACAGACGATAGTTTATTCAGAGTTCGACTCAGTGGAATTTTTGATCCACAGAAGGGGAAAATAGCAGAGTACTTTAACCCCATTACTGTGCTTCAGCACAGTTCTGAGCTTGATTATGTCCATTGTTGGGAGACTTTTCCTACACTCACTTCTTTCACTCCCTTTCAGAGGCAATTTTTCCTTTTTTACTAATTTCTCATTCATTACAGATTAAGATTTATACATAAACTTTGAGCACGATTTAAAATCATCAAATATGACAAATCTCTTTTCATTCTTCTTTGTCTTGTCTTTGGTTCTGATTCCCGTTTCCATTCCTTCCCTCTGTTTTATCTTTGTCATTTTTACACCATGGTTTTAACACTTTTAGGATTATGTTCAATTTATTACAGTTTTTGAAATCATTTATTGAATATCTTACACACTCAGACACCCGATTGTTTTTTGTTCCACAGATGTGAAATATTTTCCTTTAGTTAATCACACATCACTGATTTCCGTGCACAAATTTCACCACTCAAATGTTTTTCTTTCACTGTGGCTGAAAGGAAGCCAAGCTCTTTTGTGATTTCAGAAAACTCCAGAAACTAAGAGCATATTTCATGTTTGACAAAGCACTTTTCAATCAGTGACCTGTTTTTCAGCGACTGAAGAAGATGAGCTGTTATTATTACTTAACCACCAGCCCTCTTTAACACCATGGCAACAGCCCACTTCTGTTTCTCCGTCCTGAGATTGTGGAAAGTCTGACATTGAAGCCTGAGCGTAAACATACATAAAACTTGCTATCACTCGCTTGTAGTGTTAATGATCTAGGAATTTCACCTTCTGCTCTTTACGTCCTCACAAGCTGCTTTTGTTACAGTCGACAGTTAAAAGCATCAAAATACGAATGGAAAATGTAAGATGTGGAATGTCATAAACTTGTTCTGGCTACGTACCGAGGACAAAGATCTCCACCCCCCTGCTCCTGAGCTGCCTGGCGTAGCTCTCCACTGGATCCTCAGATTTGCCATCTGTGATGATCACCAGCACTTTGGGAAAATCCTTCCTGGCGCCGGCCGCCTCAGTGAAAGTGTTTTTAAGGACGTAGTCGAGGGCATTGCCTGGAGCAAAGAGACAAGCAGGAGGCAAGTTTTAAGTAATACAAGCTATTTTATATCAAGTTATAGGAAACAAAATGAAGTTGTTGTTATAATAATACAATAGCTGAAGAAACAAGAGGACATTAACAATGTACCTGTCTTGGTGTCTCCTCCTTTGTATGGCAGCGAGCCGATGGCCCGGAGCAGTGAAGGTCGGGTCAAGTGTGTGTTCAGGTTGAACTCTAGTCGTGCGTCGTTGCTGTACTGGATCACGCCCACTCGGGTTTTGTCCTCTCCGATCTGAAAGGCGCTGGCCGTCGCTGAGATAAAGTTGCGGATGTATTTGAAGTTCGGCTTGCCAACACTCCAGGAGCCATCCACCAAGAACACCACGTCGGCGATGGCGCTGAAAGAGCATTCTGGAAAGAGGACAAGAGACAGTGGAGGAAATATGTATGGGGGCATTTCTGAAATCTAGTCCAGAGAAAGAGAGAGAGACAGAGCGGGCTGGAAAGTGTTGACTGATACTTGTTTATGGTCGGAAATTTGGCATTTCTGTTCAGTGGCTCACGTCATAACTGCCAAGCGGCCTGTTATAAGTTAGGCTTTAATGGCAATGTGGTTGGTCCATCCATGACTTTTGGTCCAGACTCAGACACCTAAACAGCTATTAGACTGATGCAATGAACTTCAGTATAGATATTCATCGTCCCCGAAGGATGAAACTGGTGATGTGTATGCATATGACCAGCCTTTATCTGAGAATCTATGGCACTTTTAGTTGCCTTCAAAGAATGGTATTAATGTTGATGCCACTGTTGCAAATAAAACTAGATTGTTCCCATTTTTCTCAGAGTAGCAACTGCCAACAACAAAGAACAGAATATGAATGTATTAATTAATGTGAAAGTGAAAGCAGATAGAAATGCCAATGTTTCTTTATTCTATAGCCATCACACTGTGCCATCAGCATTTACTTCTTGTGATATGTTAAAGCGAAACACACAAAAACACAACTAGATCTTCATAATAATGTCATAATAACTATAGTTATGACGGTTTTTTGCGCAAACGGTGTTTGAAGCTTGTCATTCGATATTTTCTGATTGTTCAGAATCCTTTAGGAGCTGTTTGGTCCCACTAGATGTCAGGTTGTAGCGTTGTAGGTTCAGGTACAGGACTTCACTCTGCTCGCTTGGAGTTTCCGTTCGACTTTCCTCTCATGAAAAGCAGGAAAAATCAGCACAAGCTCGTCATCATCTGCAGAACTGGGCCAGGGCAGCAGCAGTGCTCTTGTAAATCAGGATCTGTAATGGTTTCCACTTCTCTCAGCACTTCAGGGCTGGGCTCCTCTCAGCCCGCTCCCCCAGCTCCAACAGTGGCCTCCCGCCCCGCCCACGACCCCCGCACTGACTGAGCATGTGCAGCTTCCTCCATATTGGCATAATTGGCCGGCAGGGGCCCAAACCGATGACCGAATACTTTAGAGATTTATGGGAGCCTAATTTTGATTATTGCTATACAATGGGGTGTTGTGTGGTAGGAGCCTCCCATCACTGCTGAGCTCAGGCTGATGGACGCCGCCCAACAGGGAAGAAGAAAGTTCGAGGACAAAATGTGGGAAAGTCGAGGAGGAACGGCGAAGACCTGAACGCTAGCAACTCATTATGTCAGTGGTGACGGAAACCTCTCGTCAAATTAAGGTTTAAAGTTAATGAGGAAGAGGACTTACTGACTGAATCTGAAGCGTCTGGTTTCCTGGATGTTCCTCTTGAGCTCCCACTTGACTCAACTGAAAGACAAAAACACAATCATACAATTACAATAGTTAGAGGCAATAATATAATCTTAGCTGTTGCCAAAGCTATCCTCAAAAGACCCAAACCTTCACTCGAAGATCATCATGTCAGTAACTGTTACTGTTTTCCTTTAACAAATAGCAGAGCGCGCAAGCTGGATCAAAACCCGTCTTTTGTGGCATACATAGGATTTATTCTCCCATCTGGGGGTTTCTTGTGCAACATTTCCTACTCGTATATACAACAAATGTGCAAAATGAGCTCCCAAATGGTGAAATTAGAGAGTTGATGTCATTGTTTCTGACAGATTTCCAGGGAATCTCCAGAGCTCTGATCATCAGTGTTTGCAGCTGTGCCAAGCAGATGTCCCCACCAAACTGCTGCCATGACATTGGGATGGAAATCTGAGTCACCAGTCATTTACTGATCCATAAGCAAAGTCAAATGACAGTTTAATGTTTACTAGTTTTTGTATTTCAATCAGCTGCAGCTGCCCGTCTTATCTTTTCGTGTCCAGAGTTGGAGCATTCATTGCTTCACCTCATTCTGCCTCTTTCACTTACTATATCAGCAATCCCCGGCCTTTTTGGCTCATAACGCCTTCGAATAAAGCAATATCTACTTACACAGTCCAGATGCCTCGATCTGCATACAAATAACACCAATTTAGACTTTCAAATTGCGTGCAGTGCAAACGCCAAAGTTCAATTTTGCGTGCAGGTGATTCTAATCCATCCAATTAAGTCTGTGGAAAACAGATGCCTGAAGAAGGTCAGGTGATGTAGTAACGAGAGCGGGAAAGTCCAAGGAGATCGGGGGTGATGGATGGGTCAACAACAAACACAGGAATTCCACCATCGCAGACCACAGGAAGTTAACATCCCATGAGAAATGGCTTGAACTTAGGTCCAGTTAACAGATGTAACGGATTCAACTCACAGAAACGCACATTACAAGAATAACATCATCTTTTTTACTGCAAGCATTACGTGTGTATGCTTTCTTCTGTCTGCATGTTTCCTGCTTACAATCTGTGAAGCTGCGTTACTTGTGCTCAGATAGATGAGGCCGTGTTGACTTCATCTTCATCACAGACTGTGGACATCGATTGTAAAGAGTTCAAACTAAGAATACTTTTTTTTTAAATTATTTGAAGGATTTCAAGAGGCCCCAAACTTTCTAAATATTAAAGCAAACATTTGAAGGAAGCAAGAATAGGAATGTGATTTTTTGTCACAAAATGTGGGCTAAATATCACACCCAATTCCTTCTATATTTTATTTAAGATCTTTATTTTGGACAACATGCTGCGAAATCCTGATCTGGTTCTTCTTCATGTCTTTTATCAATTGTTTGGGTTTGTAAGGTATGATGAAAGTCACGAAACCAAAGACTTTTTTTTCACATTGGAAGAAATAAATCTCTTGCTTTATTGTCCACCTATCCAAATACCTTATTTCTGTGTCATCAAAATGTCATCCTAAAATTCACCAGCTGCTTTAACGAAAAAACGAGAAAACAATCTCGCCACAAGACCAGTTGAGTAGCTGCTCTGGAGCTTTAGTGTGATTTTTCAGGCTGTTTTGGATTCAGATTTCATTTTCTTGAAAGACTTATTGTCTGTGTTGGTTTAAATCCATACAGTCCCTTTCGATAAACATATACAAACTTGAAAATGATGCTAAACTCAGCCAGTTATATAGAAATTGATGGTTTAACTGTCTTTGTTCATTCTGAAATTAACAAATGGATGTTATGTTAAGACTGTTTGGTCAATTGTTATTTACAGGATCCAGAATGATTCACAAAATTGAAGTCTGAACGTGGTAATGATGACCATGAGATATGATCAAAAGCTCAATAACAGCTACTAAATGGTGGTGAGATTGCTTTCTCTGCATTTATTTGAAAATGTATCAAAGAATGTACATTTTCTCAAGTGCTGTACTGGATGGGAAGAGTGAAATGATAATGCAGAGAGCGGACGATGTTAAGGCAGCAAATGCTGTCGGGGGTTTCTGTTATTTTGCCCACTCCCTTTATGGGGCCTTTAGTAACGTTACCAGCCAGATTGGTTTTAAACTGAAGCAGGTTGTCATTGTGGTTACTTCCTGCCAGAACTGACCAGCTGCAGACAAACTTTATTTAGCATTTGGATGAAAATCTGTTGCTACTTTACACACACACACACACTCACGCACACTTCGGGGCACAGTGACTCACGTGTGATCTGGCCGGTCATGGGCAGACTCTCCTCTGATCCAGCGTACGCAGATATTGTTACGGTATAATCCACATCTGGAGTCAGGTCTGAGATGGAGGTCTTGGTGGCAGATCCAGGCAGAGTAAATTCTTTTGCTGGTTCTTCTACAAGAATGCACAGAGTCAGAGGGAAGCTATTAGGAAACTATTGCATTACTTCATTTCTCCAAGAGTCAAAACAGGGCTTCAGAAAAACCTGATTCCGACTGTTGACCTGAGGACTGGAAGAGCCGCGTAAACACACAACAACAGTTTGATTCAATTTAATGAGAACTTTCCGCATTACTAGGAACCAAAACACATTAGTTTAACCCTTAAATGCCCAAATCTTCCATTGAGTCAAGTGTAATTATTAATTAAATGATGCCAACGCAGCACACAGTCAATAGGCTTTCAAGGGATGTATTCATTTGTTGATTCTATAAGTTAGGAGACTTTTGATGCCTATGTTAAAGAATTATTCATGTGAAAAGACAGATTAGATTTATACAAATAACATTAAATAAATCGCCCCAACCTCTCACTGTACTCAGTCAGAGGTAACTTTAATCGAATTAAAATATTCTGCATTACCTCTGTGGTAGAAAGGCAGAGACCATACGTTCTTTAACCGTTCAAGAGAGAAATAAGGGGTCTAACACTTTTTTATTGAGCATTTCCTGCCCTAATGAAGGATGTGAGTGGCCTAGTTTAGCATTAAGCCTAAATAAAAAGGGAAAAGGCTAGCCAGACTCTTTCCAAAGTGAAAGTATTTCATTTGAAGCACTATGTTTTGTGTAAAAAGTAATGTAAAGTCTTCCCATTTAATAGTTTTCAATCTTACTGGCTGTTGTCTAGCGGTAGCTGTGCCAGTAAGCTAGTTCAGTTGACAGTACAGTTATACCTGTCAGTTAATGAATTTATATAAGCTAACATTTGTTCTTTCAGTTGGTTAGTTGAGATAGCTAAAAGTCGCAAACTACCATGTATGGAAAGCAAATATGCAAGCTGACGTTAGTTCTGTCAGTGACCAAGTTGGTTAGCCAACAAATTAGACCTGACATTTATTGAGCGTAATCTTAAATATGCAAGCAAACATGAGTTCTGTCAGTTAGCTGCTCCAGTTAGCCAAAGGTGCTTACCCGTTATGCATTGCAGTTATTGAAGTTGGATATTCAACATACATTCACTCCAGTGACTCCCAGCTGCGTCTTCTTACTCAGTTTAACACAAAAACAACATTTCTCCATTCTCTCCAGATTGAATGTCTGTCGAATATCCAACTGAAAAATAACTTTGCCACAGTTAAACTAAATATGCAAGCTAATGTCAGTTCTGTCAGTGAGGTGGTTTTGTTAGCTAATAGTACACAACTGTCACACCTGAAAGTAATTCCATGTAAATATGCACTGTAACTTAACTTTACTAAGCCAGCAAATGCACCAGGTGGTTGTTGAATTTAAATGCAACCTAATCATATTTCTGTCAGTTAGCTGCTTCAATAAGCAAATAGTACAATATACAGCAGCTTTTAAATATGAATGCTAACATTCTCTCAGATAGCAAGTGAGGTTAGCTAATAGTACCAAACAGTCACACCTGACAGTTGCTGAAAGTAAACAAGCTAATTCTTTGTTACATGGTTTAGTAAGCTAAATACATAGCAGTTACAGAATACAAATATGCAAGCTAATGTTAGTTCTGTTAGTTAGCTGGTTCAGTTAGTTAATAGCATGGCATGTGGCTAAAGCTAACATGCTGTCATTTAGCCACTTTGCTAACAGTACATAAAAGTTACAGTTATACCTTGCTAGTTTAGTTAACTCAGTTAAAAACAGCATTTATTGAATAAATGAACTAATGTCAGTTCTGTCAGTTTGCTGGTTCAACTAGCTAATACACAATGGTTATGCAGCCATTACTAAATATGAATGCTAACATTCTGATAGTTAGTTAGCAAGCTAAGTTAGCTAACAACCTAAACCTGACATTCAACCACAAGCTTTTTTACATATCTAATTTAGTTAGCTAATATTCAGTAAAAGTTAGATACATCTGTCAGCTACTGAGTGTAAATGTAAGCTAATATTATCTGTTTTAGCCAAGGTTACATTCAGAGTTAAACCTAGGTATTTTAATTTATATTTTCAAGCTTTCTGTCAATTGGCTGGTTCAGTTAGCACAGTTCAACATTCAGAGTTATGCCTAAATACTGCTCGGTTTAAACAGCCCATGCAGTAGCAACTAATCTCTACGCATCTCAGCTCACCTAAACATAAATACCTTCAACTAGTTTGAACATATTGCGCTGTTGCAACTAGCTCCCGCGCTTTGCGTCGCATTGGTGAAAACATGAGGATGTCTCTCCTCACCCAGTGCCGCCTAAAAATCTGAAGAGGTCACACTATTGTCCCAAGTATAATTGTTCACTGTAGCGTTAAGATTTATTGGAACTAAAGGTCGAAAAACCACCCCAACGTCACAATTGTTGTACATCTCCGTGTGTGAGTTCATTTGCGTCAGGTGCAGAGGTAATATTACCTGAGACGACCCTTGAGCTGTCTTTTTCAAATCATCTCAGCCATTTAATGAGCCTCCGCTAGACATGACATCCACACTCCTGAGCTAAACCCGTCCTGACAACCTTCCATGATAGTGATAATGTTTTTTCTTTTCCCTCCCCCCCTTTCTCTTTTATCATTAGGAGCTTCTGGAGCCAAACATGTGTCTGCAGATATCTCCAGATAATTGCCGGGGGGAGCGTTGAGTCTTGCCGGGGAACGTCGACGTCTGAGAGGGTTTTTTACGGCACTCGGAACGTTACGGGCTCGGCAGGACGTGACTCGCCGCTTTAATGAGCTACCCACCTGCGTCCGAGGTCACTTGTATTCTGTAGCCCTGTATCCTCGACTGGGGCCTGCTCCACGTCATCTGCACCGTGTTCTCATTTAAAATCTTAAACCTCAAGTCCGACGGGGGGTCGACTGCGGGGAGGGAAAAAAACAGAAGACAACATGGTTAATCCCCACAGCTGTAGGAAGGCGAATGTATGGTAATGTGAAGTGTAGAA
>CAEMYA010000239.1:1412737-1461822 GCA_903131615.1 Diplodus sargus | reverse complement strand
CAGAGATGAAAAATGACCTCCGTTTGAGCTGGAGTGGCCGGCAGCCACAGACAACAAACTCAAGCGAGAACACAGCGAAGACAACAAACACAACGGAACAACACAACACTGTCTTCAAACGGTTTCGGAACATTCAAGGAATGATACACACACACGGCGGGAGGAGGAAAACTGATGACATTTTGGATGTGGTTTAGTGTTATGGAAGCCAAAAAAGGCCATTGTGAAATTCATAAGCGATTAATAAATTATAAAATAAATAATTAATAAATGTACATATACATATATATATATATATATATATATGTATATATATATATATATATATACTGACTTCTCAATACCACTGAATTCATAGCTCTTAAATATCTATTTGAATTGGTTTTCCAGGTTAAGACTTCAAAAAGTAGGCTTCATGAAAATGAAATAGTTTTTCAAGATCTTCGGATTCAGTCGGCCATTTTCAGTTCTTAAAACTAAAGTTGGGTCTAAAAGAACCCAAAAACGAAAAGTTCAATCAGAGCAACGTAAGATCAGTTTATGAAAGAACCAAACTTTTGACCTATTGGGGATTAAAACCACACAAATTCAGATGTTATGAACCCCCCACACAATGTAACAGTAGTGGTGAGATGTTCCAGTCTACGGCCTTTTTTGCTTCCATACATGTCACTTTAACAGCACATTAAAATGATTTCCATCCAAAAAAAAAAGTTTCTGGATTCTGGAAATCACCAGCTACATCTAATAAAAATGAAAAGTTTCCGTCCCTGTCGTCAAACTAAAACATGGACCGGCCGACATCCAGCCAGACTGTCCATGACCTCAATCCAACACATGATGTTGAATTGACAAACAGCAACAACAAAAAAACACACACACACACACAAATGTGATGAACCTCTGAAACCGTATTGATTATACAATGGATAAAGATCTGCTCAATCACTTTCACCGTCTCCATTGCAAACCTCGCAAAAGATGACACAGTGCCGTTGAAGACACGTGTACGTCTTTTTTCTGCTCGTTCATTTCCATCAAAAAAAATCTGCACCAGAGGTTCTCAGACTTCTCGAGGTCCAGGCCCAAATCTTTTTTCTTCTTTTTTTTTAAATGCCGATGACAGAATCTTTTCCCTGCTTTTGTCTGAAGGTTCAAACTAATCCTTCTGGGATCTGGAGCGTAGTTTGAGAACCGCTGGTGTTTGTGACGTTAACCAACAAACAAGAGAAGAAGAGCACACAGACGAGCTGGTGGTCACTGACGTGGACGATCATGCACGTGTACATGAAAAGTTGTTCACAACAACTTGGAGCGACGGACGGAAAAAGTGTCCATGTACACGAGGGACCACGGGTTATTGTTTGGTGGAATATTTTAAAATGATATTCTTCAGGTTGGGGTCGGAGGATGAGTTCACAAACAAGTAAACGCTCGCCTGTCTCACAATCGAGCTTGCTGCCACGCATCCATTTTCTTTTCATGCTGCCTTTACTGGTTAGGACTCGAGGCTTTAATCTTGATAAACGCTTGAAATAAACTGAAGATCTACGATTAATCTGGTTAAAGTAGCTGAAGGACAAGAAAAGTACAGCAAAAAAACAAAGAAAAAACGACTAGCCTCGATGCTTTCAGAGGTCGACAATGAGCCTGTGAGAACAAATCTTATTTTTTTCCAGCAAGAAAGGATCAACATGAAGACGAGAAGAAGAAGTCCACGTAATAGTTCGGTGCTGAACATTTATTTCCTGAACTTTCCCTTAACCTCTTCATGTAACACACAGGTGGAAACAGTGCGTCACCTTCTTAATCTTTTCATGCCGGAGGAACGTTAATCTACGGAAATCTGAGCTCCAGAGTTTGGGCTCGTTTTACGAAACATTACAGCCGCAGCGCAAACTACTCAAACAAACATCAACATTAAAGACTCTCTACACCATAAGATCTAGCTAGAGCTTATTGAAGATTAACGTAATCGGAGCCTTTCGTTTCTAGACCACCAACCGCTTGTACTGTTAATGTAGGGGGTGAAGAATATCACTGAAAAATATTGTCGTGAAGCCGGGACTCAGGGTCAGCTGACCCGGCCCAGGCTTGACCGGGAGGGTGACAGGACGTCAAAAAATGGAGGAACCACCAACCTGGTGAGTCAATTCAAGGGCCGCGGGCTGCTGCTTCTGTTTCCAAACGACCAAAAACTATCCAAACCAGAGGGACACACACACACACACACACCATCCACACACACACCATCCACACTCACATCCCGGTTTTTTGCGTCTTTTCTTTGCAGCTCTGGGGTCCGGGCCTCTACACTGCCTTTAATTTGTGATGTTTCACCTGAGATGTGACAGTTCAGAGCAGAGGCATTCCTGTTCTGCTTCTCTTCTCTTCAAGGTGTTCGGGCCTCCGGCCCCGACGTGTCAAACCTTTCCACGCAGGAGGATATATACGACCCTGTTAGGATGACTTTTGGGGAGGCAGCGAGGGCCCCCCTCGGGACATTAAAGGGGGGTCACAGGAGGTCAAAAACCCTCCTGGAAGGAGAGAAAAGAAAGCTTCTCCTCCTCCTGCTGCCGATTTGATGGATTTTTACTGCACTGTCTTCTTCAGAGAAAATCCAGAGGCACAGATGAGCAGATTTTCTGCTCTCCAAGCCTCTGAAACCCCTGGAAAATAATGTGAAAGTCATATTTTGTCTTTCCGTTCCATCAGGAGAGAGGACGTAGGGAGGAAACTTGGCCACGTGCCATCTGGATTTTTTTCCTTTTTTTCTTTTTTTTCTTTTTCTGAAAGTGGAGAGACTAGACTACAGTAACTGATAGTAGATTGTAAGCAAGGGCCCCTCCTGGTGTAAAAGTAATCAAACTACATCAGTCTGGACCGACGTAACCTACAGATGGATATTTATTCCAGCTGTGTGGCCTCACATGAGATGCAGGAGAGGGTAAAAAAACAAATTTTTCTTTCTTTTTCTTAGTCATCTTTTCTTAATTATTCATTTTTTATATTATTTTTAAGATAGATCACTGCCTACCAGGATTCAGAAACTTAAATGGATGCTATAAAGAAGTACCAGACTGCTGGGAAAGTAAGATGATTAACTTTTTTCCATATCTCCAACTCTCGGCCAGCTTTTATTATCATTCCCCAGCTAAGTCACCGCTGTGAGCACGTTACATCCATAGCTCCAACCACTTCAGAAGCGCTACTGGTTTGGTTAAACAAAAAAAAACCCCAAAAAACTCCTTTCCACAAACTCAAACCAGATATTTGAAACCGAGACTCTTTTTTTCTCTCTCTCTCTCTCTTTCTCTTTTTTTTCTCTCTCTCTTCAAGAGGAAATCTGGCAAATTCCTGAAGGAAACTGGAATTACTGGAGCAAAAGAAGACAAATCATCAATCAAAGGTTAAACAGAGGCTGAAATCAGTTCAAACAAATCAATTCACAAACACACACATATGCTTTCTCTATTTCAGATTCTTTTATTCAGACTAAATGTTCAGCTCCGCGTAGGCAGAGAGAAGGCAGAGGTGAGAGGAGTCAGATGTGTTGGATCACAGAGATTTAGAAGGAGGAGGAGGAGGAGGTAGAGGCTTTACCTTGACTCTGGGCCTGAGAGGAGGACAGCAGCAGTGCCAGGAGGGCAGCCGCTGCCAGAAACAGCCTGCTCTTCATCTTCAGCTCCCCAAGATCAGCAGCGCATGAATGAAGCTGCGGCAGAAGGAGGAGGAGGCGGTTAGACCCTCACACAGCGGCCCCGCGGCAGCCTCAGGGCTTCAGCAGACCTTACAGCAGCCTGCATGTGACCCGCGCACACCTATTATCTTGTATAATCTACTAGTATCTCATATCAACTGGTTGCTTTAAAGCCATCATAAAAACGCAGCTTTTCCGAGCGGGAATATTTCATAAAGCCTTGTTTCCATAATCCTTGCGCTCTAAAACTGCTCCTCAAACAGCCCCCACCTCAAAAAAAAAAAAAAAAAAATAATGTAAATGACAGACTTTATGTGCATGAATGGATAAAGTAAAATAAAACAGAAACACACAACTTTAACAACTTTCAACAACTAATGAAGCCAATTTGATCGAGAAAAAAGCAATCTATACTTTGCGTAAAATTCCGCTTACTCTTCCTAAAGCAGCTTAATGTTCAGTGCAGATTACACTGCAGAAGGTCCCACTCAGTGTCTAAAACCTCCGCTGATGAGATGTGCCCGCTCTAACGGGGAGAAATGATCTCCACAGATAAGGAAACGCGAGCACCGAACGCCGGCGCCGTGCGCAATTACGCACGACAGCGCAAGGAGCGTCCACGCGTTTTCGCGGAATATCCAGAATAAAAGAGGATGGAAATAGCACTGCCTTTACAAATCGCGTGGATTGAAATGATCGACGCGTCGTTTCATCACCTGGAACTAAACTATACTAAAAAAATAAAATAAAAATCAAGACCCATGCAGGACTGACCTATAGACTGGTGAATTTCTTTGGTTCAAGAAATTGAAAATAAAAAATAAAAAGGTTAAATTCTCTGTTGTAGACCCCCCACCTGAGAAAAGGGAGAGTGAGGTGGTCCGGTGTTGAAGTCAGAGCGCTCCGCGGGTTTTTGGTTCCCAGACGCGTCGGCGAGCCTCTTTCCAAGTGGGAAGACTCTCCACACAATCTGCTACTTAACAGGGGGGCTGCTCCCAGATCTGCCTGCCCCGCCGCGGAGCTCTTACGACATCCAGCCGGGCCAAAAAAGTGATGTGTAACCTCTCCAAGTGCTGGGAGACACACACACCCACAGGGACGGACACACACACACACACACACACACACACACACTCGGAAACTTTTACATAGTTTTCTGCATTCCTTTCCGGTGATGGAGGGCTTCTGTGCGTCTCGGCCGCAAGGAGACAGCAGCGCAGATCTGCTTTTCGGGAAGAGAGGGGGGTCAGCGCAGGGAAAGTGACGGAGGCTTTTACCCCCTTTTTCATCTCGTGAATCAATGGGAAAATATTACACAGTCTAGTAAACTGCGCCCCGGGTCAGTCTTTTCACGTTTTAATGCATCGCCCCGGCTTCCAGGGACGGAACAGACGTTTCTGGGTTCCTCGGGAGGATCTGATGAAGCAGCAATGAGGATTAATCCTCTGCAAAAACTTTAACAGCGCACAATCTGTACAGAGTCAAGGGAAATTCATTCAGATTTTCTTATTTTACCCTGAAAAATTGATTATGGTCACAAAACTTGTGATAGCTCCCCCCCAGAGTCCCAAACATGTCGCTGCAGTCAAAGATTTTGTCACATAAATCCTCAAATCTGGTACAAAATACTGCAAAATATGTGGACTGTAATAATCCAACATTTGTTGAAGTAAATCAATATGGAATAATTCACTGAAGCGCTCCAAAAACCTCACAATCCAAACATTTTTTTACGGAGCCCCCAAATCTGGCACCATGCCCACAATGCTCAGCAGCAACCTCTGACTCCTGTTGTTCTCATCATCTCAAATGTTTTTAAAACATGACAAAATGGCAACCAAGCGTGACAACCAAGTTCCTTTTTTGTGAACACGTAATTTGTGCCCCAAAATTTGTAAAAGCGACACAAAAATTTTAATCGTAAAATTCTTAGCATTGTGTGGCATCGTCATCATCCTAAACATTTTAAAACAAAAGATTTCCCAAATTTGGTCATCGCCTACCCCAAACGGGTTATTGTTAAAATAATTTATTTGATATAGGAAATTTACCACAGCATCCCCAATATCTATTCAGCAGAGTGTGTAATGAGGTAGTGATCATTTGTATCAGTGCATGAAGATTTGTATTTATTGTCATAGTGTCCCTTAAATCTAACAAAAACAAAACAGCTGGACTTCAAAGGTTGAATAACAATGACAAAGTTATGAGTCAAAATTGCTATTATGATCTTAAAATGTGTAGTATCGATATTTGGCCAGGCGCCCCCTGGTGGACAGGAGGCACTCCAAAATCCTTTAAGTCGCTCAAATCTCCGACCGACTCCGCTGGTAGTCGATCGAACCTCACACGAGTGTTGACAGTGTTAAAAGTGTGAGGTTGTTGTGTTAAACCACCAGGGGAGATTTTTCTACCTCGTCCTGGTTTTCAGCACCGGCCCATCAGAGTGGTTTCAGCTGACACAGCAGATTCCTGAGGGCTGATCACATTTTATTTGTGAGTCGACGGAGGAGCCGCGGCTCATCTGGTTCGTTTGGAGTGTTAAATGATGTGTATTGGGTGTGGACTGATAGCAGAGCAGGCCCCGGGGCCGTCTCCCTCTACACTCTACACTCTGACTGAAATTCAAACAGACATCAGACCAGAATCCACCCTAGCCGTACAATAGATGAACAGGAGGTATGTGCCAAATTAAACATTTCCATTCTGGAAGCTTTACGTTTGTTTTTTTGCACAGAAGCAGCAAAGTTCACGACACCATTTGATTATTTACATAGGGGAAAAGTAAGGTGTTAAAAGCATTAAACCCCTGAACTGCAATCCTGTAGATATCCTTCTGTGCGGCCGTCCTGGTTGATTTCTTAGTCAACGTCGCCCTCTAGTGATGGAAGCTGAACACACAAGACATGTTAACAGTGTCTTGTAGAGAGAATCTGAAACATCTGGTTTGGCAATGACTGTATATTGTGATAAAAGACTGAAAAATGTTACATTCATTGCTAAATGTATGTCTGAAATGTCCTTCAACTCGCCCATAATGACAATGTAGTATACCCTTTGATAAAAATGGGGTGGACAAAATAGTAGAAACACCCGTCAAACAATGCATACAGTTCAGCAGCACAACACGCCGTCACTGGTGGAATGTAAGTGAGTACATTTACTCACTGATGTACTTAAGAACACATCTGATGTACCTTCACTTCAGTATTTTCCATTTTATGCCACATTCTCTATCTACTCCACTGAACCTCTGAGGTGAATATCGTACTTTTACTGGACTACATTTGTCTGACAGCTTTTATTCAAATAGACAATAAAACATTTTTTTGTTGATTCTGGCGGCCCCTGTGACACGGTGAGACAAAGTAAAAAGTATTTAAAGCCATAACACTGGACTATGGAGCAGGTTTTCATCCATGGTACACCACCACAAAGAATTGTTGTAATTTTATGACTGAATGCAGAATCACGTGCACAGGCAGTAGGAATAATGATCAAAAATGGCTAATTTTCTCACTGATGTTCTTTACTTATGTTGGTCACACAGAGGCCTCAGTATTCCTTTAAGACCGTTTCATAACCAGCCTAGCAACTCTTGGGTCAGACAAGGGACTTCCTGTGTGGAGTTGGCATCTTCTCCGACTGTCTACTATATTCATATTTTATTATTGTCTACTTGAATATTTTATTCATATCATTATCTCTCGTTTCCATTCACGCTGTATTTCTATTTCTACTTTGCACGGAGCATCTGTAATAAAGACAGTTCCCCCGGGGATCAGTACAGTATTCTGATTCTGGTTCTCCCTGGGCCTGCATGGGTTTCCTCGAGGTTCCCCCAACATCACAACATGTACGTTACACTGATTATCCAGGCAGTGCCCTTGATCAAGAACCGGGCTAAGACCTGGAATTGCTCCACTTAGTTAGTGCCAGTTTCACCATGTTTTACATGTATGATATGTGACATAATTTTCATGTTTCTCACCTTCTTCCATGGTACAGTGTTTTTACTGTATTCAATGCTCAAAGTATGTAAACAAAGTGGTCAGAAAAAGAGCCATCAGTAAGACTTGGTCATGAGAGCCATTTTTTTTATTGATCCTCAGGTCACCACAGAGAGTACAAGAAATAAATATTGATCCCATGAACATGAAACAAAATCCCACCGTAACAGGAAACAAGTCCCCCGGTACACAGGGAGGTTCGTCATCTTTTATACAATATATAGAGCTGCTGGTCTGCTTTTAAATGGAAGGAAACAGCGGGAGCAGTCAGGAGTTAGGTTTTCTTCTGAGGGAACGCCGCCTTCACCAGCTCATACACAACATATCCGGCACCTGAAAGGACGGACAAGGCACGATAATCAACAGTAAGATCAAAACAGTTGTGTTTCCTCCTCATGAGCTTCACTTTTAGAGAAATTTTGAGTAGACTACTCTTCAGGAAAGAGATGGATTAAAGAGGAGGAGGAGGATTTTCTCACCGAGGACAGTGAGGACCATCGTCGTTTTGTACAGGATGGCATCGCCGCTGCCTCCTTTTAAATGAATGGGCATCCCGTTATCCTCCTGCAGGAGAGAAACATGGAGAACTTCAACAAACATACTCAAGTTTGCTTTGACTCAATCACATTCATTAGAGCGCTAAATGTGGATTAATACGCCACTGAAAACAGACCCCAACAAATGTTCTCCAGTTCAAGTAACAATGGAGGAGAGAAGGAGATGAACTATTCAGCATGATTATTAGGAAAACAAGGTGAAAATACACTTTCTGCTAGATATAGGTAAAAACAAAGTCATATGTTTTGTAATTTACAGCAAACATGTAACAGTATCGGTCCTGAAAAAGACACAATCTTAACATAAAATTGATCAATTTCCCTTTATTCAACGCACACCAATTCTAACATTATATTAGTATTGAAGCCAAAATCTGTTTTAAAACAACTAGATGGACCCATTTGTATCCTTGGTGAACATTTTTTGGCAGCAGCACTGTCGCCTTTAGAGATTTATAAAGGGGATCTTGTATTGAATCAGAACTCCTGTCTGGGTCACTTTCAGGGCGAGCTGACCAGCAGGAACATCGCCCAGAAGCTTGTGTAGCTTTAAGTTGCTTCCGTTCAGCATGCATGCTGGACTCAATCACTCAGGTTATAAAGCATATTCCAGCAGTCACACCAGAACAAATCAGACATAAAACTAGTTTGTTTAGTCTACAAGACACCTCGCCAGCTGATTGCATCATCTCTGAGTTCTTCATCTTCACACCAGCGGTGATGACATCAGGCAGCATTAGAAACAACTGCTGTGATCCACTCAACGCTCAATAAGTACCGTATTTGGGTATTTAAGTCACTGCAGGTCAAACAGTCATTGCAACATACATCATTAGTGCTCCACTCAGTTAGACTGTTTCACATACTTGGCTACTTATCTTTGGAGCTAAGGTGACAGAAGCTTTCTGTCAAGGTTTCAGGGCTTCATGAGAAGAACCGCTGCTCAAGACATGAAAACGTGCAACAATCAGCATGTGGAATATTCATGGACACGTCTACAGTTCTTGGACCCTGCAGCTTCTCACTGCTGCTGGGCGCTTTTATGGAGCTCCAACCTCTTTGTGTCTGGAAAACTGCACCTTGAAGGAGCCATTGAAATTAAAAACTGCTGTTATTCTTGCAGTGAAACATTTTCAAGGTCTGATCTCTCCAAATTTGCTACCAAAGAGGGAGAAAGTATTTACCACTTGACTTCGTCAAAAGGAAAAAGCCGTAAACCATGTCTGTGTTTAGCCTGTCAAGATTCTTTGTTTGTGCTCTTATTTATTCAATGTGTCTCTGGAGAGGCATCTTTGAGGTCCTTTATTTGGATTTTCAGGGGCAACTAAGTGGCAGGGCTTAGTCATGGCTGCTTCACTCTCTGAAGACTGGTCCTGAAAAAAATGAGGGCTCTAAATTATTTGGAGAGTACGACACTGCGTGGAAAAAAGCAGAACTACCACAGTGCAGACTGTGCTCAAAACCCTGTTTCAGCAACCTCAGCTCTCTGTTCTTATTGTGTTTCTTTTTAACCGAGTTCCTCAACAAACCTCAGGGTAGAAAACTCATTTAGCAGTATATATATATATATATATATATATATATATATTTATTTTTTTTTACCTGTTATCCATTTGGATCATCAAAGATATTTTATGTGACCTCAACAACTGTCTACTGTCTGACCAGAATGATACAGAAATGTTTGCCTTCATGAACCTGTTTTCTCCTGTGTTCTCATCTCAAACGGATTCAGGGTATAGAAATTGAAAATTTAAACACTGGTTTCATTCAGAGCAGACAACTTTGAGGCTGTAACCTGCTGCTGAATAACAGGCTCAAATAATTTTTGCTGGAAGCATCAAGACCAAACTATGGTCAAGACCACACATACACAGGTTTTGTTGTTGTTGTTGTTGTTGTTGTTGTTGTTGTTGGGTTTAGCACCATATCAGAAACATTCTCTGTCCATTCAAAGGCACTTGAAAACACATATCAAATCACTGTTCACGTGCACAGGGCATGTGTTTGCTCTTCTGCTAAAACACTGTCAGAAGCAACTTGGTCTCTCTTCTCCATCTCTGTGTTACCAACATGATTTTGTGTTCTTATGAATAAACACAATATAAAATCCATTCTTTCAATTCAGATTTTTTTTTTTTTTAGAAAAACCAAAGGTCGATATCCACCATGACACGGCAAATGCATTCAAATAGATCACATATAAAACGACGAAACCTCTGAAATAATAAGTACATGTCATTACAATCCAATTTGATATATCAATGACAACATTGAATTGTCACTCGGGACTGAGGTCATAAACAGGCTCTGGACTTCACAGATAATTATGACTGCTTGTTGTTTTACGTTTATGTCAACTCACTACTGATGACGACACAGATGAGTCAAAATGGATTACACAGCATTAGGTCCCACAGTCGCAGATATGGGAAGACTTCTGCTCAAGCTAACTTGGTAATAAATAGACTATAATCATTGCGATTAACGTACAAAAGCTTTATGTTACCTAAAAGGGATTGAAATGCACTCAAATAGAAAGAAGTCTGGACATTTCACAGTTATCTCAATTAGATAATCACACTTCAACAACACAGCTGCGTTTTCATGCAGTTTTACCTGAAAAAGCTTCTGTTTCTTTGGGACCTTGTTGTCAACCTGCCGGCGGACAGAGCTGGTGATGGTCCGCCGCGCCACCTGCTGGAGCGCCTGGAAAGCAGCAAGAAACCGCTAAAGTCATCCCACACGACAGGACACGGAAGTCATGTTAAATCCACCTTGATTAAACTAAATCTAGGTTCATATCTACAGATAATATAACCGCCCAGAGGCGACAAAATGCGTGTAAGATTAGCTACGAGGCTAAGCTAATGCTAACTGTTCCGGCGGCATCCCAACGTTACCTGGCTTTGACCCCTAGCTAACAGTTAACATCTTAGCCCGTGTTGTCGTTTCGTCGAGGATTTTCAGACCACATACTGGCCTGCATGGTTAAATGACATTTCAACAAGGCAAACGCAACGATTGAGGAATAAATGCACTTACAAATATGTGTCTGTTCATCTTAGGAGTCCGTCTACACTCGCCTCAGTCACACAAGGACACCGGAAAACTGTACTTCCGTCTTCAGATTCTTCTTCGTGGAGTTTTACGGCAGCCCTTAGTTATCCTGCTCGCTCTGCTGCCCCCTACCCTCTGGAGTGGACGGACAAATCACATGACCCATTTAAGATGACGTAGCAAGTAGCAAGACGCTGTTTCAACTTGTGAAACTTCAAAACAGTTTCTACATTGTGTTGGCAGAATAGTTTAAAAATAAATAATTTACGCCATGATGATATTTCCTGAATATTGTTGTCACGTTTGGTGCAGGAAAGAAATAGTAAAAACGGGCTGAGCTAAGGAAACACGTGACACCCCCTTTTCCTATTGGTGGAAACATCAACCAATCAAAGAATTATGTTGCAACGCGCGGGTATTTGCTGAGGACACAGGAAGAAGAAGAAGTTATTGGCGTGACGACGGCGAAGGAGAGACTGCGCTAGCGACAGCGAATTTGTTTTTGTTTTTTTTGTTTTGTGTGCCAAAACAATGAAGCGACTACTGAATCTGGAGCGGGTAGCGCAGCTCTTCTTTGAGTTGGAGGAAGCTGAGAGAGACGTGGAGCCGGGCTCTGAGCCAGAGTCCGAGGGCTTCGACGATGAAATGGATGTTCTAAGTTTTGTTGTGAAAGAGGAGAGTGGGGAAGAGGGGCCTCCAACGCGGCCACCGAGTGCTACTCGGTGGTACGCGCAGCCAAACGGACGGCGTGGCTCGCCCGCCAGGTCCCGGTCTCCGCTCAGCTCGGAGCCCTGGAAGACAAAGGAGGAATCTGAGGACTTCGACTATGAAAGGGGTGATCGAGGTTTTGTTGTGAAAGAGGAGAGTGAGGAAGAGGAGCCTCCGTCGCGCGCACAGAGTGATACTTGGTGGTCCGCGCAGCCGAAGGGACGGCGTGACTCGCCCGCCAGGTCCAGGTCCCGGTCCCGGTCTCCGCCCAGCTCTGAGCCCTGGAAGACAAAGGAGGATGCGGACACTGCCCCAGCAGTAAGAAAGTTCCAGCCGCGGAGACCACCGGGAGTCCAGGTAAAGAAACGTTCCCTCCAGAGCCCCAAAGACCTTTTTCTGCAGTTTTTTGCCACCGACCCAGTCAGAACAGTCTGCAACAACACCAACAAAAACGCCGCAAAAAACAAACAAGTGTGGGAGGAACACACGTGGACTGACGTAGAGCCGGAAGAAATGTACCAGTTTTTTGGCCTCCTCATCTACATATCGTGGGTGTCGATGCCAAGTCTCGGGGACTACTGGAGACAGAATCACATCTTGTCGGTGCCCCTTCCAGCCCAAGTGATGACAATGGACAGGTTCCGGTCCATATTTAGGAACCTCTACTTCAGTGATCCTGACGTGGAGGTATACAAAGACAAACTGTTCAGAGGCAGGCCTCTTTATGATGACGTCCTCAGAGCCTGCCAGGTTTACTACCACCCGAGGAGGGAGCTGGTGGTGGCTGAAAGGATGGAGGCGACTACAGGCGTGGCACGACGCGCGAAGGACAAGCCAACTAAGAGGGGGATGAAATTTTTTGTGTTGGCTGAGTCGGGCAGTGGCTACACCTTCAGGTTCAACATACACACTGGCAAGCCTGTGACTGCAAGTGAACACGGGCTGCCTTACGACGTGGTCATGAATCTTATTGAGCCGTACGAGCTTGGCAACGGGTACCATGTTTACATGGACACATTTTACACCAGTCCCAAACTGTTCAGGGACCTGGCCAGCATGGGGTTTGGAGCATGTGGCCCCTACAGGGAGAGCAGAAAAGGATTCCCCAGAGGGAGGGCGAACGCTCTCACCAAAACATGTCAAAGAGGGTCCGTGAGATGGATCCGAGAGGGCCCAATCGTTTTCGTGAAGTGGATGGACACACAGGAGGTGTCTGCGTGCTCCACCATCCATCCTGCATTTTCAGGCGAGACGTTGCAGAGAAGGGTGAAGGATGAAGTCGGACGCCGGACAGTGAGAGACATTCCCTGTCCCACACCCATCATGGCTTACAACAAGAATATGGGTGGGGTTGACCTGTCAGACCAGCTCATTCAGTGCGACTCCACCCACAGAACAACTACTCCCTGGTACAAGACCATGTTGATGCACTTCCTGGACATTGCAGCATCAAATGCCTTCATCTTGCACCGGGAGAGGAGCATTGCCAAGAAGATGCAGCCCAAGGAGCACAAAGACTTCCTGGTGGAGCTGGTGTGTCAGCTTTGTGGCACGGACACAGCAGGCATTTCCCTGAGCAGGAGAGCACATCACATCCCGGTGCCCATCCTCATAACCCAAAATACTCGACGAAAAGCCAGCAAAGGCAGACTGAAGTGTAGACACTGCTACCAGGCGGAAATCAGGAACGACACACCCTGGAAGTGTAAGGAATGCAACGCGGCTCTCTGTCTTGTGATGGACAGAAACTGCTTCTTGGAGTGGCACAAATAATTTGTGTGACATTGTGACACCTGATGGTTTTGTAAATAGTTGTTCAAAAAACACCTGAGGCATTGTCTGCATTTTACTGCAAACAGTAGTATGTAACTTTGTTGTTTGCTAAATTTAAACTTTAGTTTTTGAAATGTACAATTCAAATTTTCATTCAAAGTTATACAAATGGTTTGTTAAACGTGTGTGTGGTTTTCACAATAAAAAAATCTTTCTTTTCCCTACTCGGATTTTATGTTATTTTTGTGTGTGTGTGATTTTTGGTCCAGTTTGTTAATACAGTATGTCAAAATGAAAAAATTCCTGTCACGTGAGGTAAAAAAAAAAGCTTAAAAAAATGACACCAAACATGGCAAGGTAAACATTTTTTAAGGTGAAATCTAATGGTAAAAGTACTAAAAAACGGCCAATTATACCCTTGTCTGCAACGTCCTCCGTTACATATGCCCAAAGTTGGATGGGTGATGTCTTTTACTCAGCTGTTACAATATTGATATGATCCATTTAATACTTTAAGCCTTTAACAAATGCATAATTTTATAATTTAGGTGTTAATTCATAAATCGGACTGCATCATTTTTTTTTTCAACTGTGGAAGCCCATAGTGGACTTTATTAAAATGATAATGTAATAATATAACAGTATTATAATTGTCTGTATGTGTAATTTGAGTAAAAATGAAAATGCAGATATCAAGTTAGCTTTTTTATATTTAAACACTCGATTTTAAAATTAAGATTTAGATTGTTAAAAAAAACCACTTCAGAAGCTGAACTAAAAATCCATCTCTTCAGTACGACTTAAATGTTTATACTAATTTTATTTTCTTTACCATTATGATTGTTAATTCTGTTACATTTTACATTTACTTTTACTTGTGTCTTTCACTCTACTGTTGCCATAATATCAAACTGATGTCCTGCTGTTTCCTATTCATGGCTGTTCATGACTTATGCATTGTCTTAAAGTGCTTATTTAGATGCTGATGTTACGGCGCATCGTCGTCATCTGCCTGAATCTGAACCGTTGTGTCATTGGTTCTTCAGCGTGCTGACTCACAGACAGGCTAATAAAGCAAAGCAGGGAGCAGTAAAACATGTCACTCTCAGAATTCTGTGACAAATTTATTCTTTTTTCAAGCAACAATACAACACGGATGGAGTGTAAAAATAGTCAAATGTAGTGATACTCAAAAATGCAGTTAACAATGTATCTTGATGAAATGTATTAAAATAAAATTAATTTGTAGTCATCACATTTCATCATGCAGCAGTATTCTTTCATATAGGCGGCTAAAGAAAATGGCAGGATATGCGTGTAAACTCGTGTGTGTTAGATTCACTTTAAGTATGAAAAATGTTGACAAACACAAACATTTAATCACATGTATTGAATCAGACTGTAACTGTTCTATCATGCTGTGAAAGTTATTAGCATGTAAACGACAACGTATGAAGCTACAACACGGTGTCGACACGTATCGTTGTGGATCAGATTTACACACTCGCAGCAACCTCTAACCCTTCAGACTCAAAACCCCCTGAGGTCCGACGTGCAAATACTGCCTCTCCAATGCAAACTCTTAAACCTCTAAATTAAATGCATACAAATGAAACGTGTAACTGTACAGCTCGCAGACTCCAAACATTTTGTGTTCCCTCTGACGTGGAACTTGCTTAGCAAGTTTTTAAGTGCAGTGACTCGGTGAAAGCTGATTTTAGTCTGAAGGTGGGCTGATGTAACAGACAAAACGAGGCACAAAGACGAGCCGCTCGAGCAGCTCGAGAATCACATTAACATCTCTGCTAACCAGCATGCAACTCAGGACTCAAGGCAACAACGTTCCAGCTCACCTGAAAGTGCACCAGCTTTAAATCAGGAGATCCCATGAGGGTCTGGAAGGTCACCCAAAACTTTCCAGACTCATACTGGCAGACTATTTTATTGAATCTCATTTACTTTTCCAGACCTTAACAGGAACTCTGACTCCGTTTTGGATTTTAGCTGATCATGTGACACATCGGTCTGACACCCTCCTCATGTTACCAGGAAGAAAATCTGTTAAAAAGGCGTTAGAATTTGACTGTGGCTGAAGTTTTTTTTTTGGCTATTCTTATATTAATTTTGGCAAGTAATCAGCCACTGTCAGGCAGTTTTGAACCCATGTTTGACTGCTGAAGAAGTTGATGTGATCATGACATATTTGGCCTCTGGATGAGCGTCGACAGGTGTGTCACAGGATCACTGTTCTGTGCAGCAGAGGTGAGCTGGAGGGCGGCTGCTGTCTCAGTTAGAAATGTCGGCGCTGTTGCTGCGGTTGCCACACTTGTGGTGGATGATGAGCAGGACGACGCCCAGGAAGAAGCAGACGGAGCCCACGGTGATGTAGGCGATGCCCAGGAACGGGTTCTTGCCTCCCATCCAGGAGATGGTGCTCAGGATCATCCTCTTCCTGCCATCGAAGCTGCGGACGGGATAATCTGGGTTTAAGTGGTTGAGGATGGTACCGGGACACGGGTCTGTGTTCATATCTAAACGACCCCAGGGAGTTACAAATGTACACCTCTGAAATGGAGACAGCTGATCAAATTCTAGGTCTCATTTTTCCCCCCAAAATGTGTATTCTCATTTTTTTCCTCAGAACTGAATTGTCTGATTTAATTCACTAGACAGATGGGATACACTTCCATATCATTAGTACTGGGCTGTAATAACACAGAATAGAGGAAGTAGATTATGTTAAAATGCTCATTTAGTCCAGATTAATATTGGTGTATTATAGCACAAAGCCTTTGTCAACACTTCTTTGTCTGCTGAGTAAAATTTAATAAGACTTTAGTTCTGTATCTGAAGTCTGATCTCAGTTTGACCCTTTTTTATTCTCATTTATAAACTGAAGCCCTCCTTGCTCTTGTCTTCTCTCCTTGCAGCGTGCACAACATTTTGTTGTGCGTTTCACATGAAGGATACTGTAGACGACCTCCAGTGTGTAGTTCCCCCTGGGCAGAGTGGGAACCATGTTGCTGGTCTTATTGATGATGCGGTAGAGTTTGCGGAAGGTCGGCAGGGCGGCGGTTCTCATCCACACGATGAAGTCCTCGTTGATGAAGCCGTCGTTATCTGGAGCGGAGTCCAGCTCGTAGACGGGCCGCCGCCAGTTCACCGGCTTCGTTGTGCCTGAAACGGAGGGAAGAAGCCGTTATAATGTAGTATTATGCAGTATGATTAAGCGTCAACTTAAATAGCACGTTCACAGTGTTTCCTCATGAGTTTTCTTCACACAACATCAAAATGTTTCTTTGTTTTTCTCCTGTTTAGGTCCAATCCAGTAGTAAGCGAACATTCTCTATCAGCCACAGGTCCTTCATTTAAAATTGGAAGCCCTATGCTAAAATCTCGCATGTGATTTAGCAAAATCCTGACGCTTATCTATCATGTTTCTTATACTTTCTTTGTGCTGCTAAATGAATGCATGACCTCCAACATATTGATGAGCGATGAAACTCACTGGCTTCCATGTCAGGCTGAAGAGTTAATGACCCCAAAGGCAAGTACACAAACAAAAGCTGCTTCTGCTGATACCTTGGAACGCAGCTGTGAGGTTCGGGTTGTTCAGTCCAGGGTTTCTGAACTTCACGTGCTTGTCGGTCCACCAGGCGATGCCGGTGTTCGACAGAGGAATCTGAACCTTTGTGCCGTTGGGATCGTTGTAAAACAGCTCAAATGTGTCTGCCAAAAAAAAAAAAAAAGAGGAAAGATTGTTGATTGGAGTAATGATTTAAATAACATTTGTGTCAGGTCAACGGGGAAAGAAAGTGGCTCACCATTGAACATGCTGTTGGCGATGGCCCCACATGGTGCAATTGGCTTGTTTTCATTCATAGCATATGGCTCACACTCCTTACTGGGTTTCTGTGGACGAGGAAAGGACCAGCGACATATACCGTCACATGCTGGCTGCATTTAAAGCTCTTCCTTTATGCTGTTTATCCATCCAGATTGGTTTGGCGAGGGCTGTTGGGTTCTAGAAATGTTGGCTGCAGAGATGTCCGCCTTTTCTTGAATTTCATGGAACTAGATGGCACTTATCATGCTGAAGTCAAAGCACCAAAAAATGCATTTGAAGAAGTCAAGATAATCCACAGACCTTGTGCAAACTATTTATACATCCGGCAAACGTATCACTGCGCAGAAGAAGCCTGCAACTACGCATGGCTGAGAGACTTTTGCCTGTAAGTGTGGGATTTATGTTTAAAACATCCTCCTCATTTAACTTTACCTAGCTTAGTTAACTCGCCTCTTGTCTGTAAGTAGATGCACGCTTCCCTCTGTGCTGTGACACTGGAAGAAAATAGTTCCTACAAGGTCTGTGGATTATCTTGAGTAGCCAGTAAAGAGAGAATGCTGCTGAGTTTTTTTGGATTTTTTTTAAATGTGATTTTTTTTTTTTTTTTTTTGAATGTGGTTAAAGTGCATCTCGATCCATCACATTGGAGAGAAGGGACACATCTCTACAGCCGATATCTCCAAAACTCTGCACCTCACACCAAAACAATCTAGACTGACAAATAACACCACAGGTACAGGAAAAAAAGATGTATCCATTTTGGGGGTGGACTGTCCCTTTAAATGCTTCGACATGCAAGTTACTGTACAAAAATGTTCATAACAGGTTTGTGAAAACATCATGTCGTGTTGGCTTGTTTTGTTGTGTGTACGGTCACGTCAGAAATGGGAGAGTTGAAACGCGCAGAAGAGGGCGACTCTGCACCAGACCAAAGATTTAAAGAGGATGCATTAGTTAATTTAATATGATGCATCAGATTCACTCTGACTGCATTAAGGCGACTGTCTTCCCAACAGCACTGAGCGAGTGTTCAGACTCCAGACAGAGACGGTCGTCTCACTGACATTAAATCTGTTGTCCATTTAGTGCCATATGCAACGTCTGAATGAGGAGAATCAGACTCACAGACTGGTTAGCATCTCTGTGCTGTATGGACTGAAGTGTAACTAATACACCGTCTCAGGATTTACGGCTCCTGAAGTGAATATTTCATGTTCTCGTGCAGAGTTGACTGGTGCAGCTGACAGTGTGATAATGCATCTTCAAAGGCACCGTGTGACCTCCGTCATGTGTTATTGAAGAGTCTTGCTGAAGTTACCAAGAGGGACTCCATGTCTCCATTCAGCTGGCTGTCATCTCTTGACTTGACGTAGCGACGGTGATTTTGGTAGAAGTTGGAGAGTCCGTAGTACATGAAGACGCTGCTCTGTCGATTACAATAAAAGTGTGAAAGACAAATTGTTCAACAATAGCTGTGTGAATACTTACGGAGAGAACTTCAAAGTTTTAAGGAGATTTTCTCACTTCATACGGCTGCTCCAGGTAGAACGGTATAATGCAGGTGCATGGCCTCGTGCTGTTCCAGCTGAAGTTCTGGGAGCAGTTGAAGCAGGGACTGGACACGTCCTCTCCTGTATAATCAATCTGCAAGCAAGAACACTTTCTGTACAACACTTTTCCAAACAGTCGCCACAATGTGCTTGAGGCGAAACAGACAAAATAAAGACACACAAGGAAGACGAGCAGCTGAAAACAAGAAAACCAGGTGAACAAACCACAACATTTTGATTACCAATAACAACAAGTCAAGGATAAAATACACATGGCATTAAATGGGCAATGCTGCCAGAAGCCATTAATGAGATGAGACACTCGGTCAAAGCTCTGATGTACTATTGGCAACAGTGCAGCATAAATTCCAAATCCCAATTAACTGCTGTGGTCTGTCAAAGAGCACCACGCCAAACTCCATTTGAAAATCGGCCATTTTAGTGCTCCTATACGTGGTATTTCCTGTAAATCTCTGACCAGCCGAACAGATTAACATGCTTCACACATATTTTGGAGAAAGATTAATAGCAAACTGACTTAACAATGGCAATTAGATGTTGTTGTTTTGTATTGAAACAAAAGATGATCCTCTTCAGAATAATTGCCGAATTCATCAGCGGGTAGTAACGTTTCAGATAATGTTCAACTGACGTTAGATATTTCCGACAAGAAACGTTAAACTTAAGTTCACAGTTTTTGAATGGTGTTTGGCGTGATTGGTCTAATTACATACGGCAGCTCTACAGATAATGCTACGTTATTGTTTTGCAGTGTCGTTATACAGAACACTTAGCATTGCATCCAGATGTCACACTGTTCCTGTCGTGTAACGTTCCGTTACCTCGAACTCCTTGATGTTGTTGGACGTTACATACAGGCCGATGCCGATGGGGATGAATATGAGTCCGATGATGAAGAAGGCAGGGAGCACGGTGCCCGCGGTGAGGATGGGCTGCCAGGCGGGCAGTCTCTGCTGCTTAAACGCAGTGTTCTCGGGCTTCTTGCTCCGCAGCGTCCCGCCGCCGGGCCCGGACACGGTGATGTGTCCATCCTCGTTGTAACTGGACGCCATCATCGCTCCTATCATCGCTGGTCGAAACTACAAAGTTGTTAGCGTTAGCCACCAGGCACAGTTAGCGCTAACTTGGTAACAGACCGGAGTTAAGGCCCCACTGGGTCGCTCACATATGACGACTTATAACTTCAGTTATGCTGTCATTTATTTTTGGTGATGGTATCCATCACCTAAACGAGCAAATGGCTAGCTAGAACGCTAGCATAGGCTGCTCCTTCAGGAAGTTTACAAACAAGGTGACCGTAAATAGACGTAACGCGCGATGACATCACTAATGTTGTTACCACGGATACTGTACATTGGCTGCTGCTGCTGTTGCCTTCAAATACCGTCGGAGATAATTACTACCACTGGCTATATGTTTATATTTTGAATATGTCATAAACTTCATTCTGATACATCTCTGTTATTGATCAGTTTCACAATATGTTTTTGATGCATTAATTCATTGCTATTAGCAACAATTTAGAAAGTAATCTGTCAAAGGGTAATTATTTTTATTATTATTTCTAACAAGAATTATATACTATACGTTTTAAGATTCTTGTTACCCAATGATGGCAGAGGATTTTTTAATGAAAATATTAATAAAAGTAAATGAAGACATTTTGGCATTGATTGGAGTAAATGGATCAAGCTATCGAATAAAATTTGTGGAAAATACATGAAACGTGTTGAAGAAAATGCTAATGCAAAGAAAAGCTCAATAAACAACAGAAAAAGCACTGAAATCCAAAAAAGACACAAAGTTGACACTGATTCACATAAACATGCTAAAGTAGTCTTTAATGTCAGTGTTTATTTTATTTATCAGGCAGATCCAGTGTTGGACAGTCAAAGTACATGTGGTCATCATTTCTACGGTGCCTGCTTCCGTCACCAAGAAGAGGTCGTTCATCGCACATCATCAAAACTGCGTGACGGACAATCCCACAGATTTAAAAACGGCATCATGTCAATTTGAAAACCACATTATAGAAGGAAACACAACCGAAAACTCCCAGGCACTGTATGTGTATGTTATTAGACAACACACATGACGTATTCTTATGTTTATTATAGCATTTAAACCAACATGACACTGATTCTTACCATACACCGTACATTCAGCAACTTTCAAATGCAACTGTTTAAAACCTGTTTTCCTCTCCATACTGTCTTTCCAGGATCAAATTCAAACAAAACACAGGCTCAAATTTCAAGCCAGAATAACACAATTTCCTTTCAAAATTCACCTTACAGATACCTTAAAATTGCTCTCAGCTGCAGCCTTTTTGTTTTCCCCACTTGAAGGGAACCTTAGACGGCAGTTGACGTTTTCTAAATACATCCTGAATACGCTGGTAAATCCTACATTTCAGATTATGCCTGCATTCCAAACTGCACAGCACACAGATAACATTCCATCTGCATATAGCACTTCATTTCCAAACTGCAGCCGCGGTTGTATCTTATCATGTCTCGTTAACAAGATCTAAGAGGAGCTGTAATTGGCTGTAATTGTGTTGTCGTTGTCCCGGAGCTTTAACCAGGAACGTCCACCATCAGACACCTTTCCGATTCCTTCTCATGTCGTCAGAGATCTCAGCTCAGCAGCGGCCGCTTCCTGAGAAGATATCCATCAGCAGACCTGTGGTGGAAAATTACAGCAAATACGCGTCGTAGAAAGCCACTTTAAAGTCTTCATTTGGTCAGATTGATTGAACAGCTGCCTAAAGACTATTTTAGCACTGGTCTGGTTAGGTTTAGGCACAAAAATCACTTGGTTAGGAAAACATCACGGTTTGGCTAAAAATACCTGCTTACACCAGTTTCTTCTCGTTACAAACATAATAGATATAGATATATAGAAAGATATTTTAAGTGCTGATATTTTATTCCTGCCAGTTGACGGGTTGCTGTTGCCGTTTTTCAGAACCCTGCGGACTTAATGATGAATTAGGTAATTGCAGAACTAATCCTCAGACGACTCGATAACGGCTAGAATCATCACCGTCAGCAGCCCTGCAGTTTCATATCCTGATATAGACGCCCCACTGCAGGAGAGTTTAACGTCCTCGGCCTGCACCTTTTTTTTTCTCCAGCCATTGTTTCTCAGAGTCAGACGGGAATGGCACAACTGCAGACAAGAAGATAACGCTCAGATGTGATTTTAATAATCCTGCTCAGCCTCTGATGTTTTTCCCAGGGAGAACATTTGATCCACCTAAATCTCTGTGCAGCAGCCTCTGGGGGGGCGGGGCGGGGGGGAGTCACGGCCAACACACTGCAGCTGAAACAGACACACTCAGCGTGTTGTGAGTCAGTGTTTTCACCCTCTACATGTCTACCCTCCTGTTTTCTTCCAGCTCTCGGCCCTCGCTGCATTGTTTAGTACCCGCTCTCTCTCCCTCCCTCGTTCGCCCACATCAGCATTATCTCCAGCTCTCTCATCCTCCGGGCTGTTTGATTATTAGAAGCTAATTAAGGCGGCAGAGTTTGTGGGGATCAAATCCTTTGTTTTGGTCCCAGGTTTCCTTTTAGAAAAAAACAAGAGTGCAGATAACTGCGCCTTATTGATTTGCTTTTGAACAGAGGTTGTGATGAGAGAAGCTTTAGAGGGAGTGTGAGGTTTGGAGCACACATTTAGAGATGTCAGGATTCAATATTAGTTTCTTCCTGATGTTAACAGAATCCTGAGTCATTTCTGTAGTTTTGTCCTGGTCCGTAAGAGGGCGCTAGATGCTAACTGAGTCTGCTGTGTAATGCTGAAAAAATCAATTATGATATACAGACACATGGAATGCAGCCATGGATATTTGACAGTCGTGCAGTTTTTGTAAACTGACTAATGTTCCTTGTTTTCGCATGTCTTACATGTTATTGGCACGTTGTCCAAAATGTCCAAAACATCAAATCAAATCACATCTGCGCCTGCTGGCTGAAGTACAAACTCTTTCAATCGATGTTTTTCATGTTGGTTTCATTAGGTATTTAAATGTAATAACCATCCATCCATGCTGATTGTTTTTGGTTTTATCTGTCCAGGGTTTAAGATGTCTGCATCCAAGATTTATTTATTCATTTATCTGTCAGTATGTTCCCTTTGTTTGGACAGCCTACATGTAGTGCAGATGCAGACAAAATATGCAGAGATTGAAGATGCAACAAAGGTCTCCAGTTGGCATCAAATCAGGGTTGTAGCTATACAGTGTGCATATTACCCACAAGGCCACAGCATGCCCGTCGCTGTGATTTCTACTTCCACTCCAATGTCACAAAGGTAAACTGAGTTTGGTTTTCAGAGCTTACAGCACGAGAAAATTCAGGAAAAATATGCCACTTTGAAAATAAGTCAGACTAATTCTTGAAAACGAGGAACTTCCTGCCGCAAGTGAAACAAGCAACTTTATTTGACTGAAGAGTTACTGTCTAGGTGATTGTGTTTTCTCCGTTGTGTAATGAAATATTTTGACAAGAAATTTGACAAAACTGTCGCAAAAAAGAAATACAGTCCCCCTTCCAGAGACACTTTCCCCATTGCTCTGCACCTCTGTGACCACCGACTCTTCAACAAACATAATAGACACTTTTAAAAGAATGCTGACTCAGCTATGAGCAACTCCGGTTTAAAATCGACCGGTTGATGTAGAGGTGTGAAGTAGCACTGGATGATTTTGATCCCGAAGTAAACTGAGAAACGTATGATTTTCAAGCTAATTCTTGAGTTGCCGAGCATCTTTTGTATAATTTCGAATTATGTTATTTATTCACGCTGAAGTGTAAATCATCCTGAAGTCACACTTAAGCTAAAAATAATCTCTCATCTCTGCGTGTTTAGAAGTTGCTGGGTTATGACTCCAAGAAGGAGTAATAATTTTCTCCACCTCTGTGGACTTTACAACATCTTTTTAGCCTGGATTTTACTTAACATCTTTAATTGTATTTTATTGCCTTAGTTTTTCAGTCTTAGTACTGGGTTTTCATCCTTTTATCCATTGTGTGTATTTATTTTATTTCAATGACTTTGCGTTATTTTTAAAGGAGACATGTTCTGCTCATTTTCAGGTTAATACTTCATCATAGAATAGGTTTACATGTTTTAGTGCTCAAAAAACCCTTCAGTTTTCTCATTCTGTCCAGTGCTGCAGCTGTGTATTCCCCCTCTGTCTGAATCACTCTGTTTTTAGCAGCTGTCTCTTTAAGACCCCCCCTCCTGAATTCCCAGTCTGCCCTGATTGGTCAGCTCAAGCACGCCCGACCCAGCACCGCTGACAACAACAAAGCTTGCAAGACATAAACAATGTGTGACGTGGTGATGGATTGTGATTAGGGCTGTCAAAGTAAACGCGTTAATAACTCGTTAACGTAACTTCCTCTTAACGCCGTTAATTTTTTTAACGTGCAATTAACATTCGGTATTAAAAAAAGAAAAGAAACGTGCATTGTTTGATTTACGGCCGTCGATGGCACCTGTAATCTTGATCCAGAGGGTGGCAGAAGAATAAGAAAGGGAATCAGAAGTAGAAGAAGCAGGGTTGGCGTTCAGGAAAAACACGGTGGACTGAAAAGCGAAAAAGCGAAAGGAAATGGAGAAAGGACTTATGAACGGCAAATCCACTTTCAAAACACTGCCAGATGTTTCGGTCTGAGGAAGAAAATACACATTTGAAGTGACGTTTTGAAAGAGCCCTTTGACTACCAGATCGAAATGGTGATTTCTGTCTGATTCTGTCTCCTGCACCCTGTGGATACACATTTGCATAACAAGTTTATCAAGAGATGTCTGGACCTGATTTGATCACTATGTTAAATGCGTGCCCCCATACCTCCCCCACCCCCCGCTGTTCACTCCCTCCAAAGAGCAGACCCCTCCCTTTTGCATCCCCTTTTGTTTACCTGTTGACTGAATCTGCCATTCTTTGTTCTGACTGTATGAAATGCGAGTGTTTCATTTGCTCTGGGTCAACTCACTGGCTCAGACCCGCTCTGTGCCTGTCGGTTCACCAGTTTACCGGTATTCTTTGAATAAACACATCACCACAGCAAACTGCTCAACAGGACTGGAATGATTTTTTCAATCTGCTATCATCTGCACATACTGTCAACATGAAATGAGTTACCATTGAAGTACGTTGAGTATCAAATAACACATGGCAAATGCAGAGAGCCCACCGCCAAAAGCTGACCTCACCATGTTTTGATCCCATTTATGGTAAGGGGATATTTTTTGGGCCTTCTATTTTCCATTTTTTATTTTCCAGCAAGCATATTTGCCTTCTCTTATGTTGTTAAAAGTATCAAGAACATGAAAAAAATACATTAAGGTACATTTAGAACAGAAAAAAATGCGCCAAAAAAATTGTGATTAATTTGCGATTAATCGCGAGTTAACTATGGACAAAATGTGATTAATCGCAATTAAAAACATTAATCGTTTGACAGCCCTAATTGTGATATCACAAAGTCACATAATTAAATGCGGGGCTACTGACGGGGCATTTCAGGAGCTGTGTTTTCTGCGAGAGGGAGGAGCTTCTGTTGGAGTGGACCTTTTAACTTTCAAGACCCTGTAAAACACTGAAGGCGAGAGGTGCTTTCTAAATAAAGTTTAACCAAAAACTTCTCTGGATAATCAACAAAACAAAAAACAAAAAACCTTTGTCATTGTCACCACCTGGAGTCCAGATAACAAGATGTATTAAAACTCTGTGTAAAAACCCAATGCTGGACACTGTACACTTTGTTTTGAGTTTAAATACCTTTCACTATGTCAAACACGTGTGCTATAATATTTAAACAGGCCATGGAATCACCATGAAACATCTCTAAGGTCTGAAAATTAGTTTTCATGACTGTTTAGCTGCATTGATTAATAGTCACGCAAAGCTCACACACACACCATGAAAAAAATGAATGCTACGAAGCAGAGATAAATAGCTTTTATTTTTGTGCCTGTCACAAACGATGATAACTCATACTGTCACAAACAATTCACAGTGCTCCAGTGACTGGAAACCTCCAGAAGCGGCGGTGCGATGAACACATGCTATGGAAAATGTAAATGATGAGAAGAAGTCGAGAGCTACTGCCAAATGTCACCAAGATGAAGTTAATCGATGAAATGCAAAAGAGGGCATGCAAAGACCTGCGTCATGATGGTGGAAAAATCAAAATGACATACATATTACAAAAAAAATCTGAAGGTCTCGATGAAAAGCAGAGCTGTTGTGAGAGGCGACACACACCACACACAGAGTCCCACTTGTTCATGTGCTGATGAGGCCTCTAACTAATATTTGGCAGCAGATTTGGCCACAAACTCAATCATTGAATCGTTGCCATGGCAGCATACATATCTAGCCCTCAGTTCTTGCCCCCTGCTGTGGAGGCAGAGGCACAAATCGTTGACTTCCTCAGCTCGATTTTCATCGACTGGCTCTCGGCCCGCGACTCTAACCTCGTCACCGTCGACACGCCCAGAACTGCCTTGCTGCACGGTTTCATACCTTTTGACATAGGGATCCGTGTGGCCGCGCTCCGAGCTGACTGCACATCCGAACTGGGCTGGAAAAAAAAACAAAAAAAAACAAACAAGACAACATGCGGAGAAGATTTGAATCATAGGAACACAAAAACACAGAGTTGTTCTTTTGTTAAATGTGTTGACAAGTGAGCTCCCTAGTAAGCATGGTTTTGGTTAGCCCTCTTTCAGGATCAAACGTAACTCGGACATCTCACTGTGTGTCTCATAAACTTTGTTACGAGGAAGAGTGTTGAACGTACGAGCAAACATGGCGGTAGGCAATCATCTTAGCAACTTTTAAGATGGGAAAAACGGTGCCAGGCAGGTGCACGACTTGCTCAAAGAAACTCTCTTCACTCTTTGATTTGAGTTAATAAAAAACATGTAAAACCACAAATGCTGCACAACTGTAAACCAACATGTGACAACACCCAGTGGTTTGTGGACTAGGGTTTAAAGCCTCAAGTTTGGCATCACAATCTTGGTTTTTTGGAGCCAGAAGTGAACATATTTAGGCAAGATGATGGTGCTTTATAGGATGTCCTGATTGGATCCAACTAAGGATTTGAGGAGACACTGTGGTAAAGACTCACCAATCACACGGAAGCATACCCTGCTTTATCATCTATTTTACTCTAAACAGGACAATAATAAAAAATAAAAATAAAAAAAAGAACATCATGCTGTGTTGAAGATGCCTTGAAACTAGAGATTGAGACCATAAACTCACTCATGAACTGTTCTCTGAGGTAATAAATCAAGTGAGAATCAGGGCAATTTTTACTCATAAGCTTACGTACAATCAGACTTCTATTCAAACTAGTGGTCTCGCCCCCTGCTGGCCATTAGAAAGAATGTAGGTTTCAAGACACTTCAGCATTAGCTTCACTTTGCAGACCAGAAAGCAAGACAGAAAGAAATCAATTTTGGAATTGTAATTCGTCTGGAACATCTAAGTCTTTTGGTTTTCAAGTGGCATCGGGCCAAAATGTCTCCAGACGCAATTGAATAGACTCACAACCAACCAACCAAAACAACATGTGATGTGGCGTCGAGCTAGCTAACGTGGCATCAGAAACCTAAGCCCACAGATTTCTCTGGTTCCCAGGCTAGCATATTCCAAAACCTCCCATACAAAAGGCTTGAACCCAGAACCTATTTTCTGTAAGGGAACCATCACACCACCAATCTTCATCCTTTTCTCACCTTATAAGTTGCTAAAAATACTCCCTAACACCCAGTGTGTTTCTGCTGAAGGCTTTGTCTGATCTTGCTTTGACTGCCAGTAAAATCCATCCACCTCGCGCAAATCTGTTGTTTTGCTAATCCAGAATGTGTCATGATTGATTTTTAGAAAGTCTTGATAAAAACCATGTGAAATGTGGCCTAAACCACAGTTGGAGGTGCAGTACTGCGTGGCAGTGTTGCTTCTCAAATCGGATTTATCTTTTGCATCACCTGCAGCGCAACACACGAGAACAATGTTAAATCCAGAAGTGTATATAACAACCAAACAGAACCAACGCTGCAAGTAGCAGAATTTGTCTGGTGCAACGGAGAAGATCTACCCCCACGATCTGATAACGCGTTTGTTTGGACGGCAAGATTATAGAGCTCCAATTCTCCTGCGTCGATACCACAGCAACATTGAGAGTCTTTAAGACGTGATTTGAGAAAAAAATCTGATTTGCCTGCACTCTGAACAAAGCCCAAGTGTCCAAAATGTCCAAGTTACTGATGGCCCTGAATCGGCGGGAAATTTTTAAGACTTGGTGACCTGAAAATCATCAAATCAAAGCTCACTTTAACATGCCATTTAAATGTTGGGTAATATTATAGTTTGAGGCTTCTTCAAATACAAATTCAGCACTTGTAGCCCGTGTTTGATTAAAAGGGGTGAATTTGTGAGTTGGTAAATTTGTGTCCGTCTACACAAGAGCGTTCGAAAGGCCTCTCTGTGATTGTGGAATCTGAAGCATTGTCAGATCATTCCAGTGTTAGTTCATACCAGTGAGATCGTGTGTTCATAAATCCACTGTTTTATACCTGGAGAGAGTGCTAGAAAGATCTAGGGAGCACACACCACCTGCTTTCATTTTGAAACATTTCAGAAGCAACTGCAATGTAAAAGATTAGACACGATTCAGATATCCTATTCAACATACTCAGAAAGGACTAAAGACAGAGGATGTTAAAAAAAAACCTCCAGAGCTCTCACCACTGACTGTGTCGGCCTGGACGATGCAGAGGTGATGGGTGTGATCGTTATGCTGCTCGTCATTTTGCCCAGAGTCGTCTTCCCCGTCGCCGGCGTTCGCGGGGAGCGGAGCACCGTCCCTGTTGGCATTTCCTTGCTGCTTTCTGAGCCAAGGCCGAGCGTCATCACCGGACTACTGCAGCCCTCAGAGGGCCTCTTAAACTGTGAACCCAGGTGGATGTGGATCTTGTTGTCCTCTGTTGTGATGATGTTGCTCTTGCCGTTGTATTTCCTGTAGGATGCTGCCCCAGGTTGCTTCTCTGGGGTCATCTTGATCACTGTGCGGCCTGTGGTGATGCTGTGCGGTTCAGGTGAAGCACACGCCTCTGCCACGGGAGTGGTGCTGACAGTGATGATGGACACCGGCGACTGAAGGTTGTCAGAGCCGCAGCCGTTAGTCTTCTCTGGACTCTTGGCCCTGGAGATGGTGGTTATCTTGACCGGGGATTTGGCTCGATCGAAATCACAGGCTTTGCTCTTGGAGCTCACGGTGGTGGGCTTTGGCACGATTGTGATGCGAGGTTTCTGGAGGCCGAGAGTTGGGATGATAGTGGTGCTGGAGAAGAAATCCTCAGCTCGAGGGCTGGTGATCTCCAAGGTGGCGGTGCTGTTCTCGGGATCCGGGGTCACTCTGATGCGGAGTGGCTGTCCTGGCTTTGGGGACATGGTCATCTCGGTTGGATGGAGCAACGACGCCCCGTTGGTTTTCCCGGGAGTCGTCTGTGTGAGAGTGATGGCGTCCTTCTTCTTCATCCAGGGTATCCAGGATTTTCCCGCCCCAAATTCTGCCGATGCTGGAGGGTATCGCTCGAGAACCGCTGGCTTTTTTAGCCCCTGTTGTCTGAGGTTGCTCATTAGGTGGTTCTCCTCGAGGACCGATTTCCGGATAAAGCCCGCCGCCGTGTCGTCCTCAGCCAGCTCGCTTGCCATCACATCTGTCTGCACCGCTGTGGAGGTAACTGGGACATTAACCATCCTGCTGCCGTTCATGCTCGGCCTCAAGGCGCGACTGTATCTCTTGGTGGCTTCCAGCTCCTTGGTAAGGTTTGCAACTTCATGGCTCATGTTCTTCTTTTTCTCCTCCTCTTCCACGAACCTCTGCTGGAGGACAGAATAATCCACCTGCAGCTGGGAGAGCTGGTCCTCCTTGTTCATCAGTTCGTGGATTTTCTCCTTCAGGGCATGAACGTCCACCTGCAGCTCTCTGGTTTTCGCCTCCTCCATCTTGCAGCGAACTCTGAGCTCAGCCTCCGGACACGTGGCCTCGCCTTTCTCAATGGCCTTGTTCCTCGCGATCTGACTTTTCATGTCTTCCAGCTGCTTAGAGAGAGCGTTTGCTTTGTCCTGCTCGGTTCTGAATTTCTTCTCCAGCAGATCGTACTCATCCTCCGTTTTCATTAAATCTCCTTCCACCACCTCAAGTTGTTTGAGCCTGCTCTTCAGTCTTTCGATTTCTAGCGTGAGATCTTTTATTTTGTTGTCTTCGTCTGGATTTCTGCTGACATCCTTGTTGGCCCACTTTCTCTGCATTTCCTTCTCCGTCTCCTCGAGCCCTTCCATTCGTGTTTTCATGCTGCTCAGCTTGGTATTCAGCTCCTGACACTTTTCCTCTTTACTTGCAAGTTTAGTTTTCAGCTCGTCTTTCTCTTTGGTGAGAGTTGTCACTTTAAATTCCATTTCTGATTTGAATTTGAGGAGTTTTTTGCTCTCCTCGATCAGCTTCTCTGTGACCTCCGTGACCTTGCCCTGCTCTGCCTTGAACATCTTGCTCAAATCGTCACTTTTCTGTTCCTCCTGTTTAAGTCTCTCCGCCATGTTTTTTCTTTCATCCACCAGTATAACCGTAAAGGACTTCAACTTCATGAGATCGTCTTTGAGGACCATCTCTGCCTTCTCGAACTTCGACTCTGAGCTCTCGAGCTCTTTCATCTTTGTTTTCACCGTCTCCAGCTCACCGGCCAGATCCTTCACAACACGCTTCTCTTTCTCCAGGTTTATATGAAGCTGGGAGCACTCTGTTTTGCTCCGGTTGAAAGCCCCCTCGAGTTTTTCCAGCTCAACCATCCTCTTCTGCAGTTTGTTCACCTCCAACCTCAGCTCCTTGCTGTGGTTCTCCTCATCCTGTAGCTTCCTCTTCAGCTCCTTGCACTGAGCCTCTGTCTTTGTTATCTCCTCGTCCTTGCCCTCCATCTCCAGCACTCTCTTCCGCAGGTTCTCCAGCTCGGCCATGAGAGACGAATTCCCGCAGTCCCCTTTGCTGATCTTCTCCCTCAGTTCATGCAGGTCCTCCTCTGATTTATGCAGGACCTTGTTGCTCTCCTCCAGCTCTTCAATCTTTTGCGCCAGCCCAGACAGCTTCAGCCTCAGCTGTCGGCTCTGGGACTCTTCACTGGCAAGCTTGGCAGTCATGTCCTCGTGTTCCTGCGCAAACTTTGTCGCTTTATGCTCCAGCTCGGCCTCCAGCTTCAAGACCTTCTGGTCGTCCTCCTTGGCGGCGTCGCTGACCGCCGCCAGACGCTGCTCTTTCTCCTGCAGCTTCTGAGTCAGGTCCTGGACCTTCTGGCTCTGCTGGTCGATCTGCTCGATATGCAGCTGCCGCTCGTCTACCAACATCAGGGCAAAGGACTTTAGCTTCACCAGCTCCGCTCTGACCTTCTCCAGCCTCCTGCTGTGGTCCTTGTCCTTACGAGCCTGGTAGGCCTTTTCCTGCTCCAACAGCCTTTTGAGTCTGGGAAACAAACAGAAGAAATACAATACAAATATGAGTTGGGGTTAATATCAAGCATGTTTTTTTAACAGAATAGGACTGGGTTTAAGAAACATGTATTCTGATTCAAATCAATCTGCATTGAATGATCCGATATTGAGTCCTGAGAATGACCTTTTAATATAATCTATGTTGTTTTCCTTGGATGCGTTTTACAGCATACAACTTGTATCTGTGCAGGTGCTCTGGTGGAATGAGGTCACAGCGTCACGTCAGAAGTCTGTGTAACCGTACACTTGCACAATGTAAGTGTAACCTATAAAAATACCCTTTTAAGCATTTTTTAAATAAGATTCGACTGTTGACTGTGTAGTTTTTATGTTAGACTGAAATAACTGCTCGGGGGCAAAGCCAAGATCACTGCAGAGCGGTGAGACTTGCCTGAAAGGTTCACTTCATAAACTCTGAAAGCTCCATCGATTTGTACGGTAAAGGGAGCGGACGTCAACAGGGAATTTATGATGCATTTGAGTGCATCTTGTAAACTCAGAAATCTGTTCTTGACTGGCCACAAAGTTTGTTTAAAACAGTAAAGTTTCCTCTTTTTTTTCTTAGATTCCTTTTTTAGATGTATTATAAGATCATTAAGAATATTTAATTTGTGCATTAAAAAAATGAATATCAATTAAATTTAGAGTTGTAACTGAAATATCCTTAGCTGAATCACAAACCAAAACGGAACCTTGTCAGTCAATTCAGGTAATCAGCGTCATTGATCCGTGTAGATTACACCAATCCTGACTTAATTTTACACCAATATGTTTGGAAATGCAAACATGAAGACCTGCACCCCGAAAATGAACGGTCAGTTATTTTAAAGCATGCCTGTATCCTCCCATGACTCCGGCTGACAGTACATGGTTACATAACCTCGGGTAACCTTAGAGGATGCACATCTCTCAAGCAGTCAGAGCGGCCTCAGAATGAGAGCTTTAACCACCTGATCCTGGATGTGGAGGCAGGCAAGCAGAATAAAAGGCAGCAGCAGGATAAGCGAGGGAACAAAGGGAATAAAAGAAAAGAGGCAGATAAGGGCTTGAACTCGAGTAATTCTCTCTGACGGGGCTTATCCTGTCCTGAGTTCAGTAAAGGGAAGAATTATGGCTGCAGGTCAGGAACTCCGCTAATACGCAGGCGTGTTGAGTTGGGAGCTTTTGGGCTTTAGTGGTCTGAAAGTACTGTCATAATTTCATTTATATGGGTGTCAATGGGTTTTATGATGGTCAAAAGTTGATTCAGAGGCTGTCAAAATTAAACCTGTAAACTTATATTGCATTTATCCTATTAATTAGGAAATAAAGAGATTTTAGAACCAAAAACACTGATCTCAAGTCTTTATTTATCTTCATTAAGTCTGTAATGTGCAGGCTCGGACAAAAACTGAACATCTAGAGTGTGTTTCTGTATCAAATCAGCACACTTTCAGGAAAAGCTCAAATCTTACAAAGTATGGGAATCATTGAATTGTACAAATGTGGGGAACGTCAGACACTTTCAATCAGTCGCTCCTCTAAAGAATCATGTTGCTGCCCTAGTTGTACATGACAAGCGATGGGAGTAGTCAAGAAGTGCCGGAGAATGAAGAAAGCTTGAGAGTGAAGTTCAAATGCTGACTGCGTTCTCACCTACATACACCTGGTGAATCACTGCACAGGGAAGGGTGCGAATGTCAGATTGGCAGTTTCAGAAATTTAGGAAAAATGTCCCAATTCAAAGATCAGAATGGTTTGGTGACGGTTCACCTGCAATGTCATCACACATGCAGGTATCTGAGGGGGGGCGGTGACCAGTCCGTTTTGAAATGTTTCTTTTTTTTGCCGCTGCCAGTGATAACCACAGTGAGGTGGTTCGAGGCTGTGCAGGGGCCTGCAACAGCGGCCCTCGAATGAAAAATGACAGGAGCTCCAAATATGCATTTTTTAATTTCCTGAGCCATGAAAAGGGCCCTGAGAGAAGAGCACTGTGGAAATGAATCGCTTTGCGGGGACAATCTAGTTTCAAGTTCTCAAAGTTTTTGTCTACAGTGTGCTGGATCACTTGGCCCGAGCGCAGAAATGTGATGACATGACACGAACGTGTTCGGCATAAAAGAGACAAACATTATCCTTCCACATCCATGATCCATGTCACTGTGGCTGATTGCTGTCACGAGCGTCCTCTGCTACACCTGTAAACACACCCAACAGTGGTGTGAAGTTAATCCACCAGAGGTCAGCAAAAACAAGATTATCAAGAAGTGTTCCGTTGGTCTTTTAAGACAAGCAAATTCCGCCTCATGCTGATTTGCCAAACACCTGATCTCAGGTATGTTATTTCCTCCAGCCTCTTTTTTTTCCTCTCCTCTCTGTGAGTTTATGAACATACATTTTTCACTCTAATTCAAACATTTACAACTCATGCTGATGCATCTATTCCTCGCCTTGCATCAGCTTGAGTGAAATTGCCACTAGTTTTATCCGCTCTCGTCTTTCTGCTGACTCTACAAGCAGTTGTACCACATCCAGCAAAGCAAATCAAATTTCAGACAGCTTACTACCGTACCCGCTTAAGTGAGAAGCTCCAAATTTAAACTTGCATCAGCCGACCAAACTTCTGTGGTGGAGGAACAGCGTGAGCCACTGTAGAGCTGCCAACACAGTCCTGAGAATTCAACCTGCCACAGTTAATGTCCTGTTGATGTTTAACTAATCTCTGTGGGAGTCTGTGAGAGAGAGTCTACTGAAGTTTCTCCCGCATGTGGGTCAAGCTCAGTCCCATCAGACGCTTGAACACACACGAGCAGGTCTCGGCGCGGCACAACAAGTGTCCTTTAAGTTTGAATCAGAAAACAAGTCCCACAGTTCAGCTCAAAACGTACTCTCTCGAAAACTCCACTGCTCAACTTACCCACCAGTTGGGATGCAGGGCAGGTTGATCCATGTCTGACAGTGTTTTTTTTTTTTAAAGCTGAGCAGCAGCCAAGCTGCTGCTGCTGCTGCTGCTGCTGCTGAGACTCAGGGTCAGAGAGGGAAGGAAGGAGGGGCTGGACTCCGCAGGGAATTAGCCATCACATTCCTAACATGTCATCAGCGGACAATGAAAAAAGGTGAAAGTTGTGCTAAAACAGCACCGCTCCGCTGTGCTGATGATGTCATCCACTCCTCCATATATGGCCGAAGAGGCCCTGCCCTTGTTTGGACACTGAGGAGGAGGGGTCCAAACCACGGGGGGGGTTTCAACAGCTTGTCCCTTCTTATTTCTCCCTGTTCTGGTCTCCGTCTGGGGAGGAGGGACAACCAGGCAGCAGGTGACATAACACATGAAGCCACTTTAAATCTCTCTCTCTCTTTTTCTTTTTTCTTCTTTTCCTAAAATGTTGCTCCACTTCGACCTAACTGTCTCCCGTCTGTCTCGCAGCCCACGGTGTTCCCATAGAAACGAGGCGACAATGCAAAGCTAGAGGTTTTTTGTTTTGTTTTGGAGAGGACAATGCCAGACTCGCACAGCCTTTCTCATTATAATCCCCCTTGTATCGTGCAAAGAAGAGAAGACGTGGATATAAATTCTCCATAGCGGCTGGATTGTATGTGTGTGAGATCATAGCTTCAGACAGCAGAGGAGGCCTGTGGTTAGCATTGCAGAGGCTCCTAAATGAGCCAAATATGAGCAGTGCAAAGAGCTTACAGCTGCAGAGGCTGCACTGCTCTCCATTACTGCAAAGACATGGTACACATAAATAGAACCCGGATGTGTGAGCACTTTACATTCATTGCTGTGGCTTACATACTTGCACTCATGTCGGCTGCCCGTAATCCTGCAAATGTGGTGCCGATTGAAATCCACATTTCAACTCTCGCTGAATAAAGCCTTTAAAGTGGTCTTCCATTATTTTCCAGTGACATGGCTGATTTATTTTGATATTCAGAAATAGAAACTAATGACAACATGTCGGAGAAATTGAAAAGCACTCATCCACAGGAGAACATCTTCTCCAGCTGTCTTCAGTCTGTTAAATAATGTAGCTTTTGCAGGTAGATTTAACTCTCATATCACCTTTCTCTACATTCAAATGTAAAAGCAGAGCAGAGAGAAACCCTCCCACTGTTGGTCGTAGAAAACAGAGTAAAATAAGTAAGACAAGGCCACTGTTAGGAAAACTAACCACCACTTTGGTCGACTTCAGACTCAACATCTCAACAACCACTGGACTGGTTGCCACAACATTTTGGACACACATTAAAGGTGTCCGGAGGATGAAGTCTACTGACTCTGTCCATCCCTAACTGTTTCATCTAGCACTATCATCATGTCATCTTCTCATTATACTTGTGTCAATATCTGCAAAACTAATGACAATCCGGTCACAGTCTGCTGCTGTCATTTGTTATTAGTGCTTACATGGATGCAGCAATGAGACCTGGACTGCTCAGCTTCCAATTTCACCTGGTGGACACTCATAGTATTGCAGCCCAAAATTCCCCTGAAGCCCAGAAACTGCTTTCCCTGTAGAGCACCATTATAAAAGAGACTGTTTTTTTTTATTTGCAGGTCAGAAAAAGTCATTTGAGTAATAACTAAGTGGGACCTTGCAGGCGGAGCCGGCGAAAGAAACACTACAGCGCATCTCCATTGGATCATAAAACCAGGAAGTGAACCTGGACATTATAAAACTTTTCTGGTCCAGTCAACAGATGAGCAGTTCTCACTAAAGTAGATCTTTGGGTCCAGCATCTGGGTCTTACACATCATTGAGAGCTAATTAGCCTAAATTAGCATGCTAAGACACTAAACCAATACTTCAGTGCACATTAAAATCAGCATGTTATTTTCAAAAGCGCCAGTCTACCTTGTTCACGTCCCAGTTTTAGCATGCTAGCTTTTGCTAAATCGTGTGAAACATAGAATACAGCTGAGACAGGTGGGGATGTCATTAATTCTGCAGGAAATCCACGTACGTCATTAAGTAACCAAAGTGATGTGGCCTGAGCAAAATGGACAAAACGACTGACTGAGCGACATCACAATCCACTGAGCCACGCTGATAGCATGGCCATTTAGGATCAACTCTGTCTCTTCAGGTCTTTGGAGAAGATCTCATCGAGCTGCGGTTTGATCAGCTATGACCTGTGACTTTCTCCCTACCAAGGCTAAATTTACGAAGTTGAAGCCTTCCTGTTGTTAAAGGACCTATTTGTAAGAAAACCATATTTTGAGTCTCACCCCCGAGTTGTCAGAAACGCATTGGAATGACCCATCTTACAATCCCAAAATGAGGTGAGTGGAATGCCTCCATTTTAGCAGCCCGTTCTCACTCTCAATGCGACACTATAAGTACCCTTCAAGCGCCATTTTTATGTTGGCCCTTCTAGCGTAGCAGCATTAAGAGCGGGAGAAGCAGTCAGGAGGAGGAGATCGGGGTGGTTAGACCCAGGGTTTCACCCAGGAGAGAAACCAAAATGTCAGTTCCATAACAAAATGTACTTATTTTAACTCCATGTGCCATGAGCTTTAAATGTAGTTTTGGTGGCTAAACCAAATCAAACTGCAACTGTTTCACACCGTTAATTAGGGATGGGCAAAAATATCGATATGGCAATATATCGTGATACTTTGCCGCCCAATACAATATAGATTTTTCAACTCCAAATATCGATATATCGCCGAAGAGCGACTCTGCTGGCGGGTGTATTTCTGTAGCAGAAAGAGTGGCTGAGGTCTTTGCAAAATGGATGGCAAGTTAACAACGCCTCGGCAATTTGGAAGTTTGGAAGCACTTTGGCTTCAATGTTAAGAGAGATAGCAAGAACAACGAGCTGGACAAAGAGAATATTACTGCCCGAAAATTTCATGGGAATTAATAAAATGGAGAGGCTGTTTTGAATTAAATAGTTTTGACTCAATATGTCCTCTGATCAATATCATCGGATGTACATATACAGGTACTTGTGTTTTCATCTTCATTTATATCGCAATATCGTGATATCGTGATAAGTATCGTATTGTGACCAAAGTATCGTGATACGTATCATATCGTGAGGTTCTTGCCAATACCCACCCCTGCCGTTAATGGTCTAAAATTTATATGTGAAATACTACTCGGCAAGTTTTGAAGATTTTGAAAGTGTAAACCTGACGTTGCTTCTTTGTTCCTGCTAACCTGACCACCGAGCGTGTGCAGAAGTGACGCTAGAGGTGTTAGCGACATCACAGGGCTCCAACTGACGAAGTTGGGAGTGAGAGCATATTCTTATACACCAGTGAGTGGATTTTGATATAAAAACCTTGCAAAGTGTCTTAAGTGTTAAATGCATGTTAATCCTCGCTCTTTCCTCCGACAGGCAGCTGATATCGCTCCCCCCTCGCTCTCAGCGCGCTCGGCGTATGTCATTATAAACTCGCTGGCGGATGATGGCTGCGCAGAAAGCCTCTCTGTGCTCGGGTCTATTCATAGCCCCGGTGCTGACAGAAGCCTGTCAGAGAGGGAGAAGAGAGCCCCAAACACTCATAAAACCGAGCCAGGCTGAACCCACAGCGAAAAAAAAAACACGAGAGCAGGAGATGCTGATCTGCAGCTAATTATAGTCGCAATAATTAGCATCCTTATTAACATTCTGAACAGACAAGTCAACAAGAGCGCTTTGACACCACGGAGGCACATTTGTTGTCGGGAGGGGGATAAAAACAGGATTTTCTTCTCGGGCTGCATTTGAACATGAATCAGAATGATCCACCGCCGTGAAATTACAGAGAAACAAACCTACATTTTTCCGAAGACAGACATGGTTTACTGGGTAAAAACCGTAGCTTCTCGAACCACACAAACCCCTGCCAGACTGGGATCAAGCACTTAGAAAGTCACCGTCCCCGATGAAAAAGCTCCCAAACTTGAGCCGAGGATGCTGTTGTGTGTCCTCGTGCAGCCTAAAATTGAAGTTTAAATGCTGCTAATTGAAGCCGGAAATTGCGTTTAGAGAGGAGCATAATTTCAGAGGAAACATTCTGAAAGGAACCAAATGCAATAGAGCAGGATTCTGAGGTGCAGCAGGGTTCTGAGTTACTGAAAGCAGTCCTCTGGCGTATTTGTCCGTGACAGCTGTTTTTGCAAACAGAGCGTCTAATCGTGCAGCGGGATCTGGGCTGGGAGTGACATCACCCTGTGTGTGTGTGTGTGTGTGTGTGTGTGTGTGTGTGTGTGTGTGTGTGTGCGTGTGCGTGTGTGTGTGTGTTCAGGGTCGACTCATTCGCTCGTGATATCACCTGCAGTGAATCTGCACGCTGACTGCAGTCGACAGGAATGTGTTATCAGAGCGAGCCCAGAGCCCGAGAGCAGGGCCGGACCGCAACAAAGACGGGAGGAACTGGATGTGGACTCCCAACATCTCCACAGGCTCTAAATTGACCCTAAAGTTGAATAGAAAACCTCTCCAAACTACCAAGAACCGAACATTAAAACAGTTTCAACAAACACTAATAATCGCTGTGAATCTACTCAACTGCAAGCAAAAGTCCGGCATTCAAAATAAATTAAAAGTGTGTAAGTATTATCTGTCAAATATGCTCATAATGTCATAAATAAAAGTACTAATTGCGTCTGGCTGGAGCAGGGAGGGTGGACCTAAATGCTCGAGACAGCAGGGAGGAAGTGCAACAGACGAGGTCCTGTAAAGACCACAGCAATGCCAGGAACAGGCAAACATGGAGGAGCATCAGGGAAACAGATCAGCGGGATAACGGAAACTGAAGAGAAGACGCCACAAAACCCAGAAAATTAAACTAAAATGACAGGAACATGACAACTCTTGAGGTAAAATGGTTGTTTTTCTGTTATATTTGATGTTTTTGGATTAATTACACAAAACTAACACGTATCATGTTCCATACATACACGTAAACCACTGTGTGTAGAATTTGTACATTCCTGAATTTTGTGGCCACCAGCGGTAAAAATAAATAAATAATAAAATTAGGTAAAAAGGCAAAGAAGATCTCCATCCCTTCTTCACGACTGCACACAATGTTCACAAGGAATGTCTCATTTTTCTGCGGACCAAAGCAATTCAAACGCTCCTGCGGCTCAGAGGCCTGTGGGGTTGAACTGAGTCGTGGTGGTGCATTGTGCTGTGCGTGCTCGATGGTCCGATATGACACGATTCATCGCCCCTCACCATCATCCGAAACCTCCGCGCTCTGGGTCTTATCTGAGCGTTCGACCGCGCAAAAGCAAACGCGCGTCATCTAATGGTTTTCGAGAACAATGAATTTCTCATCGTACATTTTTTTGGTCAACGCATGAGGGTTTCTCAACAACAGTCCAAGAATTTGAGCCTCACGTTCATCACATAAGATGGGAGATGGCAACGCGGTGTTTTCATGTCAGCAGTGTGTGTGTGTGTGTGTGATCTCAGCAGATCTGTACTAACTTGCCACCACCAGACTCAGATTGGCATCTTGCGTCCACCTCTGCTGTGGATGCATCACACCGGTTTTGATGTTTATAAATCCATTCATCACGTTCTCTCTTTCGCTTTTTTGGCTACTGAAACAACCTGTAAATTCATGATCTCATTCTCACTTTAAAACAATGATATTGTTTGCAAACAGCTACCTTTTTACACGTAAAACACTTAACGAGCCAATACGGAGCGACTTAAGCAATCAAATCCAACGGTCATTCTCCTTTTAGCTCTATTTTTGGTCTCCACCAGCTCCTCAGACAAACATCTTGCTCGTTAGCTGCTAATTGCTCCCTTATGTTCACCAGCGAGTGTCTCTCACTGTGCCCGGCTGCTGTTTGCTGCCGGGCAGGTGGTGCGCAGCGGGTTTATCACTGAGAGCAGCCTCGTGAGGCAGCTGCAAATGAGGACGATGAAAAGACTGAAAAGAAATATGTGAAGTTGCGGCTGTAAAACCAAAACCAGGAGTTTAAAAAAAACAAAAAGCTAAATTGCTCTGTGGATTTGAGGGTGCAGATTCACATGGTAATCAATCATACGCAACGCATCATGTCGTTAGGGTTAGGGTTAAAACAGATGATAGTTTTAATGTTTGTTTCACAAATGACTTTTAGATTTTTTTTGATTGAAGTAATGATAACTTTTCCTCCGGCACCTTATTTTGAAAAATGAGAATATTTGTAAAATGTTTCTAAAGATTTTACTTCAACACGTGTAAGTATGACACCACTGGATATTTTTAATGAGGCACTGAGATATTTATGTGTTTGTGGCGACAGAACCAGGTATTTCAGGACAGAACCTGATGTCTTCCTAACCCTGACCAAGTGTGTTTTGTGCCTAAACCTAACGAGAGCATAAGCACGGCATCGTCACAACATAAAACTGAAAACTGACCTCTGAAGAAACGTAAAGTTCCAACATATTCGTTGTCCGCAGACACGCAGATTGCCAACGTTTACCGCAGCGATTTTTTTTCTGCTGTGGATTTTTTCGTGATAGCAATAAAGATACACAATCATTTCAGCCTCACTTTTGAACTTTGGAGAACTTATTTAGTTGAATAAAAAAGTGTCAATGAAGTTTTGAAATGATAATTAGAACGTTTCAGATGACGTCCAGTCCTGATCCTCAACATGATCAAACCCAGAATTATGAGACCCATGACTGGTAACAAAGGGAGCGTAGAAACACACTCTAACACACACACACACACACACACACACACACACACACAGACACAGACTGTGGCCTCACCTCTCCCTCTCCTGCTCCAGCAGGTTGGTGAAGTCGTCGCTCTTGTTCATGAAGTCGGTGTGCTTGCGTTTCTCGTTGTCCAGCTCCATGACGGTGCGGCGGTGACATTTCTCGGCCAGCAGCAGCTGCTCCAGCATCCGTCTGTACGTCTCCTTCTGTTTGTCCTCCAGACGGTCCAACTGATGGGAGACACGTCAACACTCATTATCAGCGACACACTCACACCCCGACACCACATCTGCCGGGCCATTAGCCACGCTCAGGGTGATGTTGTGGGGTAACAATGAGCAGAGGGACTCTCTCCACACAATTATGAGCTTTATTCACACTGTCCACAGCCTGCAGACCTCACTGAGCATAGATAATCATATTTTCAACAAGAAACCACAACAAAAGACATGATCTTAGGCCTCCTCACTCCTCACTTACATTAACTGCTCTCTGAACTCTAAAATCAGTTTGAACAAGTTTTTATTTATTTTACTATTCATTTATTAGATGACTTTTTTGTACAGTATATGTACAGTATATTTAACCAATAAAGTGTTTAAACACTAATCCTCATTTTGGTAATTGTCAAAGAAGAAGAAGAAGAAGAAGAAGAAGAAGAAGAAGAAGAAGAAGAAGACAATGAGGTCATTCATTAGAAAATAACTAAAGAATAAATGAATTAATATGACATTTAATGCTCCACAAATTCTAAAAACAAATTATTAACATTAAACATACATTTGAGACATAAATGTATATTTCTGTTTTTAACTGGTTTCTGTATTCATTAGTGTTTTTATTAATTCCCCTTTTATTCCCCATTTAATTGAGAATGTTATACATTGATTTAAATGTGTTTATTTAAATATCAATTTTTGTCACATTCCACAAATGAAAGAATGCTTCAGTTTATTTTGAATATTTTTTTATTTTGACAATATTTCAATATTATTTAAGATTATTTGTATATTATTTTCAGCACATTTAATGGCATATTATTTTATTGTCTGTTTATTTCTTTAGATTTTGGCACTTTATGTCCATACTTTACATTGTATGGTTCAAAACCTTTAGACTGCTTCTGATACTTTTTAGATGCACTATTTTTCTACCAGTGTTAAAACAGCATTTGTTACTTTAATTTAAAGTACCTGTCCCTCACATGAATATTTCCATATTATACCACTTCCTGCCTCTACTCTCCTACTACTTCTCAGAGTATTATATTTATCTGACAGCTTTAGCTACCAGTTACTTTTATAAATTTAAGTACAAAAAATAGATGCAGCATGTTTCGTACGTCAGCAAATATTAAACAACCACACATACATTTGTAAAATGAGCTCCAACTTGACCAAAATATCTGAAGATATGGTTGAAGGGTAAACGATATTATTCTTTGTTTCTTGACTCCCCACTGAGTCTTTCAGTCAATAATCCCAGCTGAAACCCTGCTGTATACTCGTCTGGTCTCACCTCGGCCATTGGTTTCTCGTACACGTCCTCGGTGCTTTTGTTGCTGACGTTGAACAGATTGTCTCTCTGCAGGGCCTGCAGGGGTTTGGTGGGGACTGAGGAGCCGTAGTGAGCCTCCAGAGTCTCCGGTCTGGTTTTGTCCGACTTCATCAGGCTGATTATGTCCTCTCTGGCCTGAGGAGACACGACAGAGGGTTAGATGCTGTGTATATACATCTATAACTGGGGAACATTAATGCCACGTTGTTATCTTGTTGATGAGGATGTTTTTGTGGATGAATACAGCGACTAAGTGAGCCTTTGATGAAACCACCTCGACAACTGAAATACAAAGGAGACCTGGCCAAAGAAAAATATTTTTTATTCGTATTATTTAACTCTTTATCACATATTATACATATTTATTATCATTGGTGTATTACCATGGTCCAGTTTGGTCCAGTTTCTTTCTTAAAAACAAAACCAAAAGAGAAGAAAAGAGGCTTTTGATGATATTGATGGTTGTTTGTCCATTGATGTTATATGAAGAAGAAGAAGACGAAGACGAAGAAGGAGAAGAAGAAGATAATGACTATGATGATGATGAAGATGGAGAAGAAGAGGAAGAAGAAGAAGCAGATGATGATGATGATTATGAAGATTAATATAGAGATGAAGAAGTAGTTGATGATGATGATGATGATGAAGAAGAAGATGTTGATGATGATGAAGAAGAAGAAGAGGGAGAAGAAGAAAAAGATGATGATGATGATGATGAAGATGATGATGATGAAGATTAATATAGAGATGAAGAAAAAGAAGCTGACGATGATGAAGAAGAAGATGCTGATAATGATGATGATGATGATGATGAAGAGGGAGGAGAAGTAGAAGATGATGATGACAATGATGAAGATTAAGATAGAGATGAAGAAGATGATGATGATGAAGGAAAAGAAGAACAAGATGTTGAAGAAGAAGAAGAAGAAGAAGAAGAAGAAGAAGAAGAGATAGAAGACTAAGAACAACAAACAGCTTTTCAAATAAAACTTTATTTAAAAAGCACTATCATAAAAAAAACACACAAACCAAGAGGTTAAAATAGCAATAATAGAATCCTATGGTAAAACATAATCTATAATTATACCAGCATGAAAAGCAAAATCCATTGAAATAAAAAATGTAAATAAAAAGATAACTCAAAATCAAGAAGAGATACTGTAAGCTGTCCAATAAATGCAATCACTTTGATTTATTTGTTTTGGAAAAGCATGAACACAAATAAATAAAGATCAGCAGCTGCCAGTCCACAACTTTAGATATATTAAAATCCATATCAAAGGTCACAAGAAGAACACAAGTGTTTTACCCTGACAGTATTTTGAATTCTTTGTATTGTACTGTATTTAATGTGGCCTCTGACTCTGTGACTATTTTCACAGTGTTGCTCAGACATCAGCTGACTGAAGGAATGTGATGCTGTTCCCATGTGCATCCATGATATCAACTCATCACCTCATCTGACATCACATGACTGAGTGTGGCAGGCAGATTAGCACCAGCAGAGGGAGCTGTTTCCCTCCTTCTATTCCCAACTGCGTCTCCTCTCATACACCACGGCTGTGACACACATTCCTGCACAGAGGCACCAAACATCAGCAAACCTAAATCTTGAACCTAAATCTACAGGCATCTGAGAAAATATATTTTGTATACACAATCTATGTATATGTGATCTAATGAACAGCACGGGTCAAAAAAGAAAATCCTTCTAATGTTTTTGGGGTGTTTTTTTGCCACTAAATCTCATGAAAATAACAAAGCAATCAATGTGTTCGTCACACTGAGAGCAGGAAAGATGGACCCAGATGCAGGAGATGGCAGATCCGAGGATAAACTTTTATTCAAGATAAAGATGGAGATTTGTCAAAGATCGAACGAATAACCAGACTTAAATTCATCGTATAGTAGCGAGGGATGAGGTGCAGGTGGGGACAGGTGGAGAAACACAGGTGAGGAGAATGAGTGGAGGAAACGAGAGGGCAGGGAAGGAGCTGATAAGCAGGGGAGAACACGACAAACAGAGCTGATGAGGCCGAGGGAAAATCAGGCTGTGGAGGAGCACAGGAAAACAAGAACACGGAAGGGGAACCTACAAAATAAAACAGGAAATAGCTTGGTCCATCTCTCAATATATTCTGATTTCCTGTCTGTGTCTCTCAGCTCCAGGCCCGTTAGCTCCATAGGTAAATCTTTAAAAACAACTCACAAATATTAGGTTTTAATTTTTTTAACAAGGCTCAGAAATTGTCTGTAGCTCTTCTCAAACAAACATGACTGTGATGTCACTGTGAGTCTTTTTGTTGGATTTGTCCTTAACATTCAACGTATTTGAAAGTCATCGGTTGAAATAAAGCAGGACAAAGAAAAGCATCTCTTCCTGTGTGAAATGTCCCTCCATGTTAAGTATTTGTCTGTCCCGTCGCTACTGGAAAATATTTCACACGCCCCAGCAGATGGAAACAGATGGAAACAGGGGGTGAGGCAGCAGCATCCTGCCTCTCAGGAGAGGGCTTTATAAATGCGCCTCCATTTGAAAATCATTATCAGCCTGGAAACCCAGCAGCAGCCGGTGGGCTGTTTCCTCACCGGCAAAGGTTATTATCGAAATCCATCACACACTCAACATGAGAAAGTATGTCTCTGCAAAGTCATGAAAAACTCCTCTGTTTTTTTTTAACAAATATTTTCATGAGCTGCAGGCGATTTGACATCATCACGCCGCAGTAAGGTGAAAGAGGAAGATGATTGCCGTGGATGTTTCTGGTAAAGGCGAATTTGCTTCATCATCAGCTGGCGTGGTAACCAAGCTGCTGAATGAAGTCCTTCATCATTTCCATCAAGAGTCTTCCATCCCTGAAGCTGTTTATTGAGTTATCGATCAGGTTCAGTGAGTCAGCATTTACCTTGCCGGCTTATATAGTCTTTAAGTTTTAGAAACTCACTTGTGGCCATTGGAGACTTAAGATAATACTTATAAACCTTTAAATGTAAAGATGGCGACCACATTATCATTACCATCTTGCTCCTGATGTTCACATTCGCCCTGACGCAGATTCAAAAGATGACCTGCGTGTTCATGTATTTATCTCTTTAAATAACTCTATAAATGTTCTATGCTTTTGTAGCATGAAGGAGTTTACAAATGTTCATTCTGTTATGTGACTCCGTGTTGTGTAATGACAAATAAGTCACTTTGAACCTAACATGATTAGCTGATATCTTTTTGGGGTTTCTCCGCCAAAACAGGAGAAAAACAACCCAATCGCCGGAATAAATGTCGGCATCCAACGTTTCTGCAGACCACCGATATGTTGCAACTTTATGTTCCTTTAGGATACATTTTCAATTTTATGCTGTGACAACACTGTGTTTATGGTCTAGTTAGGATTAGACGCAAAAACAAACACTTGGTTAGGGTTAGGAAAACATCACGTTTTGGTTTAAAATACCTGGTTCTGTCTCCACAAACATGGCTCGAAAATGTTGCGACGGCTCGTTAAAAATATCCAGTTGTTTGGCTTGGTCCCCACTTTATGACACATTTTGTAGAAATGTTAATATTATACATATAAAATATATAAATGTTATATATCTAGGTGGTGTGCAGAAATGTACAATGGCAATAGTTTATTTGGGTGACTAGGCTGGAGAAGAATATCTGACTCTTTAGCCTCTAAATTCTCTCCTTTGTTCACCAGCTAATCTCTTAACTGTGTCTGAATGTCAGTGTGGTTAATATGACTGTGAAGTGAACTCTGGTCTGTACCTGAACTTCTCCCTCCATGACTCCTAGCAGGTGGAACAGGTCCCTCTTGGACAGATCGGGCAGCGGCGCCTTCCTGCTCTCTGCTGGTTTCTGAGGCTTTTTCGCTGATGCGGACACCACCGTCCTCCCGTCTTTATCCTCTCGCTGGACCTTCATCTTCCTCTTTGTGAGCTCCGGTGTGTTCTCCTCCTGCTTGATGAAGCCTTTAGTGGGCTGGATGTGTCCGTCATCTGGACCCTCCACGGTGCAGCTCCTGGATCGCATGTTTGACCTGCGCGTGGACACAGAATGGATGCCAAAGAATTGAACAGTGGTCCCAGAAAAACACAATTCAGATTATTTTCCTCCATCCCAGCCAGCCACTGGTTTGAGATTATTTCAGGAAACTCACTGGTGGAGAGTTTTGAGCACTCCTGAGCCACATTCTTAATGTAGGAAACAACCAAATTATTCATTATCCTTCCCACAGCGTCCATATCTTCTTATCATTTCCTCCTATACGCTTGATTTTCCAATACTTTTTGGCAGCTCAGTCTCATATTCTGACTGTTCCTAAAGCCTGCCACGAAAGCGCGAGTGATGACAGCAGGACCTTGACAAGAAAATGAAGCCGATGGAATGTTAGACATGATGGATTACCTTTCTTACCTATCAAAGTTCTGCTAGATGTTTTTCGTCAAATTATACTGTACCAAGAGATTCCTGGAAGGTAAATCTAAAGAAATAATAACCTGAATCTGGAACATGAGCTGTGGTTATGTAAAACAGAGAAGTGCTTTGTAGGTAAAATGCACAAAGGCACCAGCATGATTCAACATAGCGGGCCGAGGCTTCCCTTAAAGGCTGGGTTCACAAAATCTACCACCAAAGTCGGGGGTTTATTTCACACGAGAGCTCTGTTTGTTTTGCAGTCTGGGATCAGAGTTTTAGCAGAAGTAAAGAGAATCAGAGTCTGATGAACTGGTGACTTGTTCGCTCATAAAACATTCCCACAATCATGATGAAGCAGATTCTTGGGTGTTAAACTCCAATAAAATATATTTTTTCAAACCTTTGAGCCCAGTCCAATAGACTGGACTGGAGATTTTGTCCTGCTACAGACCTATAATTTACTTTTTATCAGCTGTCGGAACCACAGTCTTTCACAAGTCACTGGTGGAAGAGGCAGTCAGATCTTTTACTTCAGTAATGGTAGTAACGCCGCAGTGAAAAACACACTAACTTGCAATGAAAAAGACCTTCGTTCAAATCCTCACGTTGGTATGAGCATGAAAATGTACCAAAAATACCAAAATACCACTACCAGCTTGAAGTGGAGCTAACTTCTATAACGCTATATTAGGGGTGGGTATTGGCAAGAACCTCACAATACGATACGTATCACAATACTTTGGTCACGATACGATATGTATCACGATATCACGATATTGCGATATAAATAAAGATGAAAACCCAAGTACCTTTATATGTACATCAGATGATATTGATCAGAGGACATATTGAGTCAAAACTATTTCATTCAAAACAGCCTCTCCATTTTATTAATTCCCATGAAATTTCCAGGCAGTAATATTCTCTTTGTCCAGGTCGTTGTTCTTGCTATCTCTCTTAACTTTGAAACCAAAGTGCTTCCAAATGTCAACTTTAAATTGCGGAGGCGTTGTTAACTTGCCATCCATTTTGCAAAGACCTCAGCCACTCTCTCTATTACAGAAATACACCCGCCTCACAGCGGCGATATATCAATATTTGAAGTTGAAAAATCGATATTGTATTGGGCGGCAAAGTATCGCGATATATTGCCGTATCGATATTTTTGCCCACCCCTACTCTATATACTGCTGAGTAACTTAGCCTAACGTGTAATAATATATAGAATGTACTACGTAGTTGATTTATATTTTGAAATAACCATCAAGGTAACCAATGCCTTAAAATGTATGTTGTGGAGTTAACAGAACACTATTTGGCTCCAAAATGTTGTGCAGTAGAAATGCAAAGAAGCAGGAAAGACTAGTGGCATTACAGGAAGACTGGCATCATATCATGGGGGATTTCCTATAAAAGCAAATGTCAAAAGACCACATTGTAAGGGACACTGTTCGATGATGTGCTTCCAGTCAGGGTGGAAATGAAAAGGTACTCAGTACAAGTCAACACACTGACTGACACAAAGTCAGTCAGACAGTTGTCACTACTTCATACTTTAGCTTAATTGAATTTGTGGATGCCTTGGAACACAAACAAGCGATGATGAAATCGACAGCTGGGCAGGCTGATATAGGATGGAGGTGTGTGTGTGTGTGTGTGT
>CAEMYA010000239.1:1359466-1412614 GCA_903131615.1 Diplodus sargus | reverse complement strand
TCCTGACAAAGGAACAGGTTCTGGGCTATTGGATCTGAATGAGGCCAAAGTTCGCCGAGGCTGCAGGTCTGGATGAAAGCAGGCCGTGACTCAGCCACAGAGAATCCTGGCAGTGAAGTGGTAGCAACCATGCTCCTGCTGCCTGTTATTAATAGTTGTTTCAGGGGAGATGCCAAAATCTGCCACGTGTCAAAATCACAGGACGGTCTACTTTCTGACGGTGGGATCGGTGAACTGGAAGAGTCACTGGGAGAACTGGTGGGCAACGCTAAAGCCAAGACAAGCCTGGAGCAGCAGCTGGAGGTTTTGGGCTCTGAGAGGGTCTAGACGAGGGTCTGGACTCTGAGCTGCCCAGGAGCTTTCCTACTGGCTAATACACTCAGATATACACAGAAGCTTATTGTTGCCACGGCAAAAAAAGAAAAATTGATCACTGTTACATTATCATGTGAAAGGTTCATTATAACAAGCTGCTTTAACGTTGTTACGAAATACAAACTTATCAATAACAACAACTGATATAACAAATTTGTATTGCTGATATGATAACTTAATGTTATAACATAAAGCATTTAACAATATAAGAAGATATCGTTACATTTTAAGATATCAGATCTTAAATTTCTATCTATCTATCTTAAACATTTCAAGTTATAACATGAAAAGTTTTACGCTTTAACTGTTTCATGGAATGAAGCATTACATGTTATGATAACTTGATGTTATGATATAAAACATTTCAAATTATGACAAGATATTATGTTGTTATGTTTTTAAAATAATGTTTTCATGTTATAACAGGGAACATTTTATATGACAACTTAATGTGAGGTGGTATACGTTCTTTCTAACGTAAAAGATTTTACACTATAACAATTTAAGTTATGTTAAAATACATTATAAAGTAATGGTATAATAATAATTTACCGTGACAAGATGATATCTTGTTAAAATGTAAATATATCCAGTTAAAATGTTAAACAATTTATGTTATAACAGTAAGTTATCACGTTATAACATGAAACATTTCATATTTCACATATAACACAACTCTATGTTATAACATCAATATTTAACATTTTAACTAGATACCTTCACATGATATATAATAAAAACGTAAAAATGTGAAAATATCTCGTGGTAAACCAACTTGTTATGACAAATAAACTTTTCACGTTATAATGTGAAATAGTTTTTAAAACAATACACTGACATAGAAACACACAGCAGTGACAGAGGAAGTATTCAGATCCTTTAGCCAAGGAAATATCCTAAGAACTTGAGTTTCTGTCCAGAAGAATGAATGTCATGTTTAATAAATGTTTTTTAAGTCTGAGAGACAGTTTTTGAAATGACACAATTAAGATGTAAGTGATCATTTAAAGGCCACCTTACTTCTGCAAGTCAAAAAGTGAGTAAACAGTCTGTAAATAGAGACTGTTTGTTAACAGGTTGTGTAGACGCTTTCTTCCAGGTTGCTAAGTGTCACGTTAAAGTGTTTTTTCAGGTTTAATTTGAACCAGGTCTCCACATGCCAACACGATGTCGCACTGAGACCCAGACACACAAACAGATCTGTGTAAACAGTTTACCTTCACAAGAGAGGAGCTCTGAGTCATTTCACAGAGTGACCTTATCAGCGTTACGCCGTGAAGAAGAAGAACAGTCAAGCACTGATGATAGATTCCACTTTGAGGGTTTGGACATCACTAACGGGCCACTCCGCTGGTGCAAACACACCCGGAGACCTACATGACGTCTTGGAAATGGAGGTACTTAAGAAAACCAACAGTTCCTTTAATGTTTTGTTATCTCAAAGCAACACTGATCCAGCTTGGATTTAAAGGCTGGTGTCGGGTTGCAGGGAAATGAAATGGTCAAATGGGATCAGCTGGCCAAACCACAGGAAATTAGAGATTGTTGGGCCCAAACCTTTAAAAAGATCTGTCTCCACCACAACATCCCAGATCAAGCTGCTGCACTCGATTGCTGTTTGTTTTCAGATCAGACACGGTGCAGGGCTCCGGGAAGACGAGGAGAGCTGGACTCTGTGTGTACGTCACTGATGCTTGATCACAGTCAAGGTTTATGGACAGTTTTTATCTAATGTTAAACTTTTAATTTGAAGATGTTGACTGGCTTATCATCATCATCTTGTTGCTGCTGTTATTGTTACACCTTGTTTGTCTGTCTGTCTCTCTGTCTGTCTGTCTGTCTGTCTGACTGCTTTTGGACAGATTTTGGCAGCATGGTAGCGTCACAACTGTGCAGGATGCAGCCACAAAACTTAACATGCGTGCAGATGACATTAAAATGAAGCTGATTTTGAGGATGGGTGTGGTCTGTCCCATGGGGACTGACTCCTAATCTAAAAATGTTGTAATGGCTATTGAGTAGTCATGAGTCTGAACATTCTCTTGTTAGTATCTGGCCTTGTAAATAATAATATTTCAGACGAATGTGTGCATCAACCTTTAATGTGTTTCTCTCTTCCTTGTTTCAACTTAACAAACCAAGGTTTCCCAGTTTGGTGTAAAAAGAGCTTGACTGGTCTGCAGCCCCCTGACCTCAACTCCATGAACTTTAAAACTGCCTGCGAGCCAGATCGGATCACCCAACACCAGCGTTTGACCACGCTAAAGAAAATCCCAGCAACCAGGTTCCAGCATCTTAAACCAGAAGAGTGGAGGCTCTTGTAGCAGCAGTTGGGCCCATGCCCATGGTTTTGGAATCGTGAGTGTAATGCTCTCGTGTCCAAGGACACGACCGACCCATGATTATAATGTAGTTCACTATCTAAGCTTTTGATAAAAGGGCTGCAAGCATGCACTGACCGACTGGATGCGTACATGTATTTTGAGGCTTTAAAAGATTTGTTTACATTATGATTTCTGGCGACCATCGCAACCTGACGAACGTTGCTCGAAAAATAAAGAGGTTTCCATCCGCACGCCAAACTTCTATGGGACAAATGTATGTAGACCAAAAATACAGCCCACTAAATAAATTGTAGATTGCATCTTTCATCCTCCAAGGGTAAAGATATTTATGGAGACGCGATGAGGCTAAACTGGGCTCTCTGATTTACGCTTCAGCCCGGATAAAACCTCAGACAGCTGTGGCCTGTGGCCGACACACGAGACCTACAGTGGATAAGTGGTAGAGGCGGTATGTTGGCAGCGGGGTGTCTTAATGGTTGGAGTGGGGAGCTCATGCAGTAATGAGAAGGTCACAGGTTTGACCCCCGAATCAACAAGTGTCTCCGAAGTAGAACATTATCCCTGATGAAATGTCTGTCTGTAGGTGTGTTTTAAGAGTTCAGTCTTCTATCACTATTTAGGTGTTACTTCTCACAGGAAACTTAGAAACTTCCAAATCAATTTGAGTAAAAAAAGGCTTGCTAGTTGCACAGTTTGTCAGCCCAACACTTTGGTCCATGGATGAATTGTCAATAAATCTGTCTAGACATGTCATTCCAAAATCACTAACAGGTCAAAATGTGCTTCACCTCATATCAAAACACCAAAACAACTATTACCTATTGTTTCATGACTCAATTTGGATTTGCATGCTAACTGTTAGCATGTTCACATGGTGTTGTTAGCTTTAGCATGCTGTCACCTGCAACGGTCAAATGTTATGTTCAGGCGTCATGTTAACATATGACTGTTAGCAGTACAAAGTATCCTTGTGTCAGTTCTGCTTGTGTTTTTTCCAAGTGGTGTTGCTGCCAAGATGTTGGTACCAAGATGGCGGGCGCCCCTCGCCCATCCGCTCCTCAGAAGGGAGAAATGTCAATCATCCCTTCGACTGTCCGAACATACACACCAAAATGTATCGCTGTCCTTTGGCCCTGAGCTGGATGCTGCGCAGCAGACGCAGCTGTTTGTTTAGGGACATTTTAAAAGGGGGTATTTTTAGGGTCTCCCCACTTGTGTCCAGAGTCCAACAAGGGGGAAACTCCAGGGCTATCACTTTATGATCCATCAGCGATCCCGCGAATGCCTGAACCTCCATTTTACTTCACAGCTGCAGCTCCCACACTCCTCCGCAAAACACGTCTCGTTGTAAATACACCGCCGCGGACTGTTTATCATGCTCGCCTAAAACCGTCGTTAGGTAAACAGAGGTCACGTACGGTCAGTCCCTGTGACAAAAACATCCACCGGATCAGGTTTCGTTGTGTTTGTTTCGGCTCATATTGTAATGACATTATGAGCCCGTCGTGGGGTAAATATAGGTCATTAGCATCTCTGGACTCCAGCAACACAAGCCTCTAATTTCTGTCATTCCCTGTTCATTATCTCATGGTTAAACGCAAAGATGGCATCTGCAAAATTGGCCGACATTTAGCCACGAGTGTATGTTAGCATTGGCGACAATTAGCCGGATTAAAGTCGGGCTATTTACACGATTTGATGGCATCATCACCTGCCTCCAGAGGAATTGGGTCGCTCACAAAGGTGGGACTGTAAAGGCAGCAGAATACTTTGGCGACGTTTTGCGTGTCAGCTTTGGCTTTAAAACGTGCCGATTAATATGATGTCCAACATGAGATGACTTCGATGCGTCTGTGCGGAGCTCCCTGTCTTGCAAGCTGGCAGCTGTCCAGAATCACCAGCTCAGCTTAGTCCTTGAAACGCTGTGCTTTTCATGTGCAGCATGATTTTGGCATGTAGACTCAAAAAATGACTATAAAAGGGAACGATCAGCTTGGTGAGGAGGTTTAAAGAGGTTTGGGGCTGTCGCTGTAACTCACCATAAGGGGGAAAGTAATGCAGTCAGTCATCTGTGCTGCAACAAGAGGGCTTTAGAGTCCACGGAGGCACGAGGCTGTAGGCGGACGTAGAACAACTTCACAGCGGAGCCAAAACAAATATACTCCTGTCATTAATCTGCTTAATATTGCTGTCAAGTCTGATTAATGATTTGTTAGAACTGTTTTGAAAGCTATGATCCAGGTTTGATCGTGGATGCCAGCGATTCTTCGTCTGCAGGGAAAAAATCTCTGCGTTTTATCGATTTTTGTGCATCTCCTCAAAAGGAATCGGGCCACGGTCATCAGCACTTGACCGATCACACACATCAGCTGCATGATAATGCATTTACAAAAGTGCACCAAGATAATTAAAGATAAACAGTGCCCAAATCAGATATTTTCTGTAAGCCAGGATGAGAGATTTACAGTAAAATGAAGAACATTAGATTAACTGTAGCCTTCTGGGTTCATTTTAACTTGCCTTATTGCATTTTATGGATTTATAAATATGACTTGCAGTATTGTAAGAACTTCCTAAAAGCTGCAGTCTGGAGAGACAGCAGGGCGGATGTAATTATCAAGCTCTTATGTCAGATTTGGATCTAGTGATGCTAGCAACTTCTGGTGCAATATCTCTGATTGAGGATCAGTTCATGAATTTTTTCGGGAGAACTCTCTGTAAATAAAACGCCTCAATATTATGCAAACTCCGAAAATGCAGAGTGAAGCCCTGAGTAGTGTCTGTAGTCTTGTTGCTACAGCTAACCAAGCCCCAACAATCTCCACCGAGAAGGTTGCCAATAGAACGGGTTGTATGTTGCCTGAGAGGCAAAATCCAGGGCAAAATCACATGAGATTGTTTGATGTGTCTGTAACCTTTGAATGAAATAATTAGTATGTTAAATGCATACTGTTTCTGGTGAAATATTAATGAATAATATGCACTGATTATGACAAAGACATAAAAGTCTGCTGTGTTCCAATAAATAAAGAGAGTCTGACAAGTCATTATCATTTCACCATTTCCTGATTGATCTCCGACTAAAAAGACAATGGATAGTGAAGATCTACAGGGACGCTGTGCCGTAGCTTAAAGTAAAACAAGACATCCGTTAGCTTCCGTTAGCCAACAGCTAACGTTTGCATTCAACTTGTTCCTTGCTGACATTATTGTCTGCTGGTGTTAAACATTACGACAGGAAAGGCGTGACTTCATTCTTAAATATCAACCCACACCTTGGACACGGAGGAAAATAACGGCTGTGACGACAGCAGCGATGCAACGGACAAAAATCGCAGACAGAGGCAGAGGCAGCTCTGGTGCATCATCGATAGCGCCTGTTGGCATAATGTGTTTTTAAATTAGTTAACCTCTGGTGCAGGTAACCACGGTCACGTTTCTCCACCTGCAAGGAAGCACTCAGGAAGTGACATTAAGTGTGCTGAGCGTTGTCCAAAAAGACACATACAGCTGTAAGTCTTAGAATTGCTCCCACCTTGGGCGCCTAAAAAAAAGGACTCCGCACACCTAGTGACCACACGCAACGTTAAAGCTCAGCTAAAACACAAGTGACACCTCATCTTCTTTGATATACTTAATTTCAGTGATTATATTATTATACAGCAGTATAGTATCTGATCTTTTAGTCTCACATTAAATTTCTAATCGTGTGACTCTTTGCACCGCCCTGTGATTCTTTTATATCTGGTTTTACCGTCTCTTGTGACTTACGTAAAGCACTTTGAATTGCCTTGTTGTTGAAAGGTGCAACAGGAATAATAAAGCACCCCGCTGTGGCTGAACAGGGCAGCAGTTATCCAAGCAGCTTCTCAAACCCGGTAAGAAGAGGCGAATTTAATGGGAAACCTCCACCAGCAACCAGCCAGAGGTTTGTCTGCTCCGAGCTCGGCTGGCAGGGAGCCGCCCGAATGTTTGGCGGTCCATTTCTATCCAGCTGAGCTCGTAAAAACAGCGCGAGTGGTGAGAGAAAATCTGCGAGGTAACAGCCACTGCGGCCGCGGGATGAAAAAGGTGCTTTCTGATGAAAATGTCCGACATTGTTAGGTGCGGCACGTTGTGCTCAGTTTTTTCAGAAGAGGAGAAGTGAGCGACCGCTGAGGGTTTCAGGTTCACCAGCGGGTCAAACTACCGCTTAAAGAGTCGCTGAGTGGATTCACAACAGGGGAAGTTAGATTAAAGGGAATTTCTGGTTTGGAATTGGAGGGTTATTATGGTAATCCTTGATGCTCCTCATGTTTCCTGCACGGTGAAAGTTCTGGCAACATGAAATACTGTTAACAAGAATATTCTGTATGAGGTTGCAAGCAAAGAAACCACTGGGGTTTTCTTGCATCAGCGAGTCCTTCTGGCTTTCATGAATCCACGGAAAAACCACTCGACATTGCAGGCTGAAGCACGCTGTACAGTGCTTGACCAATATCAGTCTATCAAGCACCCGTGCCTGAAATAGTGGTACTTACAGTCGGGGCTTAAATGTCACTACTGGCTCACATGACCGTCTTTAGCACGTCATAGCGCTATCTAAAATAGAACATTATTATCAGCGCGCGTGTCGAGGCCGCGTCATTAAAGCCATTTCTATAACGAGATTCAAGGCAGAACATCTTGAATATTCCCGCTTAACAAGCCCAGGAGATTATTTTTGTTCCTCCTTCTCATGTGAGCTTCAACACTAACAGGTGGAGGTGGGCTTTGTCCTCAGCTGCTCTCAGACAACCATCTAAAGCTATTACTAAAGCTCATAATGGACACAAGCGGCTGAATACGTGCTGTTTTTATCCGTATTCGCTCTGTATTTGTTTATTATTCAGGGTTGTTGTGAAAGTAAAAGACATTTTATGCGACAGTTAAGGGACTGTGCTGTTTCAATATTTGTAAGCGTGACACCACTGGATAGTTTTAAGGAGAATTCTGGGCCATCTCCAGCCGCCAAACAGAGAGTTTTTCAGGAGACCTCAGGACATTTCCAGCTGTGTTTGTGGTGAACAGTACCATATATTTTCAACGGGAAATCGGAACATCTCCAGTCATGTTTGTGCCGACAAACTCGGTGTGTTTTTAAGGAGACCTTGGGACAGTTTTCAGCCATGTTTGTGGATAGCAAAACCGGACAACTTCCTGGGAAGTTGGGCAATCTCCAGGTATCACAGCCAGGTATTTTAAGATAAACCATAAGGTTTGCCTGACCCAGTTTTTGTCTGCCTAAACCTAACCAGAGAATAAACACTGTCATAGTTTGAGTTTGTGGTCCCGTTATTAAAGATGGCTTATTTGCGACGAATCAGTTTGAAGGAACGACTCTTTAACGCGAACGAACTGACCTGATTTGACGTTTCACCTCTCTCTCATTCGTTCTTTCGTTCTTACAGACTGGCTGTGTTGTTCACTGTTTAGCTATGAGAGTGGTGAAGAGGACTGAGAACCAGCCAATCGTATGTTGAGTCTAGGACACTGTTGTCCAATTTTAGCCAATGAGAAACAGGAAAGCATAGCAACTGTTTCCATGAAAAAAAAAAAATCATTTCGTTCGTAGCTCATCGTTCTCGTTCAGTCAGTCAGTCAGTCAGTCACCCTTGGCTTACCTTCAGTACATGTCAATTTAATTTTTAAGGTGAATATTCACATTATCCACTGTTGTGTTGTCTAAAAGTACACACAATCATGAAGTTGCAGCGATGTATTTGCCTTGAACTACAGTGTTATGTTGACCGTTAACCCTAACCCGTGAGCACTGTGCATTACATGATTTACCGCTAAACAATGTTGTACCGGAAATGCGACTGAACGAATTGACAAACGAACATTACAAACAATTCTTCCTGCTGAACTGACCAACGGGAACTGAATCTCGACATCCTTCTTCCCCTCCCTTCTCCCTTTGTCTGATTTCCCGCCCTTTTTTCTGGGTAGTTTCTGTCCCATATGTTGCATTTGAGTCCCATTCTGTGTGCCGTGTCAAGCAAAAGATACATTGAAAGTTCAACCAGAACAAATGTAAAATTGCAGAATAAAGACAACCTACGCCTTTAACTTATCTGTGCTTTTGCAGAAACAGACTAAGCTAACATTTGTTCTGCTGATTGAGTTTTGATAACCCCCTGTCTGGAAGCTGCATAAATCTTTTTTTTTTTTTTTCCTTCTACAAAAAGTGCACCACAGCCAGCCAGCCAGACATGTGACATGAGAAATGTTCTGATCTAAACCAACTCCTGGCTAATGTTGGAGTGAATTTCCTCTCTGTGCCAGATCATGCACATAAATACAGTGAAGAAGCAGGAAGAAAAAGAGGGGGCTAATATGTCAATAATAGCAAAGACCTTTTATTGTATAGGAGAGAGTGCTAAATTAAATGATATGATCTATCTATCTATCTATCTATCTATCTATCTATCTATCAGATAACCCCCACACTCATTACCTGCCCCCTTTTATGGGGGTCTTAAGGCTCAGCAGATGAGTGAGCAGCATAGCCGTGAAGAGGCTGCTGTAAAAATAGACATCATACATGCAGCCCACCTTACTGTAAAATCAAGCATGAAAAGCGGGTCAGAGGTTCGGACTTAAAGCGGAGAGGTTAATTCAGAGAGCTGTACACATGTGTAAAGTCCTGCAGGAGGGCTTATCTGCCCTGGCTCCATTCCTGGAGTGTATGCAAAACGATCGAAACTGCCAATCCCAGTCAAGCTCAAAGTAAATTCAAAGCTGTTGGGGGTCCACATAGTCTTACATGGTCCAAAGTTCAAATATAATAGTAATATCTTTGAAAATTGACTATAAAGACATTTTTTTTTATTAAATATCCAGGCGCGTGGCAAAAACATGCCCTTTTGTGAGCCGGAAAAACTCATCAATTCTTTATTTGCTTATTTGCACTAACTTTGTTCATAAAAGAATTGTAAAAAAAACAACCCAGGAACTTGGGTGGAGGAGAGCAGCCTACACTAAGATAAAATTGCATAAAATGACATAAACTTGCATCTTTTCAGGGCTTTATAAACTGATATAAACTATATAGGATTTAAAATCTCATTGGCTACATCAATTACCCGAACCCTGACATGTACGTGGTTCAGTGGAGAGTAGAAAGAAGACAGGGTGTGTCACTGGTTTAAACGCTCACTCATTGGCTGTTGCAGGCTCTGGGGCAGGCCTAGAACAGAGTTTTAGTTTTAGAACAGAGAGTTTAAAGGGTTGACAGCATTCATCAAGTTTCAGGTTGGTTACATGGACCATATTCCATTTTAAGCTAGCTCTTACTCTTTGCTCTACATGGGTGGGATATTAGCAAGCTAACATTAGCTTTGTCAGTTGGTTCAGTTAGCTACATGACAGTTACACCTGGTAACTCGTGGTTTTGAGACATAAGCAACTAATCTGTAAAGAAGTGTGAATTTTGCTCCTCCATACTAACCCATTAAAATCTACATTTAGAATATTTGAATGGGTGATTTTTATTTGCTGTCCTCTTACATTTGACAGCAAACACATTCTTGATCAGTCCTTCAAAGTGTTAGAGTTATTTTTTGTTCAGTTCTCTTCAGGAATCAGTCTGGGATTTCATGGTTATTTTTTGATTCGTTAGTTCCTCAGCTAAGAGACGCTGTCCCATCACGACACCTTTAATCAGCTCATGCGTGGAGCGCTCCATTCCGTTGCACCCAACACAAAAATCCTGCCTGAGGAGACTTTAACCGTCCCAATTACAAAACATTCCCGGACCACGTCAGTCATCAGGGGGAAATTCATGGGCTGAGATGGGGCTGGTTTTCATCCTCCCAGCGGTTTGTGCAAGAGCTCTAATCAGCGGTGACCAGTCCAGAAAGCTGACATCACTCCCAACATGCAGCCGGCAGCAGCCAAGTCTCACATGCCTTTCAACGGAATGAGCATGAAGTCACTTCCCCCATAAACTCTGGGAGTAAGGAGTGGGCAGGATGTCACGACCACTGCGCATTTCACATCAATTTCACATTTTACAAGCCGTTCAGCTCCTGAGTGCCGAAGAATCTAAAGTGGTCGGTGGTCAGCCCACCAGTGATTTTAGCCTGTCGCCGACTTGAGAAATGACTCATGAGAGAGGAATAAGCTCGGACCATCCCATAGGTGACCTCAGAGGTGACTCCCATCACATTCTCTGACGGCCACAGTGGCCAGTAAAGACAGAGATAATCATAACACAGGCAGGTAATGCATTCAAATTGAAGCGGAGCTCAAATTTGACAACAACATAACAGATGTATCACACAGACGGATGAAGTGGTCAACGTACAGTATGTTGCACTTTAATCATTTTAAAAATGCAATAATAAAGACTGCCTTTCTGAAGAGTTGACGTGTATCTGACTGCTACGGTTTGGTCAGAAATGTGCTGCCGTAGTGTTAAAGATGCAATATGTAAGAGTTTAAGGAGACCTGGGGACATTTCAGCCAGTTAGTGGTGACCAAAACAGATATTTTGAGCCAAACCATGATCTTTTCTTAAACCTAACTAAAGTGGTTTGCATCCTAACACGCAGACTGCAGTAGCAGCTCGGTCCAAATGTTTCTGGTGTAATGTGTAAAAATAAGAGGTGTCATATGTAAGAGCTTAAGTTTAAATAAATAAAAAAAAATCAGCTAGAATTATCACCAGAATGTGAAAAAAGGCAATTCTGACATCATGACGTCTTTCTATTGTTTTACAGAGATATCTACCGAAGTTAGCATGCTGGTCTACTGAAGTTAGCATGCTAACTAGCCAGCTCCTCTCCATCTGTCCCAAAACTCCAGTGCTAGTGCTCCCCTGGTTCTCATATAGACAAGCTAACAGCAGCTACAGTTAGCAGCAGTTAGCGGTTAGTCTTGTTTTGAGTATGAATTTGACAGGTGGTCGATTCTTACATATTTCACCTTTAACTTGGCTGATATAATATGAACTTGATTTATCAAAGAAGCGTGTTGTCGCCCACTATTCACATGTCTCTCTCCATCTGGTCCTCTTAGGTTGTAGATTAACCCAACAAAACAGTTTGAAATCCACTATCACATCTTTGCCAGCGTGATCCATCATGATGTTATCAGCTGTTTGATTTGCCCTCTGCGGAACATAAAACTGCACCCAAAACAAACTCAATCCACCTCTAGGCTCCCTGTTGTGCTGTCATGGGAACAGCAGTCGCTGTTATGAAACCAAACAAGAGGGGAGACGCTGCTGAACGCCCCCCACCCCCCGAACCTCCCACACAGATTACTGAGCGGAATTAGCAGAATGATCTCATGGTTCACGTCTTATCAGCTGGCCTTGGACTGCCACTGCGAGACACTGTGACACTGTTATATACCCAAGCAGCGGATTTTGAGACAAATGTTGGTCATATGTCGTGTCCCGGGCACTGAATGTACAACGTCGGTATAAGGCAGACTGCTAGATGGTGATGTTGACACTGTTACTCCCACGCCAGGTACAAAGCAGATGTCAACTTTGCAAAATATAGAAAACACATTTCTGCCATTTGTGTGTATCTACATGTAAATTACATTCCCGCCTCATCATTTAAAGCCTGTGGTGTCTGTAAAAGTCTTTATGGAAGACTGCACATGTTCGAAGTCTCACGTCAGCGCTTTCTGCCAGAAAGTCAGGCAATGTAGTGTAAAGAGTGATGCAGCTCTTATATCGAGGAGCTTGTGATGACCGAATGGCTTAAGTCAACATTAACTTACTGTTTTGAGATCTAGTTGACTTCTTATTTTCAGTCTCTAGGATGTACGCTAAATGTGACTAAACTCAGCAGTTGTGATGTCTTAGCAAGCATTGCTACATTGAATGTCTCAGGGTTTGCTGAGGACACTTGGAGAATCGGTGACACCGAGCGCTGGCGCTGTTCTGGATGTTTGTGATGGACTAACACCATGACACCAACACAGATGCATTTTTCATCCATCTGCAAATTTCTTCCTCACCATTCTGGTTCTTCTCTGGGTCAACAGTGGATACCATTATTGAGGGTACAGTCAAGTACAAATTTAGGTCTGAAAATGACACGTGTCACCCTGTCAATCTTGAAACTCTCGCCAAAAAGCAACCAAGGCTTTATTTGTGAATGTATATGAGTCAAACCTTCGTGTTAAAGCATAAGTACGACAAAAGAGACACTTTTAAGATTTACCGTAGTTTTGTTTCCGGCCAAGCTAATTTTCAATGGAGCGCAGGGTACTCTTACGCTAGCATCAAAATCACTATTTTTAAAACACTAAGAAGGCTCGACACAACATGAAAGAGTAGAAGGTGCACCATTACTCTCCTTAACTGTCAGGTCGCCCTCGGGGATCGACACTTTCTGTCTGCCATGCATGCAGCAGCTAACGTGAGTTGTTCAAAAACCTTCTTTTTAGTAAACTCTGTGTACACAAACAATGTTCTCAATGCTCGTGTCCATGTGTAGAGACCCTGGTGATACTACGAGCAAAGTTTCATGTTGTGTCGAGACTTCTTAGTGTTTCAAAAATAGCGATTTTGATGCTAGCATAAGAGTGCCCCTGCTGCACTCCATTGAAAATGAGCTTGCCGAAAACAAAACTACGGTAAATCTTAACAGTGCCTCTTTCGTCGTAATTTACACAAAGGTTTGACTCATATACATTCACAAATAAAGCCTGGGTTGCTTTTGGCGAGAGTTTCACTATAAATACATATAGTCCCATTTTCCAGTCAAATTGCTCGTGACAGAATGAGGTATTTTATACCAAGACATGATGTTTTCGAGGCACAGCGCTGTCACAACATAAAACTAGAAATTGAACCGAATGATTGCCAACATCTATTCCTGAATCGCATTGACAATGTTGCATCTCCAGCCCCATTTATAATCGTTATTTCTATTGTCTCATATAAAGATCAAATCCAGCAAGGATTTGAAACGCTTTCATTCACACAGCAACATATATGAAGATTGATAATGTGATTGCATCCATCTTGATTTCCTTGACTACATGCAAATTAGGGTCAGCAGTAGTCCTGATCAAATTTACACAGCCTTATGGGTTTATAGAACTAAGCCTCTGACTGTCTCTTTATATGTGGCAGGAAGTATCACGGCTAATTTCAGTGTCACACGTTCACCATAACAAAAAACAAAAAACCTGTGGGTGGCTTCTTCCACAGAGCACGTACTGACGTAGCGCCACTTGGGAGGAGTAAAAAATTACGGATGTGTCCTGACACTCAGATGAACATAAAGTCAGACGGCCAACTGAGGAAAAAAAAACCCCAGAAACTAATCAGTGGTCTGTCGGCATGAAGACTGTTGAACAAATTCTATGGAAACCTGTTGATAGAGTAAAAAGGAAATATCTAGAAAATTTTGTTTTAAGCTTATGAGTATTTTATCATCAGTGTCTGCCTCTGGTCCTGATTTCTGCTGCTCACAGAGAAAAGGGATTCAAAATAACTTGCAAAGGAAAACAGTGGGGGGCGGTGAAGCTATTAATGGAGAGATAGGTCCCAGGAGATCTGGGTAGGGCAAAGCATGCTGGGTACGACAACACAGAAGAGGTCGAGCCAAAGAGCTCCTCTGTTTATTGTTTGGATTTAACAGAGATCAAATGGGGCACTTTTCCCATATTTAACCAAAAGAGGAGACAGACAGTAAACTCAGCGTCTGGAGGGGAGGCGGACTGTCCTGACTCTGAGATGTGACGGGTCTGAGTCTTATAAAAGACAACAGTGCCCCTCAGCAAAACACAAACGCAAGATTCTACTGTTACAGTACTACGTGTTATGTACACATTTATTTCCCCTTCATAATATACATTTAATGAATATACATTGAATCCTTACTTGATTTTTACTTTCTCTTTCTCGCTTATAATAGTACATAACATAATATAAAAAACAATTTCGATATCAATCATTTTATTTATTTATCTTATGACCAAAGGAGTTTCTATTTTAAACAAATTGACAAAGACTGTTAGAAAATCTGCAAATATGCTAACATGTGTGACTAAACCACACTTCCGGGGAAACAGCAATAATAATATGTCATTATTGTTTAAGTTGAAGACGACGCTCTCTAGTGGCGACAGACATATTCTACAATGGACGGTCATGCTCACCAGGGGTTGAACCCTCTGTATGTTTTACAGTGTATTGGCGTTGATCCAACACTTGTCAAATTTCAACATTTTGTTAAATATTAAACAAGGCTACTATCAGGCAACATCAGGGAAGCTTGCTTCTAAAGTTTTAGAGCAGATCGCAACCAGCTAACACACCTCATCTTCCCAAAATAAAGAGTTTGAGCTGGGTAACAAATCCTTGAGTCATCGGTTATTTTAGCAACTATGTTGACAAAGACCAAAACCTCATTGTTTCCCCAAATGTAACAGATCTGTAACCACCGTGTCGAAAACATTAGTGGACGGATTTCTTCTCCAGCATGACTTTGCATGGAGCTGTCTGCTGCACCGTCTCCTGTCTGGTCTCATATCACTAAGAGCAGCTCATCCCGCAGAGAGCTCCACTTAAGTACTCTGGTTAAATTAATGCCTCCTAATGCACCGCTTCCTGTAACAAGCATTTACTGGGCTGTGAATGACGGGAGTCATAAGTCACTGATTCACTCACAGCCGCTCCATTCATGAGTCAGGATGGACCCACTCAACGTGGCTCAGTGGGTGTAGATTCATTCCAGTAAGTCCAAATCTTCACTCCAAACTCTTCAACTTCTGGTACTTGATATTGTGTTTAATGGACTTTATTTACTTGCTACATTCTGCCTGTTTCGCTCTACTGTAACTCTGCTGCTGCCCCTGTTTACTCTGTTGACACCACATCTATTGTTCCCCCTGTCGTCATGAGGTTTCTCTGAGGGTTTCGGGGGAGTTTTTCCTTCTCCGAATTGAGGACCGATGGACATGGGAAATGAATAAAGAAAATATTTTCTCAGGACATTTATTTATGGTGCAGATCACAGTGAGAAAGCCGGGACTGTGGCATCTAATAATCAGTCAGCAATCGATCAGTTTGTGACATGATTAACCAGAAATCTGTTCAGGAATATGTTATATGTAAGCACAATATAAATGAGAGTTCTTTATAATAGATGTCGATAGAAAGAAAGTAGTACAAAGACAGTAGTACTTATTCAACGTCTTTACTCCGGTGAAAGTAATAAAGTATCAAAGTAAGAAGTCTCCCTCTGAAGGAGGCCATTTCTGGTCAAAGCTGACTGGAGCTCACGTCATATTTATAGAATTAAAGATTATTAAACTTAAAAGCAGATTCAGTCGGATTTGTCCCAGCTGTTCCTAAACGCACCACAAAGACAGCTGTTGAGTGTCATTCCCAGGACGTCAAATAGACACGTTTTGGTTTGACACTAATACGAGACACTAACACACCTCCTCTCCCCATTCCAGTCTCCCTCTCTGTCTGTTTCCATCTTCTTACGTCTTTGTTTTGTCTCGCTACGTCTGCCGTGAGTGATGTGCACGGACTGATATCAGCCTTGTGATGTTCGAATGGTGACATGCAACGAAGGCAAATACATTTAATCCATCATTCCCCTCATATGAATTCCGAGTAAAGTCAGGAGCCTGTGAAGAAAATGTAAGGAGGAGAAAGTTCAGATATTTGTGTTCAAATGTAGGGAGGAAAAGTCATAAGCTGTCAGAGATATGAATACTCAAGTACGGTACAGATACCTGAAAATTATACTTAAGTACAGAATCTGTACTTAATCGAGTTAGTCCCGACATTGTTGAAACTGGAGCTGTCACGTCCCCTGAGGGGCTGAGGTAGGTTTGGGGAAAGCAGATATACTATTAAAGATATAGTATGTAAGATTTCTGCATTAAAATAGACCTTTGTTCTTTATGTTGTTGAGTTGTGCACTTACATTATCCTAAATGTTTCAAGCAATGTTCAATGTTCTTTTTTTTGGCCGCGTGTCGCTATAACTTCTGGACAAGAGTCGGCTAGTGAGGACGGAAGTCAGATTTACATAGATTTTGGCATTGGTGGTTGTTTAACAATGAAGACAACAACTCCCATGATCTCATGCTATTTATGTCTTATTTTTGTTTTTTATGTGATATTGCTTTTTATCTCATGAGAGTCACTAGGCAAACAAAGTAGAATGAATACAGACAAGACATAATCACTTGTGATCATTTTGGCTTGCATAAATATCTTAGCTCAACTTTTTTCAACTGACTTCTCATTCTGAAGTAAATACTGATGTCACAGTGTCCGTAGAAACATGACGACACCCAACGTGTAGCTTGGTTCTCTACAAACCTCACTTTCACTCTGCTATTCTGAAAAACAAAGGTCAGGCAGGAAGCATGTCTGCCGCGATACAACCAAAACAGGGAGGGGCGTTGTTTTCCTCTGTCACCATCCCCAGGTAACGGTGGAACAACTGGAATGGCTGTGGAAAAACTCTGCACCGCAAAAGAAGAAGAACCCCGCCGATGGGTTAAGACGGACAGTGATCGAGACCGAGGAAAAACAAAGGTAAACAGACGGGCATTCACTCGACGGAGAGCACTCCGGTGTCACGTCAAAGTCTGTTCCCCTGTTGATATGTGTTTCGAAGCACGTGTGGTAACAGAAAAGTGAAATATACAGGTCGGTACCTGAGAAACTTTAAATGGCACAGATGATCAGATTCCCTTTATTAGTATCAGAGTTGTCAGAGTTAATGTTCAGATGTTTTGCTGTGGTTTGTTAGAGATATGGAGCTGCAGCTGCATCATAAAATTAAGGGATGTTTTTTTTAAATGTCGCTGTACAGAGACCCAAAATTAAGGCTAGTTCTTTACAGGTTGGCACAACCTGCTGTTTTACTCAACACTGAGATCAGGGTTTCTAGGTCAAACTGGGATTCTTACAGTAGTTTCTTTTTTGCTTTGCACAGATCTCAGGCTGCTAGCGGTAGACATGTTTCTAACAGCAACAGTTACACCACAAGGAAACACTAGGAGGGGTTTCTGCCTGCTTTAGGTACTTTATTAACACACAATTACCACATCACTCTACTGGAGTACTTCCATTTAATGCATCCTGGAGGGAGTGGATGGAGTCAACACACAGCATTTGTTGACTCCACCGTATCTAAATGATAGATATATTTCCTTGTTACAAGGCAGATTATGAGATTTTTCAACTTAAACTTAAAGCCAGATAAAACGCTGCCATCACTCTAACTTCAAGTCCAACCCTGAATAACAAACAATAATAATGATGATGAATACTTGTCAACAAAGCCAAAAAACATCCCACATTCTGGTGGCGACTTCGCTTGATTAAAGGTCCACAAACACAAAAGTAAAACATTTCTGTGAAGTGCAGTGAAGGTATTCAATTATGAAAATGTATTGAAATTCATTTTAAAAATCAACATCACATCAGCACTGATATTAACCCTCTTCTAGAAATGTGCTATAAACATTTGGATTTTTTTTTTTTAATACAGTTTTTATTCATTGTTTTAAATAAAGTATTGGGTTTTGAATCCTATATTATCAGAAGTGATACATTGTCCAAACTTTTCAAGCGTTAACATCAGTGTCAGAGTCTAACACACACCTGTTATCGATGACATCACTCGGTCTTACCTGGTCTGGGCTCGTCACGGTGCCTCTGCTCAAATGTCTCCAGCTGTGTTTGATGACTTCACTGACAGCACACTGCTGACAGCATCACTGTGATATCTTCTTTCCTTGTTCTCTTCTTCTCTGCCACAGTGTCAGAGCAGCGCGAAGCGTCGTTCCTCTCCAAGTTTGGTCTGAGAGCTCACAGGACAGGACGACAGAGTTCAAACTGAGGAGAGACAGAGAGAGAGAGATTCTTTGCTCCAGCTGAGACAAATAAAGTCAGTTGTTCTCTTCAGCACGAGATGTCGAGCCTGTCTCTTCAGCCTGTTTCTTCAGCCGGTGTGTTTCTGGTCATGGGTGAGCGTCTGCTCTATATTTAACCTGTGCTCTCAGTCTGTGTTAGCAGCTGAACTGACTGACGGACTGACTGAGGCTTTAACAAACCCCCAACAGCTGAACTATCAGCCCGTCCAGCAGCATGACCACTCCTCCCTCTGCTCACAGCCAGGGGCTTGGCTTGGCTCAGCTTCTGTTGGTCTGATGAGGTTTGCAGTCGCTGCGTGTAGCTTTGCTTTGGTTTAGCAGGTTGTTTTGCTTTTATTTCTATACGCCACAGAGCTTTACTTTAAATTGAAGAGGTTGAACATATCAAACATGTCACTTCAATTATTTTCCATCAAAGTTGATTACATTTTTTTTTTAAAAAGCATTTGAAAACCACAATTTCATATGAAGACTACATGTGATTAGATATTTACACATGGGAACTCAAGTCACATGAACTGATATTTTCATATGTGAACTAAAAATTCAACTTGATAATAAGATCGCCACATGACTATTTGCCTTTTCATGTATAGGAAAAATCGCAGTTTCACTTGCGAATTCAATATTTTCACACTTGAATTCAAATTTTAACTTGAAAGTAAAAAGTCACATCACGTATGACATGGACATGTTCAGAGGTGAGACTTTTGTCACATATAAACAAAACCTGTATGTTTGAAATGTGTATTTTCAGATGTGAATTACATATCTAAATGTGTGATGGGCCATTTTCACATGTGAATAAGAATTTCCACATGTTGAAAAGCCATGTCACATGAGATCAGATGAAAATAAGTTTCCTGACATGTGTATTCCATATTTTCACACATTTTCACATGTGATAAATTTGATTGTAAAAGTTCTAATAATGTGACGTGAACTGTGCTGTGAATTTTCACAAGTGATGGGCTTTATTCACTTATTCTCACACTTACATTCTCACATGTGAATTACTATGTCCAGGGGCGATTGGAATTTTTTTTCACATGTGGATTGGAATGGAATGGAATACATGCTCGACTTTTCCAAATGTAGAAATAATTTGCAGTTTGTAAGGCGTCATTTTTGCCAATTGCACAGAGTATACACAGTAAACAATCCTTTAGTCAATATTTTGCACATTGATTTTAAATGCTGGCACTGACTGAAAATGTTTTACTCTAAATTTAATTTAGTAAATCTATGAGTCCTGACGTCTGTAGTTGTTGTTTTTCCTTACACAGTGAAAACTAAGTGTAAAATCTGTGTACTAAATCTAAGTTTTTCTGAAGTTTGTATTTGCGTCTCTGCGTTCTCCTCTGTAGACAGCGCTGTCACACTGCTGTTTCAAGGGTCAACAAGAGATTTAATTAGCTCATTATTAACAATTAACAAGTAATACCATGCAAAATGGATAAATCTGATAAGTTTACGTCTCAGTTTATGCCTGGAAATGAATGAAATGAAAGTTATAAGGAAATGATCAAAGCTGTTGTTTGAGTTTTAAGTTAACAGTCGTGTATATAATAATTCTTTAAAAGCGAACCATCTAAGAAATGGGATGTTTGCAGCCACGTGACATCATCGATGAACCATGCCGAGTCTTTTACTGTCGGCAATCAGCTCGTAAATATGAGTCAGGGTTTCACATCATGCCGCGCTCCTGCTCAGTTTCGTGCGGCTCGGCTCTGTAAATAAATGGGTGTGGGCGCTCGCTAATTTCTCTTTTTCTCATTGTTTTTCAGCTACAAAAAACTCTCTCTTGGACCTGCTCTCCTGACTGTCTCAGCAGTTTTACCAGAGCTGGAGCAGGGCGAGAGCCAGACGAGGGCTTTTCAAACACAAAATGATTTATTCATGCCTGTAAATACAAGAACATTTGTTCCTAATAAAAGCGAGTCAGAGTCGGGGGTGTTATAAATGGGAAACAGTGAGAATCTGAGCTCTGTGCGGTCACAAAGTGTGACGTCCAGCTGCAGCAGACACAACACAGCTGATGCTAAAGCCTCGTCTCATCACCGCACGGTGTCAAATGCCACTGCTGTGGTGATTCACCCATCGCACAGGGGTTTTACGCAGATATTATGAATAAACACGGTAAAGGGATTTTTGTTTTATCCCTCGACACCTCGAAACATGTTGGCGATTGAAAAGTAATCCAATCAGTTCATGAAACAGAGACGCGAGGCCAAAACAGCCCTCGCAAATACAGATGTTAGAGGTCACCTCGTGCTGCAGAGGTTTCACGTCTCCCTACAAATAGTACAAAAGTGTGTTCACTCACAGACACGTTGCCGTGTCAAAGATCATTTCAAGACATAAAACATCTGTCGGACACATTCACACACTCACACACACACACGCCGACAGGAAGTTAGAGGAAGACATGGTGCTGTTGATTCAAGAGGGTCAGCTCGGCCATTTTTCTCTCATTATCTCATGTTATCTATCTAGCTTCTCTCTCGTCAACAGAAAATAAAAGTGAACCATTATAATAGTAGTATTGAGCAATGCACCAACAACTTTTGGATTTTAGCAAATGTAATGGAACAAATTTTCCGGCTGTTGAGTTTAACTGTTCAGTGTTTTAATGTCCTTTTTTTTTTACACTAACCATGCAGGCTGCTTGACCAACTAATGGGAGCACTTAATTGCCATTATGCTTTCCGTTAACTGCTCTGTACTAAAATAATGGCACAAGAATCACACGAAAACTCCAGGGCACTCTCCTTTGAGCTAATAAAATGGCTTTATTGACAAGGAGCAGCCATGACACAGCATCAAGCCTTCTTCAGGGAGTTCCTTGAGTTCCTTTCGAAGGCTTAATGCTGAAACATGTTGAGTTTTCTCCAAAGAGCAGCTATAAAAACCTGAATATGTGCTCAGGGAGCCAGCCCTTCCATTTTTTTTCAATGTGACTTACTGTACATCTTTAAAGACTTCATGTCCTCAACAAGACCAAAGCAAAAGAGCTCCATAGACTGGAGAGTTTACAAGTTGTTATCTCCAACAAATCAGTGCGCCGTTTCAGATATGTTTTTGGTGACAGAACCAGGTTTTTCAAGCTAAAACCTGATCTTTTCCTAACCCTGACAATGTGTTGTTTTAAGCCTGAACTTAACAACATATTACAAAACACATAGTTTCAAAATACCCATTGGCTTGCAAGTATGTAATATGCCAACTTTCATTCTGATTAGAAGTAAAAAAAAAAAAATACACCTACTAACACCTCTGCGATTGGGTTGAACTTTTACTTATTAGCACTTAATCCAAAGTACAGCAAAAACTTAAGAATGTGTCACTAGCTTAGACAGTTAGTCATAAACCAAATATTAGACAACAGTACATTTTTTATTTTCAACAAAGAACTAAAAAGTCAACCTCATGGTGTGGCAGTTGGTTAGTTTTAAGTTACAAGGTCACCAAAGTCAGGAGGGTTCATCCTCTGGGATCATGAATGTCTGAACAGAATGTGTGCCAATGCATGCAGAAGATAGAGCTATTTGACAGGATATACGAATATCTTAACCTGCAGGTGGCGCTACAGGAAAAGCCAGGGGGATCACCGACATCAGGAAGCTTCATCCTGGGGGGACCATGACTGTCTGTACAAAACTTTCATCCTCCCAGTATGTGTTGACACATTTCAGTATGTAGCACTGGGCCAACATTGCCAACCTCAGAGCCACGCTGCTAAAAATGACTTTAAATGCAGCACTCATCCTCTACACCCACACTTCCTCCTGCACTCACACAGTTACTGAACGTCTGCCACCATTCCCGTTTAATCTGTAATTTTCCATTAATCTGAACCTCTGGAGAAACTGCAGATGAAGGAGAGAGCTGCCGTGTGATCATTACAGTGCATTAACGGAGGGGGAGGCCGTGACTCAGATCAGTCTAATGAGCTCCTCCTGCAACTCTGCACATTTCACTGTGAGTTATCATGGACTATATATACTGCTGCACGCTGAGGATATAACACTCTGATTCTTTCAATGCTCTGCTCTCATCTGAGGCCAGAGCTACAGCATGGAAACAGCGTGATGTAGAAGTCTCAGCAGCTACAGACACACTTGAACATTCTGGGAAATATACTGATACTTTGCTTTATTTCCAAGACTGAGATGAGAAGATTGATACCAATCAAATGTTAGTGTGTAGTCTATGGAGCTATAGCCAGGATGAAGTTAGCTTAGCATAATACCTGGAAGCAAAGGGAAACAGCTAGCCTGGCTCCGACCAAAGCCTCTAAAGCTGTTTCTCATCTGTTTTATTTGCTTGAAAACCGAAACATCAAAAGAAATTGTCGTTTTAGAGGAAAAGCAGTCGCTAATCATTAAAGGTGCAATGAGACAGAATAAACCACCTGTCAAAGTCATGCTTAAAACAAGTAATTGGCTGCATATTGCTACAGTAACCACCGACTGCTGCTAACTATAGCTGCCGTTAGCTAGTGGCTTGATTAGCCATGCAGCTAGCAGTCCAGACAGCTGTATCATGTGATTCTAATTCAATTTACAACACCAGGATAACCCAGATCATTTCCTGTTTGGATGATTTCATATATCTGTGTTCTTGAAATGCAGAAATCGTCACTTGCTTCTAAGGAGAACACACAAAGAACAAACAAACATCTGGATGGTCTGATGATTGGTGTGAGATTGACATGTTCCCAGTAGATCAAATAATGGTTTAACTATTAGAATATGATAAAAAAAAAAATGTGATTTGAAAACATTTTTGTTTAAATCCGTTAGCTAGTTAGCTTAGCTGTGCAGCCAGCAGTCCAGGTTGGGATTTCAGAGAACCAGGGGTGTGTTGGTACTAGTGCTGCTCACACAGGACTTCAGACTGGAATGTGTTAGGGCTAGCTGGTAAGCATGCTAACTTCAGTATATGTATCTTTGCAACACAATACAGACACATCACAAGGTTACATTAACATTCTGTTGAAAATGTTAGTACATTTTTGAATGTTTACAACTAAAATTCTTACACATTGCACCTTTAACATATGTATCTCCAAAAAGAGGCTCTCTATAACCCATGATATTATAAAGAGTTACAGATTTGCAATGCATCTGATTTGCAATCTTTTGATTAGAACAACTACTAGCAACCAATAACACATCAGTATTTAGGATTACTTTTCTGTTTAAGTCATTGCTGAAGCAAAAATGTCAAATGTTTGTCTGTTTTCAGCTTCTCAAAAGATAGTCTGCTGCTTTTCTCTGTTTCCTTTAAATATCTTTCTAAACTGACTGTCTTTAAGTTTTAGATCATTTTTTTGGCATGACAACCAACCATTTCACTATTTGCGACATTCTGTCTATAATAGAAAGTAACTAAGTAATACACTCAAGTAGAAATTTAAAACCACTTGTAATCTACTCAAGTATTTCCATTTTGTGCTACTGTATACTTGAGGCAAATACTGTACTTTTTACTGCACTGCATTTATGTGATCATTTTGTAACCAGTTAATTTGTGGAGCTCATGCTGCATTAGAGCCAGTCAGATTAAAAGTCACCATTGGATCCATTATCTGGCTTGACGGGTAGTTGGTTGACCCATATCATACAGAATACATGCTTTCTATACTTGAGTACATATATCAGATCACCTTTACTAGCCTTTCCTCATAAGGATGACTTTCAATTAATTTTTTACAAAGCTGCATTTTACACATGAAATGATTAACTTCATGACAACCACTGCTGGCTTGAGTATATCATCAAATCTGTACAAAACATGTTAAAGGAACTTGCTCACATAAGAAAACTAAGGCAAATTTATCTTATTCATTATACGTCACAACACGATGGCATCAATATCAGGTTATACTGTGAAACCCAGTGAGAATAAAGTCACTGCAGAGGACCACGGCAGTTTGTGCGGTGACATCATACTGATGTTGATGGTATTCATTTCACTTTAATGAGGAACATCGCCATCTAGCTCCCATCAGCGTCTCTTTATTATTCCAGTGAATCTGTCTCTGATTATCACATTGATCCTGCTAAAGTACACACGGCAAATTAAAATATTACTCAACTTTTCCCGCTGTGACTTAAATACAGCAGCTGGTGCTGTTTTTATTTTATTTATCTATGTAATGTTTTTATATGTATTCATTCATTAATGACTTAATATGGCATTACAGTGATCTTGCTGTGATGAAATATTTAAATCATACTGCTGCAAAGACAAACACGTGTGCTCGTCTCGTAAAGTGGATTAATAGTTAGAATAAAAAGTTGACACACTGTAGAAACTCTGTCGAGGCTTCTGCACAGAGCTGAGGAGGTTAGTAGGCTAACAAGGCAGCTGGAGTTAAAACACTGAACTTCCGGAAATTACCTTCAGAATAAAACAGCATTTGGCTTCCACAGAGCGAGTAGTACGTTTTATGATAGCAGGAATACAAGATGCATTTTCTTTCTTGTTTTAAATCCCTTTTTTTCCCCTTTCATGGTCGAAATAATTTTCTGATTATTTTCATATTTCGAATTCATTTTGACCTTTCACTTGAATAACTTCATAAAAGCTTATTTATTTATCCATTTTAATTTACTCTCAATCTTCTCAGAAACAAAAATAAACTAAAAACCTAAAATGAACCAAGACAAGTCGATCGAGTCATCATTTTCTCAAGTCATGTCACAAATCTTTAAATTCCAGGTCCCAAGTCAGGTCTCAAGTCAGTTATTTTCTGTCAAGTCAAGTTGCAAGTCATCCAAACAGTGACTGGAATCCACATCTCTGCTACAGAGGGTCTAAAAGACAGAGGATAGTGCAAATCTGAGATATTTGTACTTTAGTACTTTACTTCGTCTCTTCTTTTCATGCCACTATCTTCTTCTACTCAACAACATATACTAATATATGTACATATATGTGCATTTGTTTGTTGTACTCTATAAACAGTGATATGTTGTGGTTTATTTATTGTGACAAATGTACTTATTGTAAGTCACTTGGACAAAAGCGTCTGCTTAAATGCCCTAAATGTAAATGTGTGTGTGTGTGTGTGTGTGTGTGTGATTTATGACACAATTTAAGCACGATCAAAAAATGATTTGTCTTTCTTGACAGTGGTTTGAAAAGAAATGCAAAAAAACCCCCTAATTTGCGAAGTATGTATATTAAACAAAATTGTGCATTTCTTTTTGGACACAGAAAATGTATCAATCAAAAAATATAAATGTGCTCATACTCACAACAGCAGTTATGGGAAAGTAGATGAGCTGCTGTCATTCAGCAGCAGCCCTACAATGTTTAAGTAACGGGCTTTACTGACTGTTTAATGAGATGTGACGTATTTTTACAAGCCGATTATATTTTATTATTATCATGACAAACTGAGACTTTCCCATGTTGAAACATCCACAGACATCATCGGTGTGATTCGTGCTACAATTCAAAAAATGTTTCGCTACCATACAAAGATTTTTCTGAAATAAGGTTCCATGGGGGAAACCAGAAAGGGGCCTGACTTCGGCTCTATAAAAGTATAGACACATATTATAATTAAATGTAAATGATTACAAATATAATTTACAATATACCGGTTGATTACTGAGATAAAAGATAAATATGCTTAAAATACATACCTAAAAAATGAATGGGCACGATGATAATCATGTAGCAGTTACGTGTTTATGTATGTTTACAACATATCAAAATGTGCATGGAGGATGGGTGTCCGAAAAGTACAGCGTGCCCAAAGTAATGGATCTATTTAATCCAGACCTGGACATACAGGCTACAGTCGAGAGCGTTGCGTTGGAGGGAGAAACAAAAACAACAACTTTGTTTTGAAGGAATACGTGTTGGATTTCCGGCAGTAGGACGGCTTTTCGCGGTAACTTTCCTGTCAGCGAGTCGGAGCAGCAGTCAGCAGCTACAGAGAGCCGATCAGTTACCCTGGGTCGCTGATGAGCAACACTATTATCTGAGGAGGATCATGGAATAAACATGGCCCACAATAGAAGCTTTTTCTTTGAAGGTAAGCTGTGACATTCCGCTCCGCTGCTCCGGGCGGCCTGCAGCCATTTTACCCGCACACAGCCTCCGGATTCCTGCTTGCCGAGGCAGATTTTTGGGTCCTCTGGTGGTACACATAATCGGTCCAGAGTATGTGTGGACCCAGAGCGAGTGCACAGTTGGCTAGGTGGCTAACATTAGCCCCACAATGCTTGCTGTTGTGACAAGCCCATCCTCAGCGAGCCGGGTGGAATGAGCGCTGCCAGGGGCCGGTGACAGTGCCAGGTCTCTGGGCCTCGAGGGGAAGACGGAACGCTGGCAGGGCGGCCCGGTCCGGAGGATTCTAACCGGAGTCTCTGGGCTGAGCTAGCACCGTTAGCGCTGACGTTAGCTGGCTCTGCAATGTGGGAGCTGGTTGTAGCAACAGCAGAGACGGGCCTTCCTGCCTCTGCTAAGCTGTTAGCTGCCACAAAACGTTTATACATCACAGTAAAATGCACCAACACTTAAATAACAAACGTAAAAAATATTCAGAGTTTGTCCTGGAAACTAACAACCTGTCACAGGCTCCGTGCTAGCATGATGACTTCACAGCTTCAGATATTAGCTAGCTAATATATAAAATCCAAAATTGTAAACATTGTGTTTTACAGTGATACATGACTGTTTTTGCGTCATTACTCATGGTGGTCCTCACTTGATTAACAGTTCCAACTTTAATTTTAGAGGCTTCACACTAAGAAACCCAAACAGATCACATCAAAACAGCATTTTTAAACATCTTGGTGAGAGCTAAATGGAGTAAATACGAATAGAGCATGTGAGTAGCTAAACAATATTTTCTTGATACCTCACTTTTAGAAACACAAGTTTGATTTAAAGCGAACGATTGGTGATATTCTTTGTCTCATTGACAGCAAAAAAAGACATAACTAACAGTGAATGTATCTGATGACAGGTATGAATTCTGGACCTATTGTCTTCTTTTGTGTCATGGAGCTCTGTTGTTGTCCAAAAACTATTGAAGACCCATAAGGAAGGAACACTGTTGCACTGGCTGACATGTTCCTTTCATTACCGCGAAGACGCACTGTAGTTTATTTTGACAAAAACCTCCACACACCATCCTGCTGCCACACATACTCACTAGAACACCAAATGTGGATTAATCCACCACTGGAAATGGTCCTCGACAGATGCACTATATCCTCCTGTTTTTGATAGTGTTATCGAGCATTTGTCAAAGAAAACTAAACTACGTGATTGCAGGCCATGGTTTAAAGATCATGTCTTCAGTCCTATTCAGTGGGCTTGGAGCTGAGAGCCACAGACATTGAAAAGTGATGAAAGATGGACTAACATGCGGTCATTTTAGTCTTTTCATGTGATTTAATGATGTTAAGAAAAACACGGTGGATGCTGGCTGAATTTTGTCCATTTAACTCGTAAAATTTGGAAAGAGTTTGTGTGTTTTTTAAGTCTGGGGAAACTGTTCTGTTGAAAATATCCAGGAAAGATTGTTGAATTGAAACAAGAGAAAAACAAATTAACTTCAAATTATTGCAATAAATGTAATAAAAAAAACCTTGCGTGTCTTATCATATCAAATATGAATCCTTGAAGTTACAATGTAGTCTATTTGGATGCAGTCCTACACACTACATCCTGCTGCCAGAAATTATTACCAGGGAACCAAATGTGGATTAATCCGCCACTGAAAATAGTCCAATATGATGCACTATTTCCATCCGTTTGTGGCCAGACCGTGTATAGTAAGAGTCACTACAATGTGAATTACCGGATATTTAATGTATAAAATGCAGCTGCACGAACCAAACTTTCCACTCACTTGTATCTTTTATATGTTTGATTTGAAAGAGTGTAATTATGATTTATACGTATTCTAATTACTAACTCCTGCGGCCTCTTTTTTTCGTTCCTATCTGAGGGAACTCTCTCGATTTTGTATGACTCACTCACTCTGTATTGAGTGTTCGATCAGACTATTTGGGGTACTTGTTCTGTTGTAACTGTTCTCTCTCTGGTGCATGGAGAGCTGTTCTTTCTCCTACTCTGCTCTCTGCTGGACTGTTGCAGTGCGTCCATCATTTTCTCACAGCAGGAGGTCTTATGTTGTTTTCTAGTGTCATTCGTTCACTGTGAATATCAGGTCCAGTGCTGTGTCTGTACCATCTGTTTGCACAGGATGCACTGGTGCAGTCTAACAGATATGGTGAGGTATGGACTGGTTATTCCAGGTGAAGTGGGTGTGTGTGGACCCAGTTGGTCATGGACCAGATTGAACTCTAGATTCTGCATGAACATCTGTCCTTAGTTATTAGATCAGTGCCTTGAAACACCTGGAAACAAATGGATTGGATGAAAAATCTTGTCATTTGTATTGCAGATAATCTCAGTGATAAAACACAAGTTCTCCCTGATGGCTTTCAGTTCAGTGTTTTCAGTGTTTACAGGTGTGCTCCACAGGGTTATATTCTCAAACCACTAGTATTTTTATGGATGTAGTATTTTTTATGGACAAATTAGATGTAAATGGTAGAAACTGTACAATTCATCTATGACACCATTGTATATGCGCAGGCAGTTCAAAACTTGCATTCTTTGGAAGACTTCCAACAAGGAGGTTATGTTTTAATCTGTGTCCGTTTGTTTGGTTGGTTGGTTGGTTGGTTTGTCAACAGGATTACACAAAAACTGCTAAACGGATATCTATGAAAGTTGGATGGATGCATGGGTTAGGGTTAGGGTTTTAATGTGTATGAATAAAGAGAGGCATCCATGAATGTTTTTAAACTTTGATTAACATTGCCTGATAAGGCTTTTTTCCACATTTACATTCTCAGGCACGAATCCATGGATCTTGATGAACAAAAATCAGGTGCATTTAGATGGCTGGTAAAGCGGTCTGTTGGACCTTGATGGATGTATGCGTCCTACTGAGTACCTAGTGCAGGTTGTTAGTGTTCCCAAAAAATGTCAGACTGGTAGACAGGACAGGAGAGGAAATGATCTCATGGTGCAGATGAGGTGAAACAGGCCCCGGGGCTGCAATATGAATCATGTGTTTTTAAATGCATATTAAATGTATGGATGAGTTACATTTCCTCTGAGCGACGACCAGCTGTTTGCATCTGAACATCATATGACAGTCAAAGCTCTCTTTCAGCTGCACCAGCGCCTCTCGCGCCGGTCTGTTAGGATAAATTGTCTTTGTGTCGTCATAGATCCACTGTCATGGATTTGTCCTGTTGCAGCGTCCGCAGACTAAAATAAACGAGTGTGCTGAGGTGCAGAAGGAACCGAAGTGTCCCCTCACAAACATTATCAGGGCGCTTTGTTGTGGTTTGTGAAGCTAGAAAATGGAGCGCAACATGAATCTGCCAGCCTTGGGGGTTGACTCTGTTTATTAGCTGGAAGAGATCGAGGGGAGAACTCTTGGATCACAATCTAATATATCATATTTTAAGATTTTTTTTTTCTTCTCATCTAAAAAGCCTCCGGAAGTGGATGATTGGCTAAATACAGACAGCAGTTGTTCCGTCGCTGGTCTCATCTCCTCAGTGTGTGATAATCCACTCCTGCAGCTGCACAGCGAGGGCAGGAGCATTATGTTCAAGGCCTCTAGACGCTGCGATTTTTGGTTTGAGGGACAGAAAAAGACGCAGCTCTCAAGGCCTCCATGTAAGCCACATGTACCAATGAAATAACAGTCACTGATTCCAGTACAAGCGGGATTTATGTTATATTTAACCGCTGGGCCTGCAGCCTGATGGATGACATGCATTAACATGATTATGTAGGCAGGAGAGACAACATCCAAAATAAAAAAATATTTCTTAGCTAGTTCGCTTATGTTTCCTTAGTTTAAAGAAGGAAACTATCTTGCATTTTGATCCTTTTTCATTGTGTTTATTGATTGTCTGTTTGTTGAGAGATCCACGTCACACATTTCAGTTGATTTTGGTAGAAAATAGGAAGCGAGGGCGTCACGGGAAAACTCCACATCCGACAGACGTTAAAGATGTGTGTCAACAACATCATCAGGTTTGTGTTGGAGCTTGTGCGTCTTGTGTTGTAGGATTTTCAACTTTTCCTCTGACTTTTTTTTTTTTTCTCGAGGCATGAGGACATAGTTGCACATGTAAGAAAACAGACTAAAATAAAGTAAACCAGCAGGCTTTAATCAGTCCACATGTTGAACTGAATCTTCATGCGGACTGTTGAGGAGGAATTATAAAGAAAGATGTGAAACTCTCATTAGATGGTATCAACCCTGCGTGTGTTTTCCTATATGTAAGAAACTACATGCTCCATCAGACAAAGTGACAAAGCCGAAGTTTAACACTGTGAATCAGAGCCCTGCCAGTGTTGATGTCTTCCCTGTCACGTCGAGCCAAATCAAACCAGATTCACCTCAAACTGATGTTTTTTTTTCTTTTGCTCGCTCTGAAGAACTCTTGACTTTCTTTTCACCTCTTCACCCGGCGCCGCCCGCGGGTGAGGTTGTCAAAGTTTGTTTCGTGTCGTTATCAGACGGCACAATAATGTCTTAATGTGACAGATATGGGTCTAGAGATGCACCAGCTTCTTCTCCCACGATACACGTCCTGATACCAAAACTCGGCACTGATGTCACATTATTATTCTCTCTCCTAAATTTAAAATCTGAAGCTGCCTCATAGTGTGGAAGTTGTTCGCATATATAAGACAATGCAGCTCCATAGATTGCTGTGGGAGTTTGTCAAGACCAGATGAACCTAACGTAAAGCAGAACAGTGAGTTTAATCAGGTCATTGATGGACAAAACTGCCCTGTCCTCCTTTACGTATGAAAATAGATGACCATCTCAGACAATACACCACTGACTGCCAGCATACATCACGTAGGCATGGGACATTATGAACATTTCGTGTCATGATTTTCCTGTTCAACATAATTGCAGTTAAGAGTTATGATGGTAATCATCAAAATATTCTTAAAACGTTTCAAAAGAAAAACTTAAATTGTACTTAAACACACTGGAATCAATTTAACCGTACATTTAGTCCGTAAACAAGAAACGTTTTTGTATCACAGAGAGGACTAATAATCTTCTTTTAGTGAAAAACAATCAAAGAATCTTAAATAGGTGCTCAAAATCCTCGTGCACAGATTAAAAAAAACATCTATAAATAAATGGTGGTAACTGTCATCTTTTAGTCTGGAATCCCTAGAATTTCAACACATCTGATTTTATTTTTGTATGGATACACTGTGAGGCAGAGCCTTCAGTCATGGAGACAGGCTTAAGCAATTTGAAATAAATGAGTAACCAATGAGAGAAATTGACATGGAACAGCATGTCCAGTACTACCAGGCGTTCACCGTGGTTTAAACATCGCGTCTTGAGTTCATTTTGCGAAGTATCGGCGGCACAACCCCGCTCACTTTCCAGCGCTCCTGCTCAGTTTAGTCCGTATCACAACGCGAACGAATATGGACGAAAGGAACGCAGCGTACAGATGGAGTGCTCCGTCCATGCATCTGAGTAAGTCTTTACTGAGGTCAGTATTGGGGAAGAGTACGCTTTCACACCGAGAAGAGAAAGAGGAATGACGTGTTTTTTATTGTCAGCGAACCTGTAATCTTGTGACTTTCACCCTCAGGACAGATTACCAAATGGATCCCACTTTCTCCCTCTGAGGCCACATTTGAATAGAATATTTTCAAGTGTGTGTCTAACCCTAGAGGCCCCGTCGTTGTTGGGGACTTGGACTGTGTGTAAACCCTGAAGCTCGCTATTTTTATGATGTTTTACCAACTCGGCATCAAAACTTTTTGGACTTTTCAGGATCTTTTTGTGCAACACGCTCTGTCACATTATTTATTGATACACGTCTCAGTGAAACCCATTGCAAACACTCACTGTTGCTGGGAGGTGAATACATGGAAAAAAACGTGTTTACCTGAAACCAAAGCCTTTGCATTGGCACTCAGCCAAAAATCTCTACAATGACAGAAACTGATTTTCCAGTTGTTATGAAGTTAGAAGTAGATTGTGTTGAATACTTTTATACCTACACTCATGTCATAGATTATAGTATTTGATGTTGTCATAATAATCTAAATTGGCGGAGGGATATTGGTATTATCCAACCAATAAGATCATCGACCAAAAGAATGAGTTAAGTGATTAAGTCTGCAAAAAAATCAAATGCTTTACTGCAGTGACATGAGTGTACTTTTATGTTATTTATGGAATTGAGCTTTTGGGGCAAAATTAGCAAGGAGCCCATGGTTCTTCTCCTTCTACTTTGCTATATGTTACCAGTGTTTCACATCATCTCGCTGAAATGATCAGCCCTGAAACGCGACTGTGTGCAAATGGTCATTTCAGCGGATGGCTGTGTGTTGGTTCTGTAATCCCTGTACTGACGTGAGTCTGGTTTATTATTCCATCCAAGCCCTGGGTAGGTCAGAGACCAGGCGAGATGGAGGGTACAAGCACAACTGGAGCTTTTCTCACTCTGGTGACAGTGAAGAGGAAAGGATACACGAGTAAGCACTTCTCCCGCCCTCGTTTTTTTTTTCAGCACTGCATCACTTTTTTTTCACCACACATTCAGGAAGAGACCCCAGTGACACCTCCGCTGATGAGCAGGCTATTCCCGTCTCTGATGATATACTCACTGGTCTTTTTTAGTACGGATCTGCGCGCTCCGCATGTAAATCCTCTCCTTTTCCGTTCTGCAGATCTCCTAGGGTTGGACCGATATGTTTGGCTGACAGTAAATATTGATCATCGGGACAGAAGAGGTTCCTCCTGGAGTTTAAACCCGCTGTGACATGCAGATTTTTAGCATATTTGAAAAAATCTTTTTACATTTAATATGCATTTAAATGTTGTAACTAACTCGTAATTATTTTCTCGATCATTGTCCCATAATTTGGTTGTAGTCTTAAAATGCGAGACGAGGGATGTCTGGTAGTTTTGCTCGATCAACAAATAATTGATTGTTGTCGAATAATGAAGTCGGTGGACTGCCGCTCATTTTTTTTATAGTTAAAATCTCCATGCTGTAAGTTTGAAAACATTCAAAAATTCTCAAACTAGTAACAGAATGTGCAACCAGACAGTGTTTGACATTCTCATTCAAATGATTAATCTATTACCAAAATTAAACTAATTCTCTTTCAGTTGACTTATTGATTCATCTCCAGAATGTTGCAGCTGTATAAAATAAAAAAACTTCCATCTGAGAGTTGTAGTTTCTCATGACGGTCAGTCCTCTACTGTAGATCATTTGTTGTTCAAAGTGATAAAGCTTTAAGACAGATATCAGCTGTTGGCGCATTCAGTTCTAAAACTATGAAAACAGACGTTAGCATTAGTGTAAATGCCATATCGGTCAAACCCTAGAATCCACTTTGTCGTTTTATTGTGCAGATGTGTCATTTTCTACAGACAATGATACACAGAGAACTGTCAAACAGTATGAAATGTGCTGAGTAGAACTCTGTTCACATAAGGAGTCCGACCATAATGTCTTTGTTTTTTTGCCTCTCAGTACGAGCGTGGTGAGCGTGGAGGAGATGGACCGGCAGCAGCCGACCTCCCCTGAGGAGAAAAAGGTAAACCATTCTCCCTGAACCCTCCTCTCTCCTCTCGTCTTCTCTCGCTCCGGCGCTGGCGGCTCCCAGCGGGCTGCGCGGCTCTCTGATCACCCCTGCAGACAGTGCCATGGCCTGACTGGCGCCTGGCTGCAGAACAGTGGCACCCGAAGGACTGAGGCAGTCCATGAGCTAACATTGATGGGACGCTAAGGGACGCCTCAAGGGCTGCTGCTGCTGCTGCTGCTGTTGTTGTTGTTGTTGTTGTTTCTGTTGAGGGGGCTTGTGAGTGGGTGTTGGCTTTTGGCCTTTTATTATTTTGTAACGGATATTATTCTGACTCGATTGGATCCATGTCAGACAAAATAGATGAAACTACAAACTAAATTGTAAATCAGATTAGTTTCATCCGTGTCCTGGAAAGTATCTCAACAACTATTGACTGAGTTTCTATGACATTTAATAAAAACACTGACAATTCCTCCAGAACCTGAATCCTACTGACTTTAACGATTAGAGGTCAAGTTTCCGCTTGTCCAACGCCTCAGTCCATCACATAATTCCTCTAAAATTAAACCTGAACGAGGGGTGGACCGATCTGTTTTTTGGGGGGGCCAATACTAAGTATTAGAAATTACGGAATGGTATTTGGAACTAATATTCATTTGCAGTGAGCATGAAAATCTCTGTTTCAAAATGAGAACAACCAGTGATGATACAAACCCAAGCATAATTCACTCAAGTACTGTTTCGCAGGACTTAACTTGAGTATGTCCACTTTCTGCTACTTTTATACTTCCTCTTCACTACATTTCTTGGATCAATTTAATTACTTTCCAGATTCAGATTCTTAAGCATCTTGAAATCCAAACTCTACCCATTAACAATGCCCATGCTACTACGCTCCCAACCATACTTGCTAATAATTACCCTCTTTATACCAAACGTTTCAGCAGATGTGATTTCTGGCATCAGTAGGATTGTTCGAGCCGAGTCTTAATTCCTGTAGCTGATGACCTTTCTGTATTAATGTGTGTGTCCTCTCCACAGTCTCCATCTCTAAGACACTTCACTTCCTCGGATCCTCTGAGAACGTATGAAAACCGGCCAAATAATCACATGAGGCCTCTGAACAAGCTGCTGCCCAAAAGGATCAGGTACGGTACGGTGTATCCTGTTTCTGTAAGCTCTGCCGGTGCTTTCTGACGTTTGGTTTTTAAGTGCAGGGTTTGCTTCACAGCCCTGACGGTCTGGACAATGACTATTTTCAGGAGGTTTGGATTAAACTAAAAAAATAACACAGTCAGAATTGTGGAAAAAGTGACTGCAGTGCTGCCTGTAGTTCACAAATTCATATTTCTGTGAGCGAATCATGTTTCACTTCAGTCGTCTTCCAACAGTTTTCACCACATGATAAATAATAATTGCCAACAGACTCGAGCAGCGGGGTTACAAGTACCTCAAAGTCATACAGTCCATCACTGGAGTCGCGTCTCGCACATCAGACTGCAGTTTGGTCTTTGCAGGAAAACATTTTGTTGTTGTTGTTTATTTTGGTACAAATTTGAGAAGATAAATTACTTTTTACATCAGTGGTTTTCCTTTTTTTTTACTGGCAGAATGGATAAAAGGTATAAATACACATCTGATTCAATCAGTTTTTTTTTCATCTTTACCAAAAAGTGTAATCCAGTTTTCTTGCCATTCTCTATTGCCTTTTCTCTTTTCTGAACATTTCTCAAGACTTTCCTGTGAATCCAGTGATGCAAACTATATCAGTCAGTCAAACTTTTTATTTATATAGCACCTTTCCAACAAGTCAAAATCCAATTAAAAGTGCTTTACCAGTGATATTTTACTGAAAAGGATATTCAGAAAACAAAAAATGGATTTTGACACTAATGCACACCAACAGCAATCAGATCTGAGTGGTTAGAATAATAAACGATAAAGAAAAAAGATAAATAAAAGTAATACAAATGAATAAAATATAATAATAAACAGACCAATAAATACAATAATATCTTAATTTGTATACCACTTAATACTCTGACTTCACAGGCCATCTTAAGTCTAATAAAGTCAACAATGACGAAGAACTGATTGGGTCATAAAGTATAAAGTGCATTGATAAGTGAATGGATAATTAATAAATAGAATAAGATACTGAGATGGTAATCAGACTTGACGATTATAGCTTGATCACCCTTTGAGATGATTAAAGCTTTAGAATATGCTCAGTTAATGTTTAACTCACATTTTTGTGCATTGTAAATTGTGTGTGTGTGTGTGTAATCTGTGTGTGTGTGTGTGTGTGTGTGTGTGTGTGTGTGTGTAAGTGTAATGTCTGTGAACCGTTTTTTTTTGTTGTGTACATCGGTCTGAAGACGTGACTGAAGTGTTTGCCTTTGTCTCCGTGTCCTGCAGCGAGGTCCCCCTCTCAGTAGCAACGTCGTCCCCCATGCCCAACAGAACCAACTATTTAATCATCAACCCCGCATCTTCACAAGGAATCGTTTTACAGGGGCGACACTTCCAGCACGCACAGATGCCCTCCGCAATAAGGAAACCAGTCCAAAGGTAAGACTGACCTCTCCGTGCTGCTCTCCCCTTTTAGTCTGATTTTCCTGGATGTACGTCTGTTTGGGGGATATTTATACACGTTTTGGTTCCACTTTACTGTAATGGGGCCTTTAAAAGCAGGAAAAAACAACACGTATGTCTCATCATGATATGACGATATTATTTTCATGTATTGGATTCCGTTTTGTTCACATTTTGGCAGACTGTCCTTATTAAAAGTATGCTGAATTAGCCATCAGCTGCCTGTTCATCCGTGGGTACAGTGTAAGCAGGAGCTACTTTTAATTGTACTACTCTGATACTGAGGAAATCTTAAACGTGAAGATTCTCGAGCTAGTTCTGCCATTAAAAGGAGCGTCTTCTTGCCAATGTTTTCCTCACTGGATTTACAGATGTTTCCTCCAAAAAGACATGAGCGATGTTGATATTATCTGGAAGTGTGAATCGCACACAATCTGAAAACGCGTGTCTCGTCTCTGTGTTGGTACTCATGACTCCAGGAATCGCGTTAATGTACCTCAATTGCCACTGTGATGTTGTGCGTCTGCTGACTTGTTGCCGAGGGGCCAAAATAAGCCACAATAAGAAACTTCCTGTTTTCAGATTACCAGCATGCACCTGTTCCTTTCACCACACACGGTGTCGTTGCCTTACAGTTTGAAGACATCTGGTTCAGGCGGCAGAAATATAGGATTTTCTCTGGGAAGAATGAAATTACATGAGACCTTTTATTAGTTTGCACATCCTCAGTCAGATCCTTCGCCTCTCAGCAGAGTTAAACAAGTAAAAACTGAGTGTTTTCTTGAACTGGACAAGATCTTCTTTAATGTAGATGAAAGTAGTTTAAATCTCAAGAGTCATGGTTGGTGTAAAGAAGAGAAGATCACTAAATGAAATGCAGACTGTAAAAACAGTAAATAAATATGGCAGAGGAGTTGATTGCATTAGTGAGATGTTTCTCTCTTTGATTTTCATCTTCAAGCAGCCTCGATTTGCAGGCACGGTAAGACTTTGATCCGGCTGCTTCACTCAGAGTCAGTCTTACTGGACTGGATCTGGTTTCATGCTTCATTCACGTCCTGGGAACATCGACGACTTAAATTATTTCAGGTTTTGTTTGTGCGTCAGCAGCGTCTCTGTTTACTGTGATTCTTCGTGTCAGTGTGTGGTTAACTTCCGTGAAACATGATATGTTGTTGATGTAAAACGCAGCTTATGAATGACAGAAGTCAGCAGATACATCGGCCGGGCTTTGATCGTGACGTATTCCTCGTCAGGACTGTGAATAAAATCAGAGAATTTAGATATAGTACAAGAATAAAATGGGATTAAATACCCAGCAATAATAAAGATTTAGAAAAATAATAAAACAGATGAAACCTGTTGGAAATAAAACAGCTTTAATAAAAGGCTATCTGAGGTCAGGCCAAGTCATAATGTAACAACAAAACTTTTTCATTATTTCCTTTTGCATCGTCTTGGATGTGTGAGACTGGAGGATGAGACCAGGCAGAATGTGAAATGGTCAAACTAAACTGGTGAAACATGGAAAACCTTTCCACTCGGGTTGTTTTCACACTGACTGCAGGTTGTCACGCTCTGTTGAGAAACACGGCAGCGCCTCATAACTGATTCATATCTGGTCCAGCCTCAGTTGGGCCACTCTTTATTATTCAAGGTTCATTAAAAAGTTTAAGAGAACACTTTGTATTGTACACAGAGGTTCTCGTCTGTCTTTGTCACCAGCAGAAAAACATTTGAGAGTGAACACGGTGAGCCGTCATGTGTTATTTATCTCTGCAGTCTGGCTGATGATTAGCTGGTCTCAGGTTTTATCGTGCTGTGGTGAAACATCTGAAGCTCCCTGCCTGTGCTCTGTCACTGTGCATCTGTCCGGTGACCTTTGACCCAGGTCTGCTAAGTAGTTATACACCGAAATGCTGCACTGAGATTCAACAGTTGTGTGCGTTTGTGTTATTGTTCCTTTTGTCAGGATGTGATGTTGATGTTTGAGTCTGGCGAGGTGTTATGTATTTTCTGATCAACACATTGTATATAAAGAGCAAACCGACGGGGGATTTTAAAAGTACACACCAAACTTTGAATTTGATAAGATCCATGAACTGATCTGGCCCTTCTGCTGCTAACGTTAAACTGGTTAGCTTTTTAGCTTGCCTGTTTTTTCTGGTTTTATTCTCTGCGACTGGATTTAGCTTCTGCCTTATTGATTTGCGATAACAAACTAGGTAACTTAGACTTTACTTAACCAAAATGTAAATATTTATCAAATTGTTGAACAGTTCTGTTGCTTCAGACAAGCCCAGCAGTTGCAATCTATAGCTGCTAGCTTGTAGATTGTAGCTATAGCTATAGATGTAGCTGACCTTTGGGTTTGGTTTTTAGCTGTGTTATAACTGCACGTTTAACATGCTGTTTTAAAATAAAATGTAAACAAGTCAGAATTTGGTCTTCACTGAATTTGCATTTCGGCTTTGTAGGACATAGATTTTGTTTACATGTGGTCATTTAACTTGTAAGGTTGGGAAGAGATGGGTTTTCAAGTCTTGGGGAAACTGCTTCAGACCTGCAGTTTGTATGGGCCTTGAAAGTCCGTGAAGATTTGTTGATGTGCAACAAACAGTTGGTTGGAGAGAGACAATTTCACGCTTCTCATGGCTTATCACATAAAGTAAAACCGTAAAAGTCATTGAAAACTCCTTGTATTTGCACTTTCAGCATCGCCTGGCAGTGTGGTTTAAAAACCAGGTTCCCGTCGCTGTTGGATCTAAACAAAAAAAACGTGTTTCATGCAGTGACTTCACTGACCACTTTGTCTTTTTATTCTCCCGCAGAAACGACTTCTCCACCACGCAGCAGGCTGTAGAAGTGGACAGCATCGTCCTCACCTGTCCGGAGGACCCAGGTAGTGTTCACAGCTCAGCCAACACATCGCACACGATGCTTTACAGTCACTCTCGAGCTGGTTTCTCGAGAGAAGAGACTGCTGGTGGTGTTGGCTGTCGACGGGCACACTGTGTTCCTCCTGCTGGGAGGAAATGAGTCGCTCATGTGTGTGCGGTGCAGCATCTGTGATAAAAGTGTGTGTGTGTGTGTGTGTGCAGTGTGTGTGTGTGTGAGGATTTGTGTGTGACAGCCAGCAGCATCTGCAGAGCTGCGGATCTGGGCTGAGCCTCCTCCCTGCTCCTGCCAGCAGAGGAGGAGATCTCAGGCCTCCCACGTTAATCCTTCAAAGCTCCCGGTCGAGGGAGGAGAGCTTCAGAGTCAGTCGCTCGGCTAATAAAGGCTCTCTAAACGAAACTACTCCCCCGAATACTGACGTGTTTGCAAAAAAAAAAAAATGGAATATAAAGGTGACCACTGAGGGAAACTGCTCCCAAAGCAGTTTTTTGTTATCCGCCAGTTCACCCGCTGTGTTTACTTTTTATTTTAGGAGAGAAAAATGTGGGTAAAAGGAGACTGCAGTGCCTCACAGAGGTTGAAACCGAGAGTGCCGTTTTGTGCTCAAAATAACCACTAAATGCTTTTAGACAGACAACGCACAGAGAAGTTTCGATTCCTAACCGCCAATCAATCGACCTTTGTTCGGCTAGCAGCAGAGATCAGCTGAATAACTGTGCAACTATAGAATATTTCACATTTTTAGAAACATTTGTTGTTTATGTTTCCCTCAACGCCTTTTTTTAAAAAAATGTTGGCAACTCCCTGACAGAGAGAAGAGAGTGAGAGAGCACAGCCTGTGCTGGTATGTTGATAATGCCTAAAAACGGGTACCAGTTTCTTATATTCAGAGTCTATATGTTAATTAAATGTATAGTTTTGACAACATCAATCTGCATCAATCACTGGCGTTACGTGAGGGTTTTTCTGTTGAATGGCTGACTTGAAATCATGAGACACATGCACATGACTTTATATACCAATATTATGCTTGTTTGCATGTTATCCTCATTTGGTTCCAATGCGCAACAATTATTCTAAACATCTATGTAAACCGAAGCGATTTAGAGGATTGTGTTTCCTTGCTGATTAACTTTCTAGTTTTCTGTAATGTTGGTTGGACTGTGTCAATCGGTCATGATAATCCCCTATTAAAGATGTAATAGGATCAACAATTAAGTGATTTTGTTCTCGATTGTTTTGTCGTTTGTCTTTCAGAAGAGGAGAACCTGAACATTAAGCGTCGTGCTCAGCAGAAGAGGAGACCGTTAGAGGACTGCTGTAGCTTCCCTTCCCAGGTCAAAGCAGCGGAGGTAAGAGGAAATATTCATCTGCGCCTCCATCGTGAAACGTGACATGTCCTCTGCCGCTGTGCTACGAGCTCTCCGTCAGTGTGTCTGCCCTCGCTCTCCACTAACACCTCACAGCGCTGAGCTTTAATCCGGAGCCTGTAATGCTTCATATTCAGCTGTTCTCAGAGACGGAACATGCCGCGATCATCCTCTGACCTTTAGAGACGCACTGCCACTGTGACTGAAAAGCATCATTGTTCAAAATGAGATTGTTATGGCAGATTGTCTCGCAGTGAAATGAATGTAAAGAGCTGAACGTCCAAAATGTAGATGTCATCGTGCGGGTTATCAACTGGCAAGTTACCTCCATGTTTTTAATCTGAAAGTCAGATCACTTCTTGAAATAAAAGAACAAAAGTGCAAAGTGACGACTTCATAATGGACGTCATCATTTTGGCAATCTGTCAGAATGTTTTCCCACTTCTGTCAGAGTTTTTAAGATTGGGTTGATCTGCTCTTTGCTAAACATTCAAATAATTTGGCATTCCAGCTCAATTACTCAATATTTGTACATGGATGGAATTCCTCTTTATGGAGTTAGAAGTAGTTAGTATGTATAAGATATTGATTATCATGTTCATAGTTCATAGTATAGCCGAAGCACAAACATTCAGAATTTTTATGGAAAAAAAAGAGAAAAGAAAAAGTATACAAGCCCTTATGTAATAGTGAATAAACAATTGATCAAATACGAACAGTGTTTTCAACTAACTGAAACAGCAGATCTCATCTTTTTTCACTTGTATGAATATAACTTAAACATGAGCCGACATTTGCAATAAATAAATAATAAATAAATTAAAAAACGTGTTTATTTCGTGTGTGCATGAGTCAATCCTATGAACAGAAATAGTAATAATAATAAGAATGTGAATGATAGAAGGACAGAACCAATAGAGCATTTATCACCAACACTTTCAGCCTCTTGTAGCACAGAGTTTTGGTGTTACAGCACAGTTTCTGTTTTGTTGAGCACCTGCTGTGTTTCCAACAGCAGCAGGGAGCTGTTGTCAGTTAGTCAACATCTGGCATTTAGACAGAAGGCTTGTCTCTTTGAGTCTTCGGTTGCCGAAGAGGGGATTGTTATAGTTTCTGCCATTTGGATTATAAACACTATTTAAATTAAATTGTGCCGCTGTAGCAATAATCTCTCAGAAGTTTCTTTGTTTCAGCCTGTTAAATAGATTACTCACACAAGTGTCTTTCACTGGCAGCCTCTCCGGCAGCCCATCTACCAGTCAGTGTGTGGGAAGTGCAAGAAGCCGAGCGAGGACAGCAGCAAGTGTCAGAGCTGTGGGAACGGCCCGGCTCTGCTGCCCTGTCAGCAGGCCTCGCTGTCGTCCCCGACCCCCAGGCCCCCCATCCGATCCCAGCCCTCCCCCGGACCAAACAGCCTGCCACAGAACTTCTACAAACCGGTCACGACCATGAGGGCGCCGCGCGGGGAGACGGTGCCCATACGGATCACGAGCACCAGGGGAACGCTGCTGCCTCTGAACAACGGCAGGGCTCCTCTGTTAGCCGGCACGTCGAGCTGCTGCGGAGCCAGAAACCCGCCCAAAGGGAAGAGGGCGACCGCCCAGCAGCCCGAGCTCAACGACCCCAGTGAGTCAAAACCACAGAGTCTAAAGATTTCGTGTCATGATTATACTGATTTTTGGATGAACTGTTTCTTTAAAGTTAACCTACTTTGCATTTGCTATAAAAAGCAGCCGTTGGTCAGTGAGAGGACTCGCAAGTTTGTACATGTTGTGCGGACAGGGTGTACAAGATCCCCTCAGCAATCTAACAACCGACATAACCAAAATATGACCACACTTCAGACTTTGTCCTCTGAGAAGGCTGAAAATGCCCTGTGCCTGCAGCCTGCGTCTGGGAGACTGTTGATGCTGAACAGTATTATATAACATATGACAAACACTGATGGTACTGAAATTGGAAACTGTAAAACTAAACATTGGGGTTTTACTGCGGTCTGTTGTATAACTGTAACCACCGTATCCACGATGGGTAAAAGATGAGAGCTGATAACGAAGGGAAAATAACGCTGGTGTTATTTAGTAGCCAGAGGAAAGAAGTTATTCAATAAAGCCGACCTCTAATCACCTGAGTCCTTCCTGTTAACACCATCTATGTTCCAGGATAAAATAGTAGAAACCTTCCAAGTAGGGTGAAGGCTGTCCACTCTCAACAGGTCACAGCGACCCCAGAAAGAAGGCTGCGTTCACAATCGCGCTGAGCCGGCAGCTCGGAAAAATAAGACCATCACTATGATTAGAACTAAGTGACCTGCTGACAAGTCTTAGGTTAAAGCTCTCTGGAGCCGGTAGCAGCACAAAGTTCTCCGAGAAGAGACACCCCGTCTGCAGGGGCTGCACAGCGAGTGCAAACAGTTTGTGCTTGGAAACAAAACGTTGGCGGATGACTTTGAGGATAAAAGTATGAGGTATGAGGATCAAAAGTATGTACGAGGATGAAAATAGAAGCAGGGTAGAGAAAAGAGGGCAAAGACTAGAGAGGAGAGTGCGAACCAAAATATTGTCTACACCAATTTACGCCAAATTTACTAAAGAACACAACATATCACGCAAGAGGCATTCTCATGCCAGGTGTGAATTGAGGGGCTTGAAGCTGTCGACTTGTGATTGGATCACTTAGGCTGGATGGTAAAACCAAAAACGGCCTCTATGAATCAGCAGAAAAACTAAACGGGTCAGGCAAGAGGTCCCAAACCTGCAACCACTCACACTGCAAACGGTTCTGTGTATCCTTTCCAGTTGTCCTTTCCAGCGATGACGAGGAGGAGGCCGACAACGCCAGCACAGGAAGCGCCAACAGACTGGACAGCGTCTCTCCTCGACCCGCAGACTCCGCTCACTCCTCGCCGGCGCCGTCCGGAGGCCGGGTGGAGGCTGCGGTGAAGGGCGTCGCAGAGCAGGAGGAGCCGAACACGGAATTCTTCGAGGACGTCAACATGAAGATCACGATACCAAGGAGAGCCCGGATGAAAGACCAGGTGAGACTCGGCCGATGGGGTCAGAGCTGCGAGGTCTAAACGAGCAGATAAAACAAACACATTTTATCTTTTCCTTCAAATTGTAGTTTGGAAATCAGCCTCCAGAGCAGTTTTCACCGAGGACGAAGAAGCCCAAATTCACGCCCAGTAAGTGTGACAGCATCATACTGGAGTGTCGGAGTGTGAGAGTAGGAACTCTTCGCAGAATGGTGACCAAGCCCGTCGTCGTGAGTACTTCATTTGTTTCTTGTTTAAAAATGGCCGCGACACGTGATTTTAGTGTCTCTGAAAGTGTGAAGAAAAGTGTGGAAAGTATCTAGTTCTCAGTTTTGTACACATGTTTTGTTTATTGCAAGTTCTCTGACATGTCATACGAAGGGGATGCATGATATGGATTTATTTCAGCCAATAACGATAACTAATAACTACCTGTCTTTCTCGTGGTGGTATCATAACCAATGATTTTTTCAATTTAAAAAGGGGATCCCTCGTTCTCTGTCTCCTTCTGCTTCTTCGTCTTCTTCTCTTCCGACAGGGATTGTAAATGCTACTCATTCTAGGTCAATTAAAGCAATTTGACTTCCTGTTATCGGCTCAATTTATCGGCTTGAATTTCACCGATACTGATCAGAAGCCAATAATGGACATTTCACAGTATCGGGCCAATATATATTTCCTGCATCCATAATAATGCTTATATGGTAATGACTGATTTGTTGAACCTAACATAATGTAAACTGTGAGTGTAGTACTGATGACCACTGGGAAGAGAAAAGAAAATCCGGAAGAAATAATACTCCCCTCCCCCGCTGTTCTGAACAACACTTCCATCAGATGTTTCAAAATTAAAGTCTTGCAAGGAACCTGTGGGATTATGTCCCCTGAACTGCCAGAGGGATTTTCATTGTGAAACTGACTTCAATTCTGAAGAAAGTTGGATAATAGTTGAGACCCCCTCCCAGGTCGTAACATACCAACAATACTCTAATTCTTATTAAAAGCATCGATATTCAACCACCTGATGATGAAACTCCCCTAGCAGCCATCAGCTAGCTTTGACCAGACTAGTTTTGCTGACCTTTTAAGTTTAGAATTTAATTGACAACAAACATAACCCAAACGGACAGAGTCAACGGAGAAAACAAGTCATGGAAAGGGCAGAAAACAAGCAAAGATCCTCAAAATCCAGTCCACCGATTCCAAAAAAACCCCCCAAAAAACAGGGTTTTTGAAAAAGGATTTGGAACAGGAATGATGAGTTACCCTTTGTTTCTGTTTTTCAGTTTTCCATCGACCACATCCAGCTGGAGACTGAAGGTATGAACCAGCAGGAATTAATTCAGAAAAATAGAACAGAGTGTGTGCAGAGCTGCTGGATCAGACTTCAGTGTCACCGTCTGCTTAGTATTCAGGCTGGTGGGCAGAGATTAGTTCAGACACACCTGTGGCACCTTTATGTATTTGAAAAGACACAGAAATTCCAGCGAGAAAAATTAATCACCAGAAGAGGCAGCAAACCAAACGGATCCATGTGGATGTTTGAAAGAACGCCGCAGCAACATTTTGTGGTTTCTGTTACAATTCAACCGTTGCTGGAAAATGAAATCACACACTTGGCATCGCGTAGCTTTCACAAGTGCGCTAACACTTAAGAAAGAAAACATCCTTCACTTGCAGAGAGAAAATAAAACGTAATGTGTTGAAATCAAGTTCTGTCACGGTCTGTGTTCGATCTGGTGGAAGGTTTCTTTGTAATCTTTCCTAAATGTGTTCTGGAAAACGTTTGTCCTCAGGGGCGGAGCGAAACACCATTGAGAAGGTTTGCCTCCAGTCGTCGGAGCTGATCAGCTGCGAGTGGTGCAGCGTCCGCAAACTTCCGGTCTTGTTCTTCCAGACGACCCTGGAGGAGTGCGTCCGCCTGCGCACGCAGCTTAACATGACGAAGGAGGAGGGGGGCCAGTGGTACGACTGCTCCGGGGACCGTAAGTACAGAACCACACAACCGTCCCTCTGTACACCTGCAGCAAATATCATGTGTTTTCTTCTTGATTAACGCGAATGGGAACTGAACCCATGGGTATCGGTAAGGTTGTAAAGGTACTACTACTCTTACCAATACTGCATATTGTTCCTCTGTGTGTGTGTGTGTGTGTGTGTGTGTGTGTGCGTGTGTGTTAGTCAAAGTCATGGATATGGACCACAAAATGAAGCGATGCTTGTCACTACTAACGGCAATGTTCCAGACTCCCTTACAAAATGGAGTGATTGTGAGAGTTGTTGCATCTCGAGGAGAAACTTAAACAACTTCGTTAAATGGCTTTTTTAACTTGACTTCTTGTAAATTCGGCATTAAGTACAATACATTAAGATTTTTCTTTCCTTGTAAAAAGGGTCAGTTTCTTTGGGCATGGCTGTAAAAGCCTGTTACTTCTTTAACTGTCAACTATTTGGACCTACTTCTTTGCTCATCATGTTACACATGAAGAATATCGTTTGTTCTAATGATGTAGGTTTCGCCCTATCTTTTAATATAGTGGGGTGCGCTGTGTTTAATGTCAGCTGCTGTTTAATCTGCACTGGACAGGCTCCCTCACAGAGCTCTGCTCAGGATTTGAGATAGTGAAAATGAATTGTAGACAAATGCCTTCATTTATCCAGTACAGTTAGCAGAGCAGATAACCCCATCAGACAGTCATGTGTATTAATGATAAAAGCTACATGTTATTGTGTCGTATAAAAACTCATCTATCAATAACACAATGATATTTTCGGATCCTAGCAGAATGGTGGAAGCTTGTAAAATAGGATGTTGGTGCTCCTTCTGTCTTAAATTAAATGGTTGAATGCTCTTAAATGCAGTAAAACAGTAAACAAACCTAAACGTACTACATGATTTGTGTTGTTCTGTTTTTTGTGCTGCTCACATTATTCTCAGTTGATTAATTCAAAGCTGAGTTAGTTGAATATTCATCCTCTCTGCCTGACTGAACATAAACTGGACTTCATGTCCTGTGTAGTTAATGTCCTGCTCTCGGTGCTCATTTTCTGCCAACTTCAGTTCACAGATCTAATTAGCTGCAACACATTCAAGCAGAAATGTTTTATGAAAGGGGCTGACTGGAATAAAATATGTATGGAGAGAGATTAGAGATATGACGAGGGAAATCAGTGTCATAACAAAGAGATTGAATATGAATAAAAATGAGAGATTTCTGTGCTTGGTTTTTAAATAAATGTTTAAAAAATCTGTGCTTTATGTGTGATATTTAGAATGTATTGCCAAATTAATTCATTTTAAATTAAAGCTGTATAGCATAATACAACGTGTGTCCGCCTGAATGAGTCTAACTGAAAACTATCTGTGCCGTCAGAGTCGGACGAGAAGTACATCGTTCTGATCTTCGAGAACGGCCTGGCGATGAAGGAGCAGATGATCCTGGAGGACATCCTGGGCGAGATCGGCAGGAACAACAACCTCAGCAACTTCCCCGCCAAGCTGCCTTTCGAGGAGGCCAACATCCGACTGGTCAACTACAATAAGGCTTCCAAACAGAAGGAGGACAAGGTGAGCCTGGAAACGCAAACCACGAGGTCTGGAACCAATGATGCGATTCATCTAAAAAATATTTTTCAGTTAATTGTTTTAATTGAAATTTCAATTCAGTTTCAAGAGAGCCAAATATGTCTTCAAATGTCATGTTTGGTTATAAATAGTCTAAAACGCAATAATATCCAGTTTATGTTCAAATAAAACTGAAAAAGACTCATTTATCTGGATCCAGAATTTTCAACGGCTCCGTTTTTCATTTGAACTAAATTGCAAGTCACTGTGTAAAACAAAATGACAAACTGTAAAAACTGTTACCATCACAAATATGTGTTGATGATCCTAAGTCTTAATAAAAGTTAGAGTGCGAGTTTGGGAATTGTTAGTAGCTGTTAGCCTAGAATTTGCTGACAAGGATTTTTAACGTGCTTCTCTGCCTCTTCGTCTGTAAGAAAAGCTTTGTACTGGCACCAGGGATGTAACGGTATGAAAATTTCACACCGTAGTAATAGTGACAAAAATGAGCACGGTTGTCGGTATACAGCAGTATTTTTGAAATGTCTTCAAAATGTTGAAAAAACACTGATACACTGATAAACTGAAATAATTTGAGAAGAAAAATAAATAGAAAATGTCATTATTAATTATTACTGTCATTGTTGCTTAATACTAAGAGTGCAACCATCAGATCACAATCACTTTGGTGAGAAACAGGTTGGATCATTTTTTTGATCAAAACAAAAAGGATTATTGTTAAATGAATTATGAATACTGTATTTTGGCTCTTATCTCCATCTAGACACTTGTTATATTCACCATTTTATAGTATTCTTCATATAGTCTATTCTATAAATAATCCAATAGTCTTACATATTTCTGATATTACTTGTGTTTACTAACTCAGTCCACCCAGTACGTGTTTGTCTCAGATCCTCCCCTTATTATATTTGGGGAATTGTTCTGGGGAATCTACGGTTAATAAGCGTTTCAGATAACGCGCCAAATCACGGATCAACTTCGTTCCGTTATACCACTCTCTGGTCAGTTTACATTAGTGACAACAGCAAATTCGACAGAGAAAACTCGAGTTTAAGGTTAGCTTACCTTGCATTCGCTGAACAGTGGAGGGTGATGGTCGCGTAAATTGGAGGTGTTGCCGCCCCTCGCAACAACTCTCGCAGCTGCAGGGCTGCCATCCTCGACCAGCTGTCACTGAGCATTCTTCTAATAACCAAAATACGCCCAGACTGCAGATTTGGTTCTCTTTGAAGGCGGAAAAATGCGCTGAGGGCCGCTGTATCACGTCCTCCCTCCGCCATGTCTTCTTCGCTACATAACAAGCGCACGTTGCGCGCTGCGCAGGCGTGTCTCGCGAGTTTTCCACACCGTGCTTATCGACCGCGGCGGTTACCATGGTAATTAAAACTTAAACGGTAGCCTTAACCGTCGGGAATTTCTGCAGTAACTGGAGATTTAGCTGAGATTTGAATTTTTTTTTTCTTTCCTGCTCACCAACACCTGTCCCTCTCTGCAGGGGAAGCCGATACAAACCCCTCCCAAAATCACCCACGTCTCCCCGGTCACCAAGGTAACGCAGGTCACCCCGGTCACCATGCCCGTACGCACACGGATGGCGACCCGGCAGCAGACCAGCACCTACTTTGAAGACGACGACGAGGACATGACCGACCTCCAGCCCACGTTCTCGGGACCAATCATCAAGTGGGTGACTCCTCCGTCAACTGGGAGACTGAAATCAAACTTTTCCATGTGTTTTTATTTGATGTGTTGAATTTTTCCATGACAAGAAGAAGCTTAATGTATGAAATGTTAAATTCTATCTAAAAGAGTGGATCGTATGGAAGCCAAGAACTGCCCTGATTGCAAATTTATTTTTGTCGTCTTGGAAAATGGTCATCGTTGTCTTGAGATATCGTGGTGGTCGACCCATTATCAGGAGAAAACAAATGGTCTTTCCTTCTTGTTACTTCATAGAGGATATGTTTGGTAAATATTCAGTATATTCCTAACCCTAACCGCTGCAGCCCACGAACACTATAACACTAACGCTATAAAGCAGCTAACATTAGCAGAATCATTAAATCATTGTGTCCCGTATGAGAAGAAAGGGTCCCGGTGGACAGCTGTCACGGATGCAGTCACGTTGCATATCGTTAAAGACATGCTGCCCGTATGTACAGAAGAGCTGGAGGTTCATCCACATGCTGAACATGTTCGACCCCAGGTTTGTGCTACGAGGCCACAACGGGTCATGATGCCTCGAGCCAGAGGAAGCAGACAGGCTCATGTTCCTGGCCAAAAATGTGTTATAAAGACAGCCAGCACACACCTCATGTCCTGTACATCTACCAACATGTCATGTTTACTGTGCAGCATGCAGATGTTTAATTTAGTTAACGTATCTTCAGGGATATAAAATACTTTTTGGAAACAAAAGGCACCTTTTGCAAAATAAAGTATTGAATAAAAGTTATATTAACACTTTATCAATACCAATATGGAAACTGATCTGTTTTTCTAATAGCAAGAAATCTGACATGTTCAATTTATGTTTACAAAAGCATTTTATCAAAAAGGGACACATTCTTTTCAAAAGGATGCACTTTTGTTTATTTTTTCAAGTGAGTTTAAAGCTGCACTCTTTACAACAGCATGGCAAATTTGTTTAGAATCATAGCATTAAAATAAATGCAATGCTTTTAATAATTTCTTTCTAATTTAAAATTTGTTCTTGAGAAGGAAAGAAAAATCGCTTAAAATCGTAAATTGAGTTTGGAGTGAAAAAATCGGAGATTCAATTTTTAGGCCATATCGCCCAGCCCTACTCTCCATCTCATGTGGTCTAGAGAAAACCAAAATAATTTCTTGTGATAAAGGATCTCATTATCTCAGTTAACTTGAGATCTCAAGAAAACAAAAGTCATATTTGAGAGTCAGTATCTGGAGAAATCTGCCTTTTGTTGTTAAAACACACTGATATTAATGAACTGGTTGTCACAAGAAAACAAGCTTTGTTATCTTGAGATGGCCCAATAATTAACTCTTGTTTTTTGTAATATGGCATTAAGAAAATAAAATAATTCTGGCTGGGCTTCCATAGAATCGTCTATGGCAGCTGTGAACAAGATAAAACATGTAACAGCCCCACCCAGTGGACGTTAGCAGTAATGATACTGATGTTACAGTGTCAGACTAACGGTGTTGTCTGCGTTTGTCTTCCAGATTAATGGTGTACCCTCCTCCTCCAGCCAAAGGTGGCATATCAGTCACTAACGAAGACCTCCACTGCCTTAACGATGGAGAATTTCTAAACGACGTTATCATAGATTTTTATTTAAAGTCAGTATTTCCATCATTCGTCAATTGTTTCCTTACCTGACAAAAAATTGTGTTCTCTTTGATTTAGTCTTCATGCTCAAACAAGACCTTTCACTGTCTTTCTACATCAGATATTTAGTTTTAGAGAAATTGAAAAAAGAAGATGCACAAAGAATCCATGTGTTCAGCTCGTTCTTCTACAAGAGGCTAAACCAGAGAGAGCGCAGGAACGTCCCGGACACAACAAACCTGCCGTGAGTCTCAACAGGACGTTGTTGCATCGCATTATCGTCAGATGAGTCTGATAGTAACAGCTTGAATCTTTGGTTTTTGAATCTCCAGAATCCAGAAAAGGAAGCACAACAGGGTGAAGACGTGGACCCGGCACGTGGATCTCTTCCAGAAGGACTTCATTTTTGTTCCCATTAACGAGTCGTGAGTCTCCAGATCTGTTATTGTTTTTATAGATCTCTGAACTTGACTTTTGTTCTTTCACTTCAGTCCTGTAACTTTGAACTCTCATCTTGTCAGAGCTCACTGGTACTTGGCCGTCATCTGTTTCCCGGGTCTTAAAGGGCCGGTGTACGAGCAGAACCCGCTGTGCCCGTTTCCAGCCTCCACCTCGGCTGCAGATCCCCCGTCGGAGAACATCCCCGACCACTGTCGCCCCCTGTCTCCGGACAGGGACGGGCTGGACAGCTCCTCAGACGACCCGTCCCCCGGCATCCCTGAGGGTCCCACAGAGGCTCAGACCAACGGTGACCTCTCCAAGGAAAATGCGGCCTTCACGGAGGCGGGGCATGAGCCTTCCAGCACCTCCACGCTGTCGGGCAGTGGGCAGGCTGACGGAGAGCAACAGTATACAAGTGAGTCACTGAGGTTTAGTTTACCGAGAGCTTTTTACAGCTGAGAGCGGTTGATCTCGACCCTCTCTATCAGTTTGTGGATATTTCATGTTATGTTCAGTGCATAACAACAACTGGTGCTGTAAACCAGATGGTGACACAATCATTGCCGGATGTTTGCAGGGAACAAGTGAATTGGTTTTCTTTTGAGCATATTTCTCCTGTAAATATTGCATCAGAGATGAGCTTTGCTGATATTGTTAGAAACTTTTTTTTATGCAGTTCTGTCTGTATTTTGTTTTTGAATGTATTTTTTAACAATCAAACATACCTATTAAGATTCTTTTTTATCCTAATTCGTTGTTTTCTTCTCCCCGACTTTTGGCCATTGCTCTATTGGTTCTTTGATTGTTTTAATTGAGTACCTTCTTATAAAGGCTGCTGTGAATAAAGCTTGTGTTCAGGTTTCCCAGTGTTCTTATCCTCTGAGATTTATAGGTCTATTAGGTTTATATCTTATATTAAATCTAAACGGTCAAAATAACAATTGCATGTAGTGTTCTTTTCAGTGATGAATGAAATGTTAAGATAAAAGCCTACTTTTTATTTTTTCAAAAGGTTTTCTTCACTCCATAAAATCAAGAAAGCCTTGCAACCACACAGGAAGCTTTGGAGACCCCTAGTGAGGGTCGGCTGTCTGAACCACTGGTTCCCTATTAGACAGTGTCTGTAGCATTGAGTATTTCTAAAAGTTGACAACAGTCAGGTCTGATTTATCATCCTGTATTGTAATTGTTCCATCAGACCAATCCTATTTTAAATGTTCCCTAAATTCGACTCAACTAGGAAATGTACATCTGTAAAAGTGGTCTGTCAACAATTAAAGTAAAGGTTTAATCCATATTTTGATTATGTAGTTGTGCCATTTATGTTCATCTACACAAAATCAAGAGTTTTTTTCAGTCTTTTTCTTTCTCTGCTCATCTCAGGAGAGTCAGTTTTCTTTCCTCCACTCAGAAACTGATTTTGGACTTTAATCTTTAATTCCAAGGAGTTTAAAAATGTCTAAAAATATCAAATTTACTCTTAAACATGCAGATAAGCACTGATCAAAACTAAACTAAACTCAAAACAAAATTGTATGAAGCCGATTGTTGATGATGTTGTTTGATTTTTAGGTGAGTTGCACAGAATCAGTGTTTGCTACGGTTCAGGAAAAGGAGACGAGGACACGTTCACC
>CAEMYA010000239.1:1282847-1358361 GCA_903131615.1 Diplodus sargus | reverse complement strand
TGAAACAACCCCACCTTCCTCCTCCTCCTCCTCCTCCTCCTCGCCGTCACTCCCGGGCCCAGCGGGGGTCGGGGGGGCCGAGCCTGATTGTACGCTGCTGGTTTCACTTCAACATGTCTGAAACGACCCTGAACTCCCTCCATTAACCACAGACATGAGACACACCTTTAAATTTGTATGAAATAAAACGTGACCTGTAAATATGCTGGAGTTTCTCCGCTGCCTTTGTAATTTACTGTTTTATGACTCCGTCATAAAGTGGCCCGTTAAGTTATGTTTTCATAGATGTTCTTCTCTCCAGGAGGATCTGTGCAGAAGATACTGTTGCGCTCTTGCATCATTATTTTTTATGCTTTCTAGTTGTGTAGAAGAAGACGGATGATATTAAAAAAAAAACAAACTTAGAGGAAGTTGCTGTTATTTGTTAACGATCCACAAAAAAGACCTGTTTTTCTGAAAGATGACTTCCAGCTCACGAGTCACATACGTAGTTCAGTGCTTGTTGTGTCTCTTCGATGTGGAGTGGATGAATTTTCAGCATTAAAACGATTCAGATGCAAGAGCACTTCCTTTGCCGTAAGTCTTTATTTGTTCTGTGTGCCATCAGAACGTATTCGACCGGAATAAGACTGTTTTTTCGCTTTGTGTGTGTGTGTGTGTGTGTGTGTGTGTGTGTGTGTGTGTGTGTGTGTGTGTGTGTGTGTGTGTGTGTGTGTGTGTGTGTGTGTGTGTGTGTGTGTGTGTGTGTGTGTGTGTGTGCTGGTCCTTGATCACGTGGTTAAGTCTTGGAAAGTCTTGAGATGGAAAAGTGCGCAATATGTATGGACAAGGTGAAATGAGTAAGAATTAGCTACCTGTCAAGTTCATACTCCAAACAAATAGGTAGCAGTTTATCCCCAGAGTAACCGCTAACTGCTGCTGACTGTAGCTACTAGCGGTTCAGACTGTTGAGTTTTATTTTTAACATAACTTGCACAGTAGCTTTGGACCGTGACACGCCAGGGATAGCTAGTTAGCATGTCAACTTTAGTAGATATTTCTGCAACACAGTACATAGACGTGATGGTGTCAGTTTATGCACTGGATGGGCTGTGGTTAATTTTAATGTTGACTGTTTTCAGATGAAATTCTTACATACTGTACCTTTCATTTTACTTCTGAGACATTTTAAATGACGGATTAAAAACGAAGTTCCACGGCAGATTTCTTTTTTAAAAAGAATGTGCTTCACATATCATGTACACTGGATAGCACATATTTAGAATTTTTGAACATTTTCCTTCACTGGGTGCTGGTGCTCGGGCATTAGCTTTGGTGCAGCTGAAAGTTTAAAGGGTAACTCCACCAATTTTAACATCAATGTGTGTTTATAGGGGAGGACTGCTGCATATGGGAGCAAAGTAGTATAAAGTGGCTCCAGAGGAAGCTGAGTGTTATCTGATAAATCGTCCCCCAGTGATGTCACTCGGAGACTAAGTTGCATTGTGGGTATTGGTCTATCATTGCACTCCTAAAACACAGTTGGACTCATTAGACAAATGATCAGAATCTTTCCAGCATGAGCAGAGATATCACATTTATAATTCCACACATTCTTACTCTCTTTTAAAACCTGCTGCCTAAATTACCCACAATGACATGTAGCCACAGAGTGACGTCACTGGATTAGTTAAAATGAATGTACTTAAGTAACAAAATAAAATTGTTTCCATAAAATATACAGTATAACATTAAAAGGACACATACTTACATGTCTGTACAGTACATACAGTATACTGTGTGTCAACCCATCATTTGCTGCATTTTTCCAATTATCGGAGTCGGTGTCTATTTTAATCCAATCACCAGTAAGATTAATTAAGTTTAAAAAGTGTTACTTGCATGTGATCTGCAAAGCAACTTGTAACTAAAGTCATCAGATCAATGTAGTGGAGTAAAACCTACAGTAATTGTCTCTAAAATGTAGCAGAGAATACTCAGTTAAAGTGGCCGTACATCAGTGCAGTACTTGGGTGAATGTATTTAGTTACATTCCATCACTGATTAAAAAAAAAAAAAATAGACTGACCTTCTGTTTCGAAAATTACTGAACCTTATTTTTGTAAGGTGTTTTTTGGTCAGAAAGTACAAAGAGATAGACTAACACATTGTTGGTTTAAGGCTTTATTGAAAAAAAATCTAGAATACATAGATTTGGAACGTGTCCCTAAAAGTTTTGATTTGAGCCTCTCTCTCTGTGCGTTGAACATTAATATCTCAGCAGTGGTTTGAAGCAGAAGACTGCTCCTGACCTGTCTCCTGCTCTCTCAGGTGGTTTGTTATGAAATGCTGCTCTCAGCTTTCAGTCTGGTGCTCAGTGTATTCTCCTGCAGGCAGACAGGACTTACCCGGTGTTACGTTACTGGACACTAAAACATTCATGAGTCCTGAATTGTATTTTGTCAGCCCACTTACAAACTCATTAAGCGAGTCATCATGATATCAGATTATTAATAAAATATGAATTAGCTGCTGGGAGGAATGGTCGGTGACATGTTTATGTCCAACAGTGATTCAGTCTGACAAAGTAACATGAAGTCAATGTCCGCTTACTGTCTTCACTGGATGGAGTTGGTTTGGTCTCAGTGTAGATGGGTCAGCATCTCTGTGGTTTTCTGTCTTTACAGCGCTTTTAAAAAAAATCAATTTGACCACAATGAAACTGTGATTAATCTGAGGCAAACCCCGTCTGCTGAGGAGGATTACGTGATATGATCAAAAGCTCCAGAACAGCCACTAAATGGATCTTGTGGTGGGATTGTTTTGTCGCCTGCAAAATCCAAACTCAAAGATTTTTTTAATCTCGGTTTTAAAGCCAACATGAAATAGAAGCCCTTAAAGGAAAAACTCACCCCAGAATCAACACAATACATATTTTTCTACGACTAGAAGTGTTAAATGTATAATATGCAACTCCTGCTCCCCCCATTTACAAATGGGAGGAGAGCTCAGGGATTACTTTTTAACGTTTCGGATTAAAAAGTAGATTTTATCTTCAGTCCATTTTAAGGTGTTTATTCTTTGTTACCTTAATGTTGACCTCCAGAGAGAACCAGAGTCTATGGTGAGTGCTGAGTTAAGTCAGAGTTGTCCTGAATTTAAACACATAGACACACACGCTCTCGACATGTGCCTTTGGTCGCTAACCTTAGTTTACAGCTAGTGTATAGTAAAGTAAACTGACTGTTTGGCCCAGAAAAACACTGCACTAGGAACACAAATAAACCCGAATGTTCCTGCTGTCCAATTCACTTCACTGGTGGTGAACGCACCATAAACAACCACCCCCAGTTTTATCCATATTAAGTTTAGTCTCCTGCCCTGACCTTCCTATTTCAGAAGAAACGACAGGTGACCAGATGATACGCAATGTTTCGCTCCGGTTTCAACATTGTTGGAAACATTTGGGACAAATGTTGGGACTCCAAAAAATATAAAACAAGGTATTTATATAGGCTATCTGCTTTTATATATTTTAATGCAGAATTTCTACATATTATCTTTAACTGCACAATAAGGTTGTTTTATTATTATTATTATTATTATTATTATTTATAATTGTTGGGCTGGACTTTTAATGAATCCAATGAGACATTTCAATTAGAAACACACACAAAAAATTTAATATTTGCACCAGAGAGAAAGTATGATCATTGGGATCCATCCTCTGAGGACCATGAATTTCTAACCAAAATATAATGACAGACATCTGTTACTTGTGGAGATACTTCAATCCACAGTGGATAACCAACCCACCAACATACTTTCAATTATCATCCATTTTGATGCTGTTAGTGTAAAACTAACATGTTCAGTCATTCTGTTCAGAGTGGACTTTGGTTTAAGGATGAGTAAAGCAAATAATATGATGAATAAATGACGTCTGAAATGACAGAACCCCAGACAAATTAAAACATGGATGAGGTCACTTTAATTGAGCCTAAATAAAGGTATAAACAAGAGTTACATGTTAAACAATACACTGTGGTGGATTATCACATTCAAAATAACATCTTGCCTGACCCTTGTACTGTTATTGGTTTTTGACATGAAAATTGATAAATCGTTAATTTACTGATTAATGTGATTAGTTCAGTAGTCTGTAGTGACGGGCCGTGAGCGCAGCAGCAGCAGACAGAGATTAGCACCATTGTTGTCGTCTTTGACATTATCCCTGTTAATCCTCAACCTCCCTGAAGGTATTACTGCTCAATGTCACATATGCCCACAGAGTTTGTGAAGCCGTGGAGATAATAACTTCACTGAAGAGCTGCCTCAAACGAGAAACACCTACAGAACAACAGGTTCTGGAAAGTGGTCTGCCGGTGATATCACCTTTTTTTTTTATTTAATCCTGCACATCCTCCTTCCTAATCATAAGCCGGTGCCTACATTACCCACAATGCAGCTTAGATACTGACTGACATCACTGGAGTCAATTTATGGGATAACATGCAACCTCCTCTGATTTTATGTCTATGAATGAAAAAAACTGGTCAAAATAATTTAACTTATTGATCACATGAATGTGTGAACACAGATATTTCCTTTATTCAGTCAATCCAAACAAGATTTTTTTGAAAATCAGTGAAAAGGGAGGGTGAATAGGATCAGCAGTAAACTGTGACAGTTTACTCCATGTAACGGTGTTACAAAAATGTTGTTTTTTTGACCTGTGTGAAGTCTTGTTGAAAAAAATGATGGATTGTCTCGTCTGTGTTCTCAGTTTGCCACAAAGAACACGTGTTTCCAACAGTTGTTTCAGTTACATGCGGTCGTAAAGGTTCATGCCACTTCCCTTAAGACCTTTAAAAAGTTGAATAATACCCAAAGAGAAGTACTTTGTTGATGCAGGGATAAATTCAATATAATCATTAAGTTGGCCTTGCTGGTTGAATATCTCAATACCTATATCTTTGAATTTCACCAACCTTTGGTCCAACCTGGCATGTTGGTGATTGCAGACTCAGGTGATATACAGAAGATGTTGCTTACCTGCTGTCATCTGTTTGAATAAATCATTATTATTTTGAATGCAGCCGCAAAAGTCTTGACACTGCTTTATTTCACATAAACTGTTTGGTGCAGCACGTAATCTGCAGGTTTCTTTAAAAGGAAACTGAAGCTTTTCCAGTTGCCTATGATACAGCACAACTTTATCAAATGAATATGGAGTTACAGTAAAAGTACAATAGCTGCCTACAAAATGTGGTGCAGTGGAAGTATAAAGTTGCAGAAAATGAGAATGCTCAAGTTAAATACATCATTAAAGTGCTTGAGTAAATCAATTAATCAGTGCAATTTGATCACTTTTATTGCTGTTATTATACTATCTGCTTTATTGCTGTTATATTATGTTTACACTTATTGTCTTTGCACGGCCTAATGTGCATAAATCCATAGTCCATGTTTTTATTCTGTGTACTCTGTTTCAATTTTTCGCTATCTATTATTGTATTATTATTATTACCATTATTATTATTATTATATCTTTTTATTACACACATTTTATCTAGCATTTATGTGGTGGAGTATTTAAGCAGACGAGTGTACAACCATCTTAAATTTTTAATCTATGTATTAAAAGGGATGCACGATACAGACTTTTTTTTTCATGCGACACGTTAATACTGATAAAATAAAGGATAACATTTTTACGATCACATTTTTGTGCTTTTTCATGCACACCTGAGCGCATGGAAAGGCTAGGACGTAGTGAGCAAAGACGGTTTATTTGATATCCCATAGCTGTGATAAGATTTTATGGTTAAACTTGAAGACATCACCCTCGCTTTATGTTCTTCATGTAAAAAAAACAAACAAACAAAAACGTCCACACCAGTGGACATGTTTGGCTCTTGTCTACATTGCGTGGCTCTACACAGGTGCAGCACAGGTGCAGCACAGGTGCGGCGTAGTGAGCGTGACATCAGTGTTTGTTGTTCTTCTTCGCTTTGTTTACTGGCTGCTCACAAAACAGCTTTAAAGGTGCATACCACCACATACTGTGTGGAGATGCTGCACTCGTTAAGTCAGCAAAAGCAATTTCTGTTTGTATTATCTGCTAGATTTATCAGCTATCATTTCTTATCTGCTGATAGCCGATAATGTCAATTTTCCATTATCGGGGCGATAATTATCATTATATATCGTGCATTACTCGTACTTAATGTACTTTTAGTGACTCGAATGTACTTAGTTACATTCCATCACTGATTACTAAAGTGTGGTATCAGTACTTTTACTGAAGTAAAGGATGAATACTGAATACTTCCCCCACTGCAGCTGGGATCTATTTCTGGAGACCATCATCTGCACCTGCACATGGTCCTGAGGCTGTCCTACCTCGGATGGCCTGGTGTTCAGCAGAGCATGAATCAAACAGCGCCCCCTGCAGGGACTCTCACCCTGCACGGGAGTATTTATCCGGCTCGTGACGTCACGGGGCCAGTTTCCCAGGATTGCTGCGGGAGTCGGAGGCTGCAGGGCGGGGAGAGTGTGGCCCAGGCTGCCGGAGCAGACATCCATCATTCGGAGAGACACCCGGCCGGCACGGCTGTGTTTGGGACGTGCGCTTCCTATTCTGGGATTTCCTTTTTTTAAAAACACGATTTCCTTCAAAACGAGCCGCGGAGTCCCGGGAGTTTACGCAAGAACGAGGTAGGCTACACACCGGCAGCCGTCTGCATGCACCGGGGAGAATTTATCGCAGCAACACGGGGATGTTAGCTAGCTGACGGGCTACGGCACACAGAGGCGTCCCGGTGCTAGCAGCGAGCAGCGAGCAGCACAGGGAGGCTGTCAACACACGTCGTCGCTTTCCTGGGAGGAAAACCCTCAACACACAGCTGAGAGCTTTGGCACACATCTTTAATTAAACAGCACTTTACACCAAACGGCGATAGCCATGATATTTAAACAATTCCTGCACTCAGCGCTGTGAAATCTGATGTTTTAGCAACCTGAGTCAGGCTTGGATTCGTCAAGCTTTGTTGAGACGACACGGCGCCGGACTTCCTTTAAACACCTGCGAATTTAAAGTTGTTCTGATTATTTGTAAAGGCATTTTATAAGAATACATCCCACAATACATAACTCGAAGGAATAGGGGGCGTTTTAAAATTCGGCATATGAGGAATCCACTGTGCGTCCCTTTATATCAATCGGGCTTCAACTTTTTGGCACACCCGACGGCGCAGCTATTACCACCAAAGGGTGTATTCTGGTGAAAGAACAACGTCGTTAAACAACATTTAAAAGTTAGATTATTGGAACATGTTGATGCTTCGTGGGTGACGTGCATGCCGATTGGAAGAGAAGTGTCTCCCGAATCAGAAAAAGTGATGATTCATTGTTCACAGCCTATGTGTGTGCCTGATAAAGCAACGCGATTCCACATTCTCGGGTTTTTTAAATGAAGTCCGGCTCGGCTCGAGATCCAGGCAGCTAGAGCGTACGGAACATTTTTAGCACGGAACTCATTACATTAGAGGCGGTAGAAAAGGGACGGAGCATGGCAGAATTCAGTGATGCGTACATGACATGAGAGGCTGTGTTGTTGTACAGCAGCAATATGTCAGATCTCACAATGTGAGCCCGGCTGCGGCCTGCACACACACACACACACACACACACACACACACACACACACACACACACACACACACACACACACACACACACACACAGACACACACCCACACCGAGCCTGGGAACAAGAATCAATGGACATGCTTTGCATAAGAAACAAAAGCTGAGGCTGGTGGGTTTGGCCATTGTGATATGATTGCCCGAGCGATGATAAAAAAAAGATAGTGTGGCATCCTCAGAAGTGTGGATACAGGGAACAAGCTGAGCCAGTCCTGTGGTTTAAATGTGTGTTGCATGATTATATAAGAGCTCTCTGTGCTTATTGTGTCCTGTCCCGAGCTTGTTCTCATGCTGAAGCTGCTTTGAAAATCACTGTGATGGTCATTTTTATTCTCCCAAAGCCATGCATGAGCCACCAACCTGAATGAATCAAAGAAGCTCATTATGCTGTGCTTTTATGATCTCCTACCGGTGCCCCTGTAATGTTGCTTCACGCGTTTCTGGTATTTTTAAAGAAACAATAATGGGAGCAAAAATTTAACCAAAAAAATAAACTGAATATTAAGAAATGATATCTGTATATCCCTGGTGCTCCTCTGGACCACTAGCTGTGTGGCTAACTGAGCTAACAAGCAAATGGCAGCTTTAGCAGCTAGCAGCTACTCTAATAAAATGCTCCCACCTTTTTTGTTTTCAGTATGAATTCGACAGGTGGCCAATTCTTGCATATTGAACCCTCATAGCTACCGTAGCCCTGACAGTGGCATTTTTTACGAGATGTCGAAGTGTTTTACGAAGATGTGTTGAATTTTAATTGTTTTGTTTTTTTCTCTGAAATGTGGCAGTGGTGTTTTTTCGTATATTGTTGTGGTGGTTTTCGAAATACTGTTGTGGTGTTTTCAAAATATTGATGTTGTGTTTCCGAAATATTGTAGTGTTTTCCGAAATACTGTTGTTGTGTTTTCGGAATATTGATGTTCCTTTTTATAGAATGTTGTTGTGTTTTGACCCTCAGGGCCACCATATGTAACGCCTGTGGCACGTAGCGTTCCCATAGAGCTGTGAATGTTTTAGTTTTTACTCTGCTTGGGTGGAGGCCTCTCCGACAACCTCCTGATCTCTGAAGGGACTTCGACTTTTGCTCCCTCCTCACCACATCCTTCTTTTATGGCTGTATTGACTTATATATTATGTAATGACACAGCAGGACTTACTGTAACCACACCGGCCTTCCTGAATTCAGAAACTTCAGGGATCAAAGTCCTCCTCAGAGAATGATCCTGAACGACTGCCTGGTTACTGGATTAGCCGGATGACACTGAGTTTTCTTTGTTGCCTCAGCGATATGCATATCACAGTATAAAAGTAAAGTCTGCTCGAGTTTTGCTGCAGAGATGTGACCAATGAAAGGCACTTGGCATCCTGAGTAGTGGCTCATGTCCAAAGTGTCTCATTCAGGATAAGCTCTTTATATGCTTCTTCATCCACTTAAGATATCCTCGGATACACGAGGAAGCAGAGGATTCAGAAAATAAAACAACTCAAGGGAATCCAAATGATGATGATCAAAATGTTCACGTTCGGTGTCTGTTTTCAGCTGTAAACAGCTGTGTTGTGATACTGAGGAGGAAGCAGCTGGAGGTGGATGAGGGAAAGGGGGAAACTGTTGGGAAAGCTAGTCAAGGAATCCATGGAATATCCTGGAAGTGTGTCCAGGATGTTGATGTAGATCCTTTATGGAAGCTGAAGTACATCAGGGATCTGTCTGTCTTTTGTTGTACAGGTGTTGTTAGCTGCCACTTTGCTTGCCAGCTAGCCAGGTTGCTAACAAAAAGTTAGCAGTGTATTAAAGAGATGTATTATTCTGACCGATACTGGATTTCTTTATGCTGATATTGATATTTCAGATTTTACTAAGTAACCTAATACATTCAAATGATGTTATATAATGACATGTCATAAAGTCAGAATGACACTGCAGTTTTTTGGATGTTTTCATACAGTCATCTTCTGGTTGTGGTCATCCTACTTTGTTCACCAAGCCCTGGGTCACGTGTTCCAGCTCTTCCTGCTTCAGGTGCACCATCATTTCATCCGCTCTTTGGCTATCTATAGGAGGAGCAGCTAGATTCCTAATTTTATTGAGTGAAATCTTGACAAATGATTACACACGGTTCTGTATCTCTTTAGTGAATCATTTTATAGTTGGTCACAGTCAGCTGAAGGTGTGGTTATGGCTTTGTTCCAGCACCACAACATGTTAGCTCTACTTAGTTGGTTTGCTGTGATCTGTGATTTGTATAGAAATGACAAAAACAAAAAACCTGTGATCTGCCTCGATAGCTTCCATTTTTGAAAATGTCTGCCTCTCTTTTTCATCAAACGTCAGTGCGTTTGAATAGCGCTCACACCAGAGAACAGTACTCCTGAATGAGTGTGTTTGACTACTGGAAAACTTCTGTAGCTAACGAGTTAACAGCTAAATCCCAAATTAAGGAGAATTACTTTATTAACTCCCAAAGGGGAAAGTCAAATTTCCCTTCATTATGTGTACAGTTGATGTGTAATTAAGGGGGATAGATAACTGATTGCAGTCATAAAGTTGGTTTGATAAACTCGCCTGCAGGCCCTCGGAGCCCTCAGAGTTCAGATTAAACTATATTAAGCTGTAACTATGTTTAACACGTCCCACTGTGACCGACACGTCCCAAAGCTCCTGATTGGCTCTGTTATTTCTCCAGAAACCATCTCTGAGAGACCTGTTTGAAACAAGATGTGTGCTAATGCTAAGCTAGCCTCCCTGCAACCTCCACTTTCTCCTCTCCGGTGATGACGGAGCTGAAGGTTCATGCATATCTCCTTTCAGATGGAGGTATATCAATGGAAGAGGTTATTTGAGGGGTTTGGGACGCCCCCCTTCGTCAGCCTTTGTAATTAGTGGAATGTGAGCTGAATTAGTCACACCACACTGAGCAGGCCACAGACTCTTGTTGATGGTGATGAAGAGTGTCGACTTACAGTCCCGACTGCGAGCCCGGCCCCTCACTTAGCCCCGGTGGGGTTTTGTGGTTTCTGAAACGTCCTGGAAGTGAAGGAGTTGACTTTGTTGTTGTGTTGTGGTTCTCTCTCTCTCTCTCACACACACATACACACACACATGCTACAGGATTAGTGAACCAGCGCTTGTAAACAGAAGTCACGTGGAGTCACATGTAGACTAATTATTGTGAGTTTTCATTCTTAACGGCCTCTGTAACTTAAACTTTACTATCATTTTAAATATGCTGCTCAGCCCGTACAACGCTTCAGATCACTTTATCTTAACTCCACATGTTCTCTCCGTCTGCTGTGTAACACTCCGAGGAACCGCTGGATATCAGATGTCAACATCTGTCTCTTTTTACCCATAAAGCTGTGCATTTTATGCACTTTAGGAGCCGTTTCCTGTGGTTGGATCGGACCAACTTCTCCCTCTAAATAAACCAAACTATACTCAGTTAATATACTCAGTGATTAATTCTAACATCTATAAACAATCAGTTTCTCTAAGTATCATTGGAAAACACTCACTGGTTGGATTTTCAAAAAGATTAGTTCACTCTCCTTTGTTTCATTCTGTTTGGCCTCTATGAAAGGCTCAGACTAGTGAGTAATGATTGATGATTTAATACTCTACAGCTTTACTGAGAGTGTTTGTTTTTGCTTTCTCTCTGAACCCTTGTGGAACGTGTTTAGCAAATTTCAATCATGTTGTCTCCTATGAAACAGTAAAAACCTTCCATGCAGACTAGGACAAGTTTGTCTTTGCTTTCTTTTCTGTCGTCTTCGTCTTCTTCGTCTTCTTCGTCTTCTTCATCTTCTTGGTGTATCCCAGAACAGCTCTCATGGTGCAAATATCCAACTTCAGGGTGTGTAGGTGCTGTGCTTGTTGAGTCAATAAAAGCAATATGGCTTTTGTATCATCAGCTCGATTTATGAGCCATAATTTCATTATCAGCCGATTATATAAATGTCCCATTATCGAGCCCTCCCATATCCTCCAAATCTACCAGGCAGAAATCATATCTGTGTCTGTTGTGCTGTTTATGTGATATTCTTTTATTGTGTGGCACTATAAGTGGCGCTGCTAGCTGCAAGTTAGCAGTGTCACTTTTCTATGTTGAACATTCACAGTCTTCTTCGTAAGTTTCAGAGGCTGTTTTCTTTAATAAAACGGCTGTTTTTAAACCCTCTGTCAGTGACTTTAAAACCTTTTGGTAGCTGTTCCCCCACAAAAAATTCAGACTACGAGCTCCACAGAAACCTAAAATTAAAATAAAGATGTATTCAGCTTCACTGTCCAAAAACTCACATTTTTCAGTCAGAGTAGCACATATTCTCGTTTCCTTGCTCTTCTCTTAACAAAGAGTCTGTATAAACACCTTAAAGCTCCTCTGAAACTATTTTTAATCTTCATGTTTGCAGACATGACGTCTATTTTTAGCAGCAGACTAGTCGCCTGTCATCTCGGCTGCCTTAATCACTAGTTTCTACCCTAAACGGCAGACTCTCTCACTCACTCTCCCTTCAGTGTGTTTGGCTCATGAGTGACTGAAGCGTGTCATCTCATGTCAACATGCAAATGAACCCAACCCATCATTAAGGTGGTGAGCCGCAGCCACAGGATCACGTGCTGGTGACCTTTCGAAACCTCCTCCTGATACGGGCCGAGGCCTGAACCGTGCTCACATGCTGCCCTGGTGTCCCACATGCTGAATTGTGGGTAATATTGTAGGAGGAGGCCTGATTAAGGCTTTTAAGTCGACAGCTGTTCTTGTGTTTTTGTGGATCTGAATATGTTTTAGATGGAAAAAGAAGTGGATGAGACGGATCCTCCTTTAGCGACGAGTCCAGAGGGTTTAATGCTCTCAGCTCAAACGTGAAGAAAAGATTATTTCTGTTTAATTTTAGAGCTTTGAGAATATAATGAGTAGTTTTTCTGCTTCTGAAATGGTGTTTCCCTGCGCTGGTTTTGTCACATTGCTCATTAGTTTCTGTGGCTTTGCTCCAAGAGGACTCTGACCCCAGTTAATCCGGCTCCCTTCTCTTAAATATTCATATGACACAGGAGGACTTGTGTGTTGGGTTTTACAGCTCTGAAACATGAACTGCTCACGCCTGCTTTCTTGTAGTGCCGCTGATTTTGGAGAGTTTGAGATTCATCTTCAAAGTGCGACTATTTTCGGATAAAAGCCTTGAAATGTAAATGTGGAGAACACACTGTAGTTGCAACAATGTTTTTTTTTAACAAGTGGCACAGGAACCATTTCAGCTGTCAAAATGCATTTATATTATTGTTTCATTAATTACATCTGTTTTCATTGATACTGTGATTGTGAAACCATCATTTAATAACCCAGCATGTGATTATGGAGTCTTTTGAACACTGGAAACTGTTTTTTCCTAGCAAAATGTTTCAGAGAGATTATATCAAAACCGATCCTTAGGAATGATCAGGTTCACATGTGTACAGTGTACAATAAATAAAGTTGTTTGTCAGTTCAGAAATCAGAAAACGCACAAAATGTAAAGCTTGAGAGTGAGTCTAATCTGTTAGCTGTCGTCACTCCGGTACGTATCCCCAGGTGGTGATGAGAAGTATCACATCATTCCAATCCACTGCAGCATCCAATCATTAACTGATATCCAATGAGTGGGTGTGTTACCAGGTAAAGAGACTTCTGTGAAGGCTGCTCTTGTCTATCCTCGCTCCACTGAGCACAAATCAGAGCTTTGGGATGACATGCAAGATGGAGGCCCAGAACATCATCCAGTTCAAGAGAGAGGCGCGGAGCGAGGGAATGTCAAATAAGTATAAGAGCACCTACTAGCTTAACTGCTACACGGCTATTACATCTTTGTTGCATCTAAGCTAGCAGGGTTAGCCATAGCTTTCCCACCATGGACTCGTGGCTAGCAGAGCAGCAAAGCCCCTAAAAAATGAAACTCTCCCCACAGCTTGACAGTTTATGGTGCTTTTACCGCCTGCCTCCGCCCCTTCAGTCATTACCATTTAATTTTTTAGCTTTCTCATTTCACAGTCAGCTGTCTGTCCATGATCTATGCTCCGATCGTTGTTTGAGTCAGTTGAACTCCTCTTTCAGTGAGTAATGGTTGCACACTTGCTCAAGGTGACTCCAATAAAGTTGTGTACCTGACACACTTTGTAAGATGGTGGTGTTCTGGTGATGAGTCGGCTCTTTTGTTGTCCATATTAGGAGTCTGTTGGCAGACCTTGTCCTTGGTTTTTTTTTTTAACTGAGTGTTTTTTTTGTTTTTTTTTTCTCTCGAGGATTTGTGTCCAGATTTTCTCTTTGAAAGAACATTTCTAATACGAGCAGCGTCTCATCACATCACAGCGGTACTTATCTTTTGTTTCCTGCTGGTTATATTTAGCAGGTACTGGTGCACAGCCAGTCCTCCACTGGACCTGCACACTCAGTTGCTATGAGATATATTACGCAACTGCAGGTCTTTCACACTGGACACGAAAACCCAGTTTTCTGATGGGTTTTCTGTGTGTGTGTTTCTGGTCTTTTGATCCTCGTCGCGCTCAATGTCTGTCCGGTGTTTCAGTGTCTCAGTGGAGACGACGCCAGGCCGGACACTTCCTCTCTTTCTTTTTTAGTGTCTGTATAGTGTCCCTGTCTGTCAGGCCTGTTTGATAATCGGCTGTGAGGAAGTGACCACATGGAGGACAGATTACCAAGAGAAAACAAGTCAAAGGACATTTTCAGTATCACTGTCAGGACAAGAAACAAACTTTTTATTCCTGGAAGACAAAGACAGCTTAAAACTGCAAAGACTCCCATGATGACTCAAACATGTCAGCCACAGATGAGGCTGGACACGTCCTCATACTTGCTGTAGAAGAACAACATTGTTAAATCAGTGCTGGGTTTGAAAGGGACTCAAGTAAGGTACAAATACAAATCACTGTAACACTGTCAGTAGCTCCTGTGTCACTACCTGATTTACTAACCATTTGTCTAATACCTCCACAAGGAGGTTACGTTTTTGGTTTGCTGGTTTGTCAGCAGGAAACCACAGAAACTACTGAACAGATTTCCATGAAACCTGGATGGAGGATGGGTCTCGGCTCAGAGTAGACCTCATTATATTAACTTTAACTTGAACATTTTGCTTAATTTCTCTTGGAATAATGCATGAATCTCAATGAAAACAAATCCGGCGTAATTAAGTGGCTGTTATCTGTGAGTGAGTACAGTTTGATGTGGATACAAATCTGGATCTAGCAGATTCGATTATGTTTCATTGGATATTGGATTAAGCTTGATAGAATTAAAGGGGACTGCTGGGCCCTGGCGGAGTTACGTATCTTACTGACTGATATTTGTACTTCAGAATGTAACTGATTGAGACTTTTTATAAATGTTTCAGTTACTGTTTCAGTTACTGTTTGGTTTACAGTGGTTCACACTTAGAAAAACCTGCATGTATGCGCCAATTTAGGTGAAATTACTGCGTGAACAGAGTGAATGAGGTCGAAGAGGTATAGCAGTGACATAGACAAGTCAGAGTACTTCCTTGGTGCCTCTGAACAGACCGTTAGTGAGGACAGTCTGAATGCAATATTTTAATCTGTGGCTTTATGTCTTTTACTTGAGAAGGAGTACTTTTTCTAGGGCTCTGAACAATCCATTTTTGTTTTTGACTTCCATCTTGTAAAGGTCAACCTGATTACTTACACTGTCACCAACCAGTTCCACCTGGCAAGCACCCAGTAAGCCTACAGTTGTCTGCTTAAGGCCACTGAAGGGTTTAAGCGGCAGTAACAGAAGTCTTTTTCATTATTGACTTCGATTTAATGGTCCATTGTCGGATTTGACAGGTGACCTTCGTATTACATCTTGACCTCCCTTTACCCATCATCCTTCAGGGATTATCTGGAGGAGGAATCCTTGAAGCGACTCAACACCCCCCCTCCCCACTACTCTCAGTATTCACAGCCCTTAATAAGCTGCCGAGGAAGAGGATTTAACGCTCTTTGTGTAATGTACAACTTTTTAGCTGCTTATGACACAGTTTATTGGTGTTAGACTTCGCCTCGAGGAGGATGACTCCTGTCAATCTTTAAACTCTATTATAGCCGTTTGTAAAAGATCAGCACTTCACAAATTCCTAGACTCTGCTGAAATCATCAAAATGCAGCTTGAGATGTGTGATCTCTGAGGCTGAGGTTGATATTTAGAGTAAAAAAAGGCTGATATTCCTTTTTTAAACGAGAAGTAATGCAGCACGTTTCCAAGAATCGCCTCAGGTTTTATTCTGGAGATGATCAAACAGCCAAGTTTACCATCCATAGTGTACATTTTGAACAGTTAACTTCACTGGAAATTAAATCATCTTAACTCAAAATCAACAATGGCATTTTAAAACTTTCTTTGGCTGCAGTCACATTTGGATTTGAATTGGTTTTAATAGTTAACCTCGAGCATATTTTGTGTGTGTTTGCTTCCGTGTGTGTTGGGAGGGTCAGATTCAGTCCTGCTTCACTGAAAGGAATCACCTGCTCGTCTTCTGATCTTTGAACACACCCTGTTGTGCGTCTGTGCTGTGGGTGTGGCAGCAGCTGCTTAATCACCTCAAAGAATGCTGGGTAACAAACTGGGTTTTCTAAGGAAACTCTAAGGAGACGCTCGGATAAAAAAAATGTCCAACACGTCATTTGTTTGATCACGAGCCAAAAGCTTTGTTTGTTGATTGCCATGTCCAGCAGAGGGTGATCCACTGGTTTCAAAAAGATGTCTGATTCTATGTAGGCTTATGAGAAAAAGACTCTACTTCTCAGTTGATTTATTCCCTCAGTGAACAGTTTCCTAATGAGTTGATGCTCTAGATCTCCTGTCTTAAATCTTCTTCAACACATCATGATGCTCATTTTGCAAATTAAGGTCACATTCAGAGTTAAATAGAAGATAAAGCAGAGTATGATTTAGGGCGTAGCTACCTTGTGATTGTGAAGTCATTACCTCGGCGTTTCCTCGATCAGAACCAATCAAGATATCTTCACGTCCAGATATGGTTAGATCTGGCTCCAACAAACCAAGATGTGATGGCTGTAATCCAAATTTGTGGCTTTAGAGCTGTAGTCCACAAACCAATGGGTGATGTCATGGTTATTGCATAGCATTTCCTGCTACTGCTGCTTCACATTAAAAGCACTCAATCGACAAAAAGAAGACAGAGGATGGCTTTTCTTATTAAGAGGCCACATGGAAACACAAATATTTGTCAATGAGCTCAGCACTGAATGTGATAGTTCATCCAAAATGTGTCTCATCAGTTTGAAATCTGTCGAAGAGTCATGAAAGAAGCAGCCTTAATGAGCAGGCACATGAAGATTGTAGGCACGCCTCAAACTCCAAACTGCAGCAAGCTAAAACATGACTTTGTCCTAGTGTGGAATTGTGGAAAAGTACTTGTGCTGTGTGCAGCATGAACACATATTGCAGGAGCATTTGTTTTTACCACTGACTTCTTAATGGAAACAGCATGAGTTCATTTGGCTGCTGTTCTTCCTTTGAAACTAGTGTTTGCTCTTGTAATATATCGCCAAATCAACCACCACTGCATTCAGATGGACTGAGTGCAGATCTCAAGTGAAACTTCCAGTGGTCTTTTTGTTTTTCGTTGTAAATGTTGTATGCATGAACACAATGTTTCAGAGATCCTGTAATTTACTCCTGGGGGAAGAACTGAAACGATGAAATTCCCAAAGATCCTTTATTGATTTGTTTGGGAAGAGGGTTCACTCTTAACAAACTTACCTAACTTTGTAACAAACTACATTTCTATCTTTTGTTATCTATTGTTGAATCAATGAAGCCTGGTATTCACTGTTGATCTCTGGAATCTTTAGTTTTGGTGAATATCATTTGAACTTGTTCGACCCTAACTTGCAAAAAGACACCAGAATTAAATCGAGCTGTTGTTGTAAAATCCACCTATCTTTGTAGAGAAGATGAGAGAAATTGACAAAAAAGGAAATGACAGTTGTCGGGACATAAAACTATGTTGATGATGATGTAACCTGATGGAGGCAATTCAGACTACACTACACATTTGGAGTTTACTGATGTCTACACCCACTGTGCCATTTCCTGAAATGTCACGATGCAGTCGTGTAGGAGGAGGAGGAGGAAACATGAGGCTTGTTAACACAAAACAGAATCATTACAGCTCGTGTAAAGATAACCAACATGGAGGCCATGAGCTGTACAAAGTTCATCAGCCCCAGCAGAGGGAAGAACGAGATCATCGTCATTTTCTAGGTAATTAGGGGATAAATGATAAAACCGAGCTGCATGATGATGTTAATTATCCACCAGTAAGTCAGATAATGGAGCACAAGCTGGAAAATATCTGATCTGAAGTAATGACACCTCATTTCAGAGAGACGAAAAGATGTGGTGCTCCTGACCAATATATGAACAAGCTGATGTTACTTCTTATCAATGATGTTCTATCTTTTAGTTTTTTTTCTCCCCTTTAAACAAGCAGATCCTCTTTTTAATAATAGACCTCTGAAATAAAAGGAACTGGTCTTCCTGGATATGCCAAAAAAATAAATAGCAGTACTTAAAAGTTTGAATTATTTTATTATAATGTACACTGAACAAAGAATATAAAAGCAACACTTCTGTATTTGCTCCACTTTTTCGATGCACATAAAAGGCCTGTTCCTTTCCAGTTTGGTCATTAATGTGTTTAATTCCTGTTCCTGTTTGATCAACATCTTGCTTGATGGATTATCTTGGCACAGGAGAAGTGTTCAGTAACAGATCTTTAACACATTTGTGCTCAGATTGCGCGAGAAGTGAGCCTAAAACATGCCAAGATATTTAGTTTTTTATTACAGAAGACAAAGAAAAGCAGCAAATCTACAATGTACAAGGTAGTTTTTGACATTTTTACTTAAAAATGAATTCAGGGATGGACTGACTGACTGACATGTATCATTGATTTTTCCATCAGTCAACTAATTGATTAACTAATCCACTAAAATCTACAGTGTAGTCCCAGTGGAGTCACGTGTTTCAGAAACATCAGAAACCAGTGCAGTTTAATGTTAGGACACAGCTTTTGGGGCTTTTTGAGGCTTTTAGTGTCTCTGTGTCTCCGTTATTGTCAATCTGCCCTCTGGGTTTTTGTCCCTGAACACATCACAGACTCTCTGTTGATCATGGGACCTGACTGATCGGTCGTGACAGTGAGCCCTCAGTGAGCGACGACACACATCCAACAATCAGCTGTTTGTCAGCGGAGGAGTGGGCCGACACGCATAACTGCAGGCCGATTCAGCCGACGCTTCCTCTGCTGTCGGCCCCTCAAACACACAAAGTAACAGCTGCTGCGACTCTGCCGTCCGAACTGCACACAGTTTGTCTTCATCGCTGCTCTTTATGTTCTGATCTTGACCACATCCTCCCTTTTTAAAGGATTTTCTGTTGCATAGAGAATCCGCTCTTGCAGACCGCTGTAAGCTGATGGAGCTGAGTTCTCAGTTTGTTTAGTGACAATTAGACTAGGTTACTACCTGACATTAGGTCTACATTTCCTGTGGCTCCAGTGCAGTGTGATGTTTCCAAAACAAAGAGAAGGGACCCAGAGAGGAAGCGCTGCTGGGCTCTGCTGTATCTCCTGTTTGTTATTTAAATTATTATAACCTGACTCTCAGGTCATGACATACAGAATGGACACACTAGATGACTAGTACTGAAGTGCTTATGCAACAACTGTTGATGATAATAACACAGTAAAAACTCAACAATTTGTTTTTGGGACAGTTTCTGATTAGTTTTGGGGGGCTTTGGTGAAAAGGTTAGTTTGGAGCTCTGAATGATATGTTGAAATTCTATATTTCTGTATGTTCAGTTTTCAGTTTTATGTTGTGACAACACTATGTTTACCTTTTGGTCAGGTTAAGGCACAAAACCTACCTGGTTAGGATAAGGAAAAAACTAACTTCAAAATTCCCATGTGAGGGTTAGGGTGTTTTTTCACGTAAAATGTTGAAACCCTGTTTTGAACAGTGGTCAAAGTGCGTAAAATGCAAGGCCATCAGTGCACCCCCTCAGAACTTGGTCCTCATCATGGCCTCAGTGCTCCTCAGTGCGGATAAATTGTCCAGTAATGGATGTTGAACAGGCTCTGATTTGGTGTTAATGTGTCAGTTGGAGGTTAAATCAACCAGACGCAACAACAACCACAGAGTGGCAAAGAAAACAGTGTTCCAGCGCGACCAAATCCAAAAATAATCCCCCACAGTTTGACTCAGGTCTAATGACAGGCAGTTAACTCGCTCTGCAGAGAGGATGAATCAAACATTGTTCGTGTCGTGGGAAGATTTACATGAACTGATGCTCATCATGCTCACGTCCACACATTGGGCTTGAGTGCATTCAGGCAGCTGTAGAGTGGACAGATGGGTTTTGACAACTTTTCTTTATGCACCAGTGCCTCAGATGCCCCTCGCCGTCAAAGTCCCTCCACTCAGACATTTTTAGCACCTCTTATATGAATTATTGTTGCAGTATAAATACTTTTTCAGTGTGACGATATAAGTTTATTTGAAGATTGATTTTGAGTTGAAGTTGCAGAGATAGTACAATGCAAACAATAAAAAACCTGTCAGAAAGAGGTGATTCTGCTCCGAGTCCGTTGTTTTGCATGCTTTTGTCTTTATGCCGTAATCACCTCAGGTGCCACAGCAGAGCAAACAACCAACAGTTATTTTACCTGATTATTGTTTTACCTATGTTTGAATATGTAAACTGTGGGAGACTTTGAGCTTGTAACCAAATATTGGCCCTCTTTACTGTGGAGGTCAGAGCACTTTGAAGGACAGGTGTGTCCGGCTCTTTTTTTTTGTTGAAAAAGAAAGAAAGAAGGACGGAAGAGAAGCCTTTTCATTGTTAAAGTGGTCACAAGCCTGAAGGTGGATGCAGTTTGTTTGCATATCAGGTATGGTCAGAGCAGTTCATGTTGGAATTGAATTTAGTAATTGACTTTAAAGATAATGTTTGACAAAATAAACTCAATTCAGTGTCCGCCTTCCTGCTTTTTTGGAGCTTTTTAAACCCGAGATGCCTCCTGAAGTTGATGATTCAAATCGTCAGTGGAGAGTCATGCTAATTAGAAAATGATTGCTTGCTAAACTAAGATGTTGAACATGGTGAACATTAGGGATGAATAATCTGGTCATTTTAGATCGTTAAGTGAAGCAATTTAGTCGACAGTAACAGAAAAAGAATGGGGCCTGGGGAGCTTGTCACTGTAATATTCATGATTTCACCCATTCAGTGCAGTTTCTCCTCATTTTTCTCCTCTTCCTCTTCACCAGTGACATTTAAATCTTTTTTTGTACCACACATATTCTCGATTAGAAGCGGCTATGTAAGCAGCCATGGTGATGAAAAAACGCTGCTTTCATCATAACGATGGTTTGTATATTTGTATCCTGGCGCTGCTTTACAAGATTTCCTCCTTTGCGGTTGTAGTGATTACTAAAACCACCAGAGGTCGCCGCCTGAAGAGAACAATGATTTGGGTCGTAAATAGCTTCTTGGTCAGACTTCTGATGAGGACAGGCTTTATTTATTTCTCAGATTGCCTACCCCTAGTAGACATTATATCTGCCAAACATTAGCATGTTAGTATGCTAGCACTAGCACGTACAGCATCACAGAGCTGGTATCTTTTGTTATTAGCTGTGTCATTTTATAGCCATGGATGATATGTGTCTCATAATTGAATGTATGGTGTGTGAATAAAAAAGCAACATTTGTAATAATCTTGAGTATTAGTGTATAGCGGTAATGTTTAGTGAATTGATTTAGGCCATCATTTTTATTTCTCAAGTCAAAATAACAAACAATCTCCAGTTTCACCTTCTCAGTTTTGAGGATTCGCTGTTTTTCTGTGTTTTAAAAAGACATGATTTATGTCATTAAGATGGCATAACTTGAGGTTGTGAGGGGCTGATGGTTTGTACAGAAACAATGAATAAGTGGCTCCCAGCTGTAGTAAACATGGTAAACGACACTACTTACCCTCTTAAGTTGTTTTTTTTTAAAAGGCTTGACTGTTTCACTGAAGGAGCCAGCCAGTTTATTTGCATTTTCTCCCTCTAATTAATGTGTTCAATCACTGTTCCTCCTGTGCAAAATCTTAAAACCAATTTCATGACACTCTGCATTAGCATAATGCTTCTGTGTGTGTGTGTGTGCTGGACCAGTAACCCTGACTCACTGTCTGATCGCTGCTGTGGAAATCATCAGCAGATCTTCGTGCAGCTCTGTTTGTATCTTTAATTTTTCACCTGACTGAGGATGTTAATGGGAATAATGTTCAGGAGGACGCTGACGGCTCGATACATTTGGAGCTTTTGTCTGCAGGATTTTGATATTTAGGCCAGCGGCTGCAAATAGACTGCACCCTTTCAGATTCAGGCTTTGGTAAAGGACATTAATGTGATCCCGAGTGGCTCAGCTCTGCTATTAGCTGACTGTTGTCGGTACTTTGTGGTTTCTGCTGCAGACCAGGAGGATCAACTGTCTCCACAGTTGGAGGTAAAACCAGAAATTACAGGATGAGACATGGTTGATAAATTTAGCTGCTCTGTGAGTCTGCTGTTAATCTCAGTGTTGAGGTTTTTTTTAAAGTTCAATTTCAGAAAATGTAAATTAGAAATCAGGTTTTTCACCCCTAGGCTCTCTTCCTTCTGTACATTTGTTCGTCAGCCTTGTCTCGCACACTGTGAACCCTTTAGAAAAACCAGCTGTCCTGCATATTTACATACAAGTTTATGTTCATTGTATGATTTGCTTCCACAGTGTTATTGTACATTTTGCATTTTTATGGAGTGGAAAAGTAAACAGTCCACCTGCACACCAAGCCAAGATACATGCAGTGTGTTAATACTTATACTAAAGCTGTATACGTATAGTTTTTTATTTATTATATTTTTATCCTTTTATATATCTCCTTTTCCAATTCTTATTCTTTATTGCACTGTGGCAGGAGTATGCCTTCTGCGTCTTACTTAACATGTGTGTCTTTTAACCACTAAATACCATAAATTAATCTTTATCAGTCACAATTATGTAGACCAGTGCAGAAATCATACACAGTTATCATCAGTTAATGAATTAGTCAGTCCACAGGAAATGAATTGATAACAATGTTGATAATCTTTTATCAAGTGAAACTGACAAACATTCTCTGGTTCCTGCTTCTTAAATGTGAGGATTTATGATTTTCTGTTTTGTATCATCGTAAATGGAATATCCAACCTGCTTTCTTATACCACGATATTACATTTTCAGATTTCATGAGTATAGTATGATTTCAGAGTATAGACCAATCTATCCCATTGACTTCTGTGGAGAAAAGATCCACTGTCAGTTGACCATTGGTGATAACAATGAACATGTGGTTTTTGGCAACAAAATGACAGACAAGTCTGTCTTTACAGGCCTGAGTAGATGAGTCTCAGAGTTTGCTGTGATGAAGTTTAATATCCCAGACAAGCTCTGTAGTCTCATTTAGACTCTTGTTAGCAACCACTGTTTTTAAGACACTTTAGACATGATGTATTTTATGTTACATAAAAGGCCCGGGGACCAAATGTGGCCCTCCCACAACCTTTAATCGTTTTGTTGCTGAGCTTATTAGCCCATTCATTTCATTAAGCAGAGGCAATATACACGAAAATCAACCAGACACCTTACATCTAACATTAAAAAGGTGAATTGTTTATCTTTTTTATCTTTTTCGATTGTAGAGACTGAGAGGGTGTATTGTTTTAACATATTTAAAGGATACATCTAAGGAATGGAAAGAAATAATATTATTTCTGATTCTTTAAAGCTAAACGTTTGGACCTTTTGAGCCTGTGGCTAAATCCTCCTTGGGTCACTGTCCGACTGTCTGTTAAGTTTGGTTATTGGAGCTTGTTAGATGAAAACAGCTGAGAGTAAAATGATGAGAGTGCTCAGACGGAACCAAAACAATACTTTTGTGTCTGTAAAACCAAAACTCTGTGCTGATGTGAGTAGATATAATCATTATTGCAGGCCAGCTGCGTATGTTTACAAACCAAACCAAGCAGATGATCTGAGGTCATCTCATGTTCAGAGTGGTATGTTGCTGGCTCTGTTGTCCACCATATTGATGTGGACGCCTCACCACCTGGAGCATCATCCCAAGTCTGATTTGCAACTTTAACTGTTTCACTGCATCTCTCCACAAAAAAGTCTACAATCTTATTTCCCTGGTTACAGAAATGCAGCATCATTCAGCTGAATATCCTGAAGTGGAATAACCCTCATAATAACCTCAGTGTTACTTTCATCTGTCAGCCAAGAGTAGAAAATGTTCAGTGTATCAGTGATGGTGTGTGGGCTGAACTGGAGCAGGTCGTCGTTTCACAGCTCAAAGCGCTGCAGTCGGACTTTATTCAACTCTCTTTATGTGACTGTAACTTTACGCCTGATTGTTCTGCAGAAATGCATCATATACTGCTGTAGTAGTTTATGATGTGAAGTGATTGTATTGATCTGAGGCTGACGTGGAAACTCTTCGGCTGACACATGAGGCCACAGTGCCCTGCAGCAGAAGCGGCAGCCCTGCAGGCATTCTGAATAATGAATTGTTTGTGAGGAAGTATTAAATCTTCTCATTAGCCTGCTGCAGCACACTGTCAGATATAGAATAAGTGCAGTAGTTCAAAGTAACTACAGACATTCATTCAAGAATTGTACTACTGCTACTGAAAAATTTTAGGTACTTTTTTTTATTTCATTATTTTCAATTTATGCTGGTTCTGCTTCGTTAGTACGACCTAAATAGATGACTTCTATGCAACCTAAAGAAAATCCTTGCATATGCAGCTTTATTATTTTTAGATTTTTCTTTTTCTTTTTTTTTTTTTTACATCAGAAGTGTCCTTTGATTTGATATAATTCAGGCCTGGTACTTTAAATATAACTCATGGTAACCGATCATGAATCTGTTGCATGAGCGCACACATAGATTTTTGACATATTGCTGGTGAAGCAGTATTTGACCTGCTGCCTGACACTGTTAGCACTCAGAGGATTGATCCAGCGGTACAAAGCTCTGCTTTTTTAAATGGCCCTTTTTATATCACAAGGAAATGCAGCCTGCCTCTTTGTTCACTGGCCGAATTTTACAGCTCTGCCAATGAGTTACCAGCAACCTTTGATCTACATTTAGTCCTCCTCCTGTCAGGAGAATCAGGCTGGAGCCACTCAGTGTTCAGGCCCTTTTTATATTGACTTATTCAGGAAGGAGGCCAGGTGAGGATCTCCAGCACACTCGTGTGTAGCACTGCAGCTAATGATTATTTTCATTATCAATGAATCTGCTGTGTGCTGTAGAGATTAACTGGTTAATCATTTGTTCTTTGAAATGTGAACACATTTAGAAAAATGCTTCACAGTTTCCCAGAGCCCGAAGTGACGCCTGCAGATTGCTTCTTTTGTCCGACCTACAATCTAAAACTCAAAGACTCTTTATTTACTATCATAAATGTGAAAAAAGCAGCAAATCCTCACAGAGAGAAGCTTGAACGAGCAAATGTTTGACATTTTTGCTTGAAAATAACTGGTAACAAGGTTTCCTTTTCCCCTCTCTTTAAGGAAGTCTGTGGTCGTTAATCTACTCAGGCTACAATTTATGATTATTTTCCGTTGAAGATTAATCTGACGATTATTTTCTCAATTGATAAATTACATGTTGGGTCTATAAAATATCAGAAAATGTCGGATCAGTGTTTCCCAAAGCCCAAGATGGCATCCGCAAATTGCTGTATCGTAGGCAACTGGAGGTGTTTCAGATCAACTGAAACACCTCCAGTTGCCTACGATACGGCACTTAGAATTAATTTCTTAACACAGCTGGAGGGAAATGGTGCATTTGTTGGAGACTGTTTTCAGTGGCAGATTAATCCACATTTTGCTCTCTAGTGAGTGTTGTAATAGCTTAACTGTATTGTTTTTAGTAGTTATTGGACAAAAAGTGGCTCTATACAACAGATGAAGGAGAGATATCAGGCTGTGAACACACAGTGCTTGTTTTTTGTGTCTTTTCATGGATTCACTGACAATCTTTCATGACTAAACTCATGTCTGAAGGGTGGCTCAGAGTGTAGTTTGCGGTTTCTTCATCACAAAACAGGGTTAACACAGTTTTTGTTGTTGCTGTGTTTGAACCTGTGACCTTTTTTTGAAGCTACAGGGCAGAGTCTCTGACCTCCGCACGATAACCTCTACACAGCACAACTGTTTTATCTTCAATACAAATGAGATATGATTCAGACTCTTGCTCACTGTCGGGTAAAGAATGATGAACACCTAAAGGGAATCAAAGCTGCCCTCCTCCAAGTATCAGGCTTCACTAACAAGAGACATAACTGTACTCAGACAGTAATGGTTTAACGTCTCTAATTGAATCTGATAACGTCTTTGTGTGGCACTCAGTCAGAGCTGCACTCTGGGGTAATTATTTTAACTTCCCGTAGAAGACTTGATGCTGTTATTAAGTTTGCAGTTTGGCAGGAAGCCGCCGCGTGAAGAGAGAGCGGCTGAACGTTGTGTGGACGGAAACCGCGTGAGACACGACTTGGCTCAGAGTCTCAGATCTTATTGGCAGCCGAGTCGATGCTCAGTGATGCCGACTCATTCATGTTAACAGTCAGGACGCTCCCAGCTGGCATTAAACTGGCTTCTCAGGCTTTGGATTGACGCTTAAAGCTGAGTGAGTGACAGTGGTAATCTCTGTTTGTGGTTGCTGGACAATCTCCGTAACCACAGATTGAATTAGAGACTCATCTAAAATTCTAACTACATCATTTCTGCAGTGTTTGTGTGTTCTGGGATTACTGATTGTTATTTGAAGCCTTGACCTTTAGGAGAGCATTATTTGGAGGTCTAGCAGTGCATCTTGAATAAAGAAGGGGACACAGTTTGCATGTAAACACAGCTTGGTTTGTTTTTCCGGTTTTCTCACACATGGTGGGAGTTTGTGGTCGGATGTCCCTCCTGCTGCTGTGTTTAAGGAGACAGTAAAAGTCTGAACTAGGGAAATTAGTTTCATTATTATTCTGGCAACTTTATTACTTTTTGATTAATTGTTTTCCGTATAAAATGTCCAGAAATTGTGAAAAATTCCTGTCACACTTTCCTGGAGGCCAAAGTGAGGTCTTCAGATGGCTCCTTTAGTCCAGCTACGGTCCGAAACCCAAAGGCTCTTCATGTACTGTCAGAAATGGCAGAGAAAGAGGCTGTTTACATTTACCATGTAGGACGCTCATCAGTCCTGAGTGATACAATTGCAAGTAGACAGTTGCAACCCCGTCAAAATATGCACCTACATCACCGGAACAGACCAATACAACGTCTTCATATATATTGTTTGCCGAATCAACAAGAAGGCGTCGAGAGTGTAATGTAGGCAGTGTTTCACAAAGTCCACACGGTTTAGTCTTGTGCAGCAAGTCTCAAAATGTAGTGTTTTTTAAAGGGAGTCTGGGGAGTTTCTTCACAGCTGACGAATAACAAACAAACATGGTTACTATTTATTGTATTTGTAAAATTTGCCATGTTTACTGTCAGTATGTTCTAGTTTTAAAGTACTTGTAGTAAATGGGGATATCAGTTGAAACAGTGTGCTCAAACAGCTGCTAGGAGGTAAGATGCACTTAAATCACGAACAGCAGACAGGCTGGTAGAGCGATGATGCTACAAACTGACTCTTTTTGGCAGGGAAAGAAACATCACAATGTTTTGTATCTAATGCCGATCTTACAAGAATGCACCAACATTTTAGAATGTGTCGTGGCTGTTTCACAAAGTTTCTTCACATACAGAAACTCCTCAAGTCACACTATTTTTGAGGGAGTCTGGATTAATTGCTGTTACTAGTTCCTTGCTTCATGGCCAAATACTCGCATAAGTAATGACCAGATCACAATTAGGAACGGCCGGCAGTTTTATTTGATAATTGTCACAATGAATGATCAACTGGTTTTTGGTTATATTTTAGTCAGTTGATACATTGACCAAAGATTTCAACTCTTGTTAAAGTTGCAACCGTTTACATTGAAGTGTTAAAATGTAAATTAAATCAGCAGAAGTATATTTTACCATTTCATACATATTTCTGGAGCTTTTCCGTCTCTCACTTTGATGTTTTTAATTCTGAGTTGAGATGACATGTACAGAGCAGCAGTTTCTTTGACCCTTTACATCAGGGGAGGCAGTGACTATCCGAGGTCATCCCGGAGGGAATCAACCTCATTCTGTTACAACATCACCACAGTAATACGATCAGCGGCTGGTTTGACTCAATAACGCTGTAATTGGTTTGTTGGCAGAGAGCTCAGACACATGTGGGTCGAAGTGGTTTGTGTGTCGTCCACAGTTTGAGGATCGCTTCTGTTTTACAATTTCAACAATTCAGACAGTTTTCAGACATTAGAAAATGTTTGGAAAGTGAGAAAATATGGTTTACATTGTGTCCCAGCCTTTTAAAACATGTTCAGAGTCATCTGAAGTGGTTTTGAAAAGGCTAATGAAACTGAGGACGCAAAAACACAGCCGAAAAGTTTAAGTGCCTCCATAAGATCTTTAAGATCCACTTGTGTTTGGTTCTGTTTATCAAGTACATTCTAGTATATTTCTAAAAGTATAACATATTGAGACACAGGAATGAGGAATACACAAAAAGGATGTATGACACATAGCTAGAAATGCAAAAATCAATAAATTAATAAGGAGAACATAAAAGTATACCAAGATGTCTACCTGTAGCATTTCACAACAAAATAAAAGCAGAGTTTAAACTGCACTTTCTTGTGGTTTTGCCTGAAGACTTGAAGATGCCCTTTGAAGATGTTTTATGTAGTTTTGTAAGGATGTAGTCAATTTGGAAGATTCAATAAATGAGAGTAAAGAAAATCACATTAGATAGATGTTTTGAACTACATTCCCTGCTTTCATGCAGCATTTCCTCCCCTTAAATCACACAGATTGTTTTGTAGCGTAATGACATTGTTGATTCAGTCCCAGAACATTCATTGAATCATTTTATTCCCCCTTTCGTCATATCCATTTGTAACTTTGTGTTGGATAGGTGCTGAATGAGTTATTACTTTCAAACGTGTCTTTCACTTGGTTTGTTCATGCCTATGACATTAACAGAAGTGTTTGTGGGTATTTTGTTGTCATTTGTCAAGCTTGTTTGCAAAGAGAAATAATAGAAATCTGTTTTGAGTACTTGGAAGACTAATGCGTCTTTGCTTTGTGGCAGTTGGCACTCATGTATTTTCTTTTTTAAGGCTCCATCAGGTTTCAGGCAAACATGTGTTGTAAAAATTCCACCTCGCAAACTTTATATGTGAACTTGTCAAATAAAGAAAACATTGTACGTCAAACCTCTGACTGTTACATATGTCATGTTTTCCAGAGCCCTCAGAGCGGTGCGATGGAGGATGGGAAGCCGGTGTGGGCGCCCCACCCATCGGACGGGTTCCAGCTGGGAACTATAGTGGACATTGGAGCCGACAGCCTCACCATCGAACCTCTCAAACAGAAGGGAAAGGTGAGACAGCTCTCAACTTCTACAGCAGGAGCTTCGTTACAGAAAAGTCCAAGTCCGAAATCCATCTTGTCTCAGTTTAGGAGGACATTTTGGTATTATAGAAACCTTTTTCATAACTGTTTGGGGGGGAAAAAAAACACTGTCGTTGGCCTGTTTGAGATGCTCACACTTTTGTTAGCCTGTTTGAGAAGCTAAAACTGTTGGAGAGGCTAAGACTGTGGTTAAAGTGCTGGAAAAGCCAACATTTATGTTAGCTAGCTAGAGAAGCTAACACTGATGTTAGCCTGCTGGAGAAGCTAACTAAGATATTAACCTGTTGATGATAACATTGATTTTAGCCAGTTGGAGTAGCTAACACTGTTGTTAGCAAGTCAGAGAAGCTAACGCTGATGGTAAACTGAATTAAGAAGCTGCATTTCCTTGTTTAGTATAACAAGCTAGCCTGCGACGAAGCAAGACAGTTGTCGTCATGGATACAGGAGGTCTCATGCACATTCAGGCATGACATAAGAGCAGATTGAATAATAGAGTATACAGTTTTACTGCAGAATTCTTAAGTTGAGTGGCATTGTGGGTAATGTAGTGTGCATTGACTTCATGAGTCATGACTCTGGATTCAAGTGATGAAGTTGCATTAAAAGGTATTAAAAGCCAATGAAAAGTCTGACGATCCATACTTCTGGCTCAGGTGCTTCCAGGATCTCTCTGCCTGACAAACCTTATCCGACACGCATTTATCTGCAGTTTGTTAATGATTTAATGTGTCACTTAATCGGATGCGGAAGAGGCCACAGTCCTGAGAGCAATAAAGAATCATCCACTCTGTGATTCACCTGCAGACAGTTTACGGCCTGCAGCTCTAATGTGCTCCAGCACAGAATTAATCAGCGCTATCTGAAGTCAAGTGGCTCACTGCATAGACAGACGGGCTTCTCTCGTTCACCGTTAATTCACTTTTCTGCTGGATGAGATGCCATATCGCCCTCAGCAAAGCTTTTAATGTCCCTGAGAGCCCGTCGCCGTGGTAACTCCTAAAGCTTGGTGTCTGTCTCCGTAATCTTTCTCCCAGAAGGCCTCTGTGATTGAGTGCTCACTTTCAAAGAACCTCTCTACTAATTCTGTGTACTGTCAGCCCATAAAACACCCGACTGTCAGTGGTTAATGTGAACACTGCTGTCACAGCTGAAAGTGTGTTTGCACTGTTCGGTGTCCATCATGTGTATAAAAGTTCACATTTTTTAGTTTAAATCGTATAATCTGTCAATAAAAACATTAAAACTCTGCTTTTTAACTAACTGGCACATCGACCTCCTTTTATGTTGCTGCAGTTTTACAGCAGTTACTCTGTAGTGATGCAGGCAGTTTTACAGTTTCAACCCTCCTGAACTCCCCATGATCACCTCTCTGACCAGGAATATTAACTTTGTTAAGTCAGTACAAGGACTCTGATCTTAGCTCTTAATACAGATGAAGCTATATAAACTTAAGTGTTTTTTAGTATCAGACAGTCTTCTCCTGTTGGCTGAGGACAGTTTCTATCTTGCTGTTTAGTGGAGGATGTACTTGCTATTCGATTCACAACGGTTGCAATAGACTTAACGCTGCTAAGAAGACCTGATACTGTGCATGCTAGCACGCTCTGTTGGACTACGAGCTAGGTGCTTGAGTTAAACCACTATTGGCTGCATTTGTAAAAGTCAAGATTTTTGCACGTCACAAGACATCCTGCTGCTCTGACTCTGCCTGTGAGCACTATTAGTGTATGATCAGTTAAGTTGATAGTTGATAAGTTGTTTGACAATTTTCACTTTTTTTGGCAATTTATTGACCAATCAGTGTCCCCTAAACCCAATATGATGTCCTAAAGGGTCTTGTTCTGTTCAATACCCAAACATATTCAGTTAACTGTCATAGAAGAGGAAAGAAACCAGAAAATATTCACATTTAATGATCTGGAATCAGAGTTCTAACCCTTAGTCCTTTTTAAAAAATTACTCGAACAGATTAATTGATGATGAAATCCATTTGTGTTTGATATAATAACTGACAAGGCATTGATTAATCGTTGCAGCTCTTAAAGGATTTTGATAAATGCATGACTGTAATTTTTCACAGCAAAGCAAATTGTTCCACCTCTCCAGTCTCCTTCTGTGTGATCAGTATGGAACAAACGTATTCATGCCAAATATGCCTTAATACACAGCTGCACTTTGTTGCCAGTTCTGTATTTATTACTTGCGGTTGACTTGCATAGATGTCGTTGCAACAAAGAGAAGTTGTTTGTTCTGCCATGTGCTTGCCATATGGACATTAAGTCTGATCAAGTGCAGGTTTTAGTTGATTGGCCTTTCCTCCATTGATGAGCATTTTCTGCAATTCTGACCTTCATCATCACATTGTCTCAAGGTTTTGTGGATGCTGACAGCTCGCTCAGGTGAAGATCAGTTCGTTATGATGACGTTGTGATATCTGTCTACGTATTACAATTAAAGTCACTCATATCTGATTTTACACCTTGGATCTACATGGTTTAAAACCTGTCCTCTGTTCGACCTAAAATATTTTTTCCTGAGTTTGTTGTTGTTTCCTGAGAGGCTTCAGGATAAAGTCTGTGTCATATTTAAAGAAGGAAAAGCAGTGTTTTTACTCACTAATCATTGCTTTGGAAACATGAAATACTTGTTCTCCTCAGATCTGTTCTCAGAGTGAGTTTCCGGGCTGCAGCGGAGCCCTGTAACAGTCAGAACAATGTCCAGTCTGTCCTGCTGCAGCCAGTTTGTGCCAGTGTCTGACGATGTGTTCACTCACTGGCAAACCTCCTGTGATGGACGTCAGGAGAAGGACGGGGAGCATGATACCCCGTCATACTATCGGTCACAATGGCCGACTCTTTGTCCTTTTAACTGTCTGTGTGTCCACAGTTTGATCTGCCTCAGTGTTGGCAGTGGATAGAGAGGAAGAAAAAAAGTTAAGGGAAGGAGAGGAGGCTGTCAGTTCAGTTATTACATCATTATGGATGTTATCTGATAAATCGTATCAATAGAAAATATGTAAGACAAAACGGACTAAAAGTGAGATATACAATCTTGAAGTAACTTTTTTATAACACTGGTTCTCTGAGACACAGTCTGATTGTGGGTTTCCTGTCATAAGGACACAGACAGTAGTTAGGCTAGTGCTATTAGCTAGCCGGGTCATTCTCTGCACTCGGCTGCTGTTTCTCTCCACCTTCGCTGTGGTGATGGTGGTGAACAGTATTTAGCTTCTTTTTCCTCTCAGATTATTGGCCTTGCGTCACCTCCCCCCACCTCCGCCTCCACCCCCTCTCTCTCCACTATTTTCTCCTCACGTGGTGCAGCATTGTGGAATCCGTCCAGTTCGGGCTGAGAATGTGGAACATGCCACCACTAGAGAGAATGAACCGCCTGTACGTCACCTTGGCACTGTGTTTCTGAGGGCCCGCTGCAGCACCTCGTTCTTTACGGGCAGATTAAATGACTCAGGCCTGCAGAGAGAGCCGCCGGAGCCCACAGGAGCTGGCAGTGACCGGCCTGCAGAGCACAGAAATACAACACCCAGCACCCACCTCTCCAAAACACTACCATCACGTGTCCTCACCTACGCTCCGGTATTACTTGGGAAGGCATCTGAGCCGAGGAGTCAAAATAAACCTCAGTCGGAACAATGACTGCATTTACGCGCACGCTGATACTACACTAATATGACGTTAATCTGAATGTTAACCACATATTTTGTTTAGATATTCCAAATGAAGCATCAGAGATTAAACATCATCAGAGCATTCTTTGGACATGTGCATTTGTACTGTAATCAACAATATGTTTCAAAATTGCCCAAATTGAAAAAAAATAAACACATAAGTGACTCGATGAATAAATGACATTAAATGCACCGAAAAGAGCCTCTTGCTACTGCTGTCAGCTTCCCGTGTTGCCTCACCAAAGGTTTGTTAGGCTGTGTAAGAGACAAATGTCAGAGACAGAGGGCACCTATGTTAAAGATTATTAAAAAGTTGGACAACAACAAGTTTTTAGATCCGCACAAATATCACAAAGCCAAAATATGCTTGAATGGATGAAAGAAGGGGGCTCTTTTCATCTACCGGAGTATGCACGCCTGCATTAAACAGGAATATTAGTCAAATATTGTTTTTTCAATAGCCATGTAAACAGCTTAGTGAGAATATTGTCTTTTTTAGAGTACTGGTAAAAAACAATATTTTTGTGCATGTAAACGTACCAAACAAAGCAGAGCAGCTTTACCTAGAGGGGTTTCTGTGGGAGTGTTGACAAGGTTCACAAACCTCAGAGGTTGGAAAACACTGGTTTAATCTCTAACAATGAATTTTTTATGAGTTTATATCTTGATTTAAAAAAGTAACTCCATCTGTGAATGTACCTCAGAATTCTTTTGGGTACAAAGAAGCATGAAACATCGACCTTTAACTCTTCAACAGCACTTCAGTCAGTGTTGCTCTGTGACCCTGACCTGATGATAAAGAGATTAGACGAGATGAAAAAACAAAATTAAGAGTTTCTGAAACATTTCCTAACTTAGCATTTGCTCCCTTCTGTCATGTCATGATGTCTCATGATTCTTCCTCTAAAATATGTAATGATCTGTTTATAAACCTGTTAATAATGCAGAGCTGTGTCTGTGCTGTGGAGGCGCTGACCGGTCCCTCCGTCCGGCCTCCTCTCACTGTGATCCTGTTACCTGCTGCCTCCAAATAATTCATCAGGCCTTCAGCTGGAGCGGCAGCTGGTATATTTATCTCTGGGTCGATGTATTATTTAAAGTTTAAGCCTGAAAAAAAAAACAAGACTGAAACAGTCTGAGAATGGAAAGAAAATGATTTTTCCCCTAAAAGATAAGAAATGAAAATAAAAACCTTTCAGTGATTTTTTTTTTTCTTTTGCAAGATGGATTTTTATTGTGATGATAGACTAAATGTCCAACAAAATTAGTGATGGCACAAAATCACTGAACAGAGGGGATATGTAGTTTAAGCAAAACTTTAACTTGATGCTGTGTTAAATAAAAATGTGTTAAATTATAAGATTGTTTTGTGTTTTTGTGAATGTGTCAATCATTCACTTCTCCTTTGTTGAGATTCATGTAATCTGGTGTTTAAGTGTTTAGTTGATGGCCTTGAACCTTTAACAGACTCAATCCTGTTTTCTTGATTGTACTGGCCTGAGATGTCTTGACTCTGAAACATTTGTCTTTGTCTGCAGACATTTGTGGCTGCTATCAACCAAGTGTTCCCTGCAGAAGAGGATGTCAACAAACATGTGGAGGATAACTGTGAGTTTCTTCTTTTTCCCTTATTTTCCTTTCAGTAATTGTAGAGTTAGAGACCAGCTGACAACGATTTTTTAAAATATGAGCTTGTTCATTAGATTTGATTGGCTGAAATGCCCTTTTTAATCCAAGTATCACATCATTGTAGTCTAACTGATGTTACTGTATTCCAGTGACGTCTCTCAGGCCAAATATGAAGCTGTTTCAGAGAAAAGTTTCCTACTGTGTTGGCTCTATCAAGATGATGTTTGAGGCTGTCCTTGTAGACAGTCCGGTCTGAACGATAGATCATCATAGATTTCAATTCTAACCTGCATGATCACTACCCTTTACTCTTTACGATAAAACCACACTTAAACTCAGTGGAGAGTTTGAATACAGAACCTTGATATTATAACCTGTTTTTAGGATATTCTCTAGCCAATAAAATAGTTTACCTTAACCCACCAGTGGGTACGATTGAAAATCACATTTCCAGGACAAAGTAACAACATGATTGTCTTTTCACTTCCCTTTTTTAAAAAAAGTCTGTTGTTGAGCTACATTAACTAAATGTCCATGTTTAGTAGTAACTGTAGTATTATTTACTTTGTGAGACCCACAAATTGAATGTATTTGTCGGCAGACATCTTGAAGATGTGAAGATGTGTTTCCTAAAGCTGCTTCAAAGTGTGTTTCACTTTCAGAGAGAGAGAGAGAGAGAGTGTGTGTGTGTGTGTGTGTGTGTGTGTGTATGTGTGTATGTGTGTGTGTATGTGTGTGTGTGTGTGTTAGTATTATTAATATGAAGTATTATTATCAGGCAGCCTGTGTATAATTGCAGGTTGTATTGCTCCTGTAACTCAGGTAACCATTTTTTTGTCTCTCAGGTTCTTTGATGTACTTGAATGAAGCGACACTGCTCAACAACATTCGTGTGAGATACAGCAAAGACAGAATTTATGTAAGTACCGACAGAGGAAATAAAACACTTTTTTTTTTTGCATTTCCTCCACAATATTATTATTTTCTCTGGAACTTGTGCTGATAACAGGTGTCAGACCCAAACGTCTTTTGTCATTATTAGAATGACAATAGAATAAAAGGATTAGATGCATGGAAGATTTTTTTGAAGAGCTTTTTGATCTCCAGATAATCACCTAATCAGACCTCTGTTTACCTCTGTTTAAGAAACAGTGAATACATGAGAAGTGTTATGAGTTTTAGTTCGACACAGTGATCATCTGTGATGTGACACAAAATTTGACTGAACTGGTCGCCTCCTTCTGAACCTGCTTCATTATCAGACAGAATATTGGCTAATATTTGTTTTAACCTGCCTGTTGGAGCACCTTAGGGTGGAGCACACACACAGTTGACTGCACACTTGCTTTTTTCACTGTCACATGCAGACACACGCCTCCACATACTGATGGTAATGATAATGATCTAATTATAACTTGAATGTGAATTCCAATACAAAGCTATGTACCTTGACAGAAATAGTGAATAAGTTAAATCAAAAGTAAAATAAATACAAGTTAATAATATACAGTTAAAAAACATTAACAAACTGGAATGATATACAGTCCCATTTAATTCAAACAAGCTGAATCCATTATGAGACTTGACAGCCCAGTATAACTGGATTTTAAACCACCCACAGCCCGCTTAACCTTGAATTAAGCTCAGTGTTCTTAATGCAGTGCTCTGGTAAAATCACATTTACATGCTGAACACACCTATTACCTGCTTGTGCGAGGGTTCATGTCACATTGATTCATTTTTAGTCACGTTTTCGCTCTTCCTCGAGCGTCATCATGCTCTGCTAGACACACACACGCTTACATGTTTCTGCTGTACTTGGCAGGACTGTCGTTGACACAGTTAACGTCCTAACCCCTCAACCTAACCTTCATCAGAGTCAGAGTCAGATTTAATTCAAAGTGGGCTTTCACAATTTAAAAAGCATAAATATAGATATAAAAGATATTTATATGTACATGAAATATATATAGGATATGGCCATTATTTAAATGACTGTACAGTTCAGCACAGGATTGTTTTTTTAAACCCAGTTCCAGTAAGAACTGAACATGTGGTCCTCAGTTTCTAAACAACTCCTTGTTTTTAAAAATGACCTCACTCTCTAACAATAGCATGCTTTTCTAAAAATATCCCAATTTTCCACCAGTGTCTTAACTGTTTGAAAATGTTCTCGCTGTACAAAATATTCTGACTTTCCAAAACTATTCTCACCCCCATCAAATTGGTCCTTGCAAAGACAGAAGATCACACACACTAACAAAGCGGGCGCAGGGAGCTCAGGTGAGCTCAGGTGTGTTCTCGCTGGCTGATTCAGCTTCTGTTGACTGTGAATCAGACTCACACTGACATCTAGTGGCAGAAGAAGGAACTGATCTTAAGTCCGAAAGAGGACATCTCAAAGAATGTAAACTATGTTTCCCAAAGGTTCATCATTTTGATTTTGCATTATCTTTATTTTTGATTTGCCATGCAAATTGTAATAATAATTCTGCTCCTCCTCCTTCTCTTTCTCCTTCCAGACGTTTGTAGCCAACATCTTGATCGCAGTCAACCCGTATTATGACATCCCAAAGCTTTACTCGCCTGAGACCATCAAGCAGTACCGGGGCCGGTCCCTGGGCACACTGCCGCCGCACGTCTACGCCATCGGTGAGCAGACAGGAAACACACTCCCTGTCATTCCTTCAAAATACATGATGTGCTGACATAAAACAAAAGATTGGTCTGTGGGTTCATTAAATGTCCTCCTGGTTCAGTAACGTGTATTTCAAGCTTGTGTTCAGCTGAGTGAAGTAGAGCTAGTCCGTTGTTGGAGGACAAAGTGATTAATGTTAGCAGGTTAGGTAACAGTCTGGTCAAATGCTGCTTTTTATTTATTACAGTTCATATCAGCTGCTGACCTCTCTCTGCTGTTGAAGTGCTGGCTGATGACTCATCCTTTATTTATAATCGAGGTTGTACTTATCTGATTATGTCCATTGCGCTGATGGTGACGATTTTTCTTGATTTTCTTATTTTCTACTGTGATCTGTTTTTAAAAAGATATATATATTTTTTTTATATGTGTTTTTTTTTGACAGATTTTTTTCACATTTTTTTTGCATTTTGGGGAAAGTGTTTGGCTTTAGATTTCATGAGGCCTTAATAAAACTTATCAGTGCCTCCCTCAGAGAGATCTATTACACATTTCATTTGGGACAAAATGGGTGTTTGTTTGAAAAACCAAACAAAACAAAATTTCATGGCCATGGATTTTGGGCTATTCTGCTTTCATAATGTCTTCTTTCAGCGCAGTGGGCAGATAATGTCCAAAATACAAATGTAGGAACCATTTATAGTTCCAAAAATAATAGTCTTAATGTAGATAATCAACTGGAGAAGTTCACATGGGGGTAAACATATGTCATTTTATAACATGTATGTAAAAATAAGACTTTATTGATCCCTCACCAGGGAAATTCACTTGTTACAGCATCTTACAGCAGTGATCGATTGATAGATAAAAAAAGGGCAAAACCGAATAATAGTAAAGTACTATACAATAAAATTGCTGTATATTTTTTTCCCCCCATCATGACCAAGATGGACAACTACACAGGATAAGTGCAGTGGTGTAGTTGTACGTGTGGTCATGTACAAAAAGAAAGTATATGAGAATAAACATATTTGCACAGGAAGGACGAGGGAATTGCAATTCATTAAATGATGAATATTTCAAACTCTCACTTCAGCAGCACTTACATGCACACAGACTTTCCAGCCCTATTTCTGTATATATTTTGTTTACAGATTAAAACATGGTGAAATTGATTTTTTTTTCTCATGGCTGTTGACAGTATTTGTTTTACTTATGAGCTGAGACTTCCAAATTCCCTTTGTAAAAATCTTTGACTGTAATGTGTAAACATGAAACAAGAATTTTGGCTGCATCCAGTATTCAGATATCTGTATTTGCATATTTAAACACAACACGTAATACAAAGTGTTATAATGTACCTTATTGACTAGGAATGTTTTGTATTAATTAGTCTTATTAACTTGACGAAAGCCATACACGTTGCTCAGTTATAAAACCAAACACTGAAAATACAATGCCATGAAAAACAAAAATGACAACTAAATGAAACAATAAGCAAACTAGTTAATGTTTTGAATTTAGTTCTAATTAAATTGTTTCCAGTATCATCAAAAACGGGCCAGACCAACTCTCTATGTGATCCTGTTGTAGTTTGCGATCTGGCCACCAGGTGACAGTCAGCGCTCAGATTTCCCACGGTCGCCTGAACATCCCAGTTTTTTCTGTCATTGCTCAAACTGACTTATATTGCAGAAAATGAAATAAAAGGTGAATATATGGGGTCAGCTCTGTGTCCTTGAGGCAGAGCAGAGTCTAATCTAACAGTGTCCTCTGTCTGTGTCTCCTCGCCCAGCTGATAAGGCCTACAGGGACATGAAGGTCCTGAAGATGAGCCAGTCCATCATCGTTTCAGGGGAGTCCGGAGCCGGGAAGACTGAAAACACCAAGTTTGTGCTCAAGTAAGGATGACATGGAGTTTTTATACACTGCAAACTTTTTTTGGTCGATTTCTGGATTCATTGTGGCTAATCACTGCACATAATAACAAGCTTCATCAATCCACGTGTACTCTGAGTTCCTTTACCCAATTTAAGTCAGTTGAATTGAAATCAATTTGATTTTTCAATGTATTTGTTTTACACATAATGTCAGCTTTTGAAACAAGTTGTTGGTATAACTCTTTAACCCTCACACAACCGTCGATACATTTGATGTTTTTTTAATTTCCATTTTTGGATCATTTTCCTTTATTATTGCAAATTGCATACATTTTGACAAAGGTATTTCTTCAGTTTTTTTTCTTTTAGATTTCAATCTCAGCTCTTATAATAATTCTAACACACTGTGTTTATTACAGACAGACAGTAACTGTTGTACATATTATGAACCATGAAAAACCCATTCACCCATTTTTCATCCCACTGACATTACAGCATTAAGTCATGCATCCCTTGTTATCAGGATTTCATTCAGTGGTCCTGGATGAATTTATTGTAATGTTTCACTGGATAGGGCACTTTACCTGTATATTGGCCCAAATACGTACACTTTCTCTTGTGTCCTAAAGGGAGATTTGCCTCATTATAAAACTTAACCCTCATGCAACTGATAAAAGACCACATTAGTGACTGATATAAGCTAAAAATATGTCACCCAGTGAAAGTTGAAAATTATATTAATGAAGTATTTTTATGGCAGTATTTGACATGGAATTTTTTGTACTTAATGAGTACCTTTTTTTAAATATGACAAGTTAAATGAGGGTAAAATGGTCACTCCTCTATTTTGCTTTACTTTAAAAAGCAAAAGATCAGTCAAACATAAACACACATTTTCACTGGTAATTATTTCTAATTACTGAAATTTCTAATATTAAATCTAATTGATATGAATTCATGTTAATAAAGTTTCAGAAAACGTTGAAGCTGAATCAACTGTCACACACTGTTTTGCTAAATTAAATATGATTGATGCTGGTTTTCATGTAACCTGCTGTAACTGTAGTCATAAAGAATTTGGGGGGAAAAGAATCACTGAATTTCTGACTGTCTCTGTCCTGTCCTGCACATTTGTCCTGACAGATACCTGACCACCTCGTATGGAACAGGTCAGGACATCGATGAAAGGATAGTGGAAGGTAGGATGCACTTCTGCTCTTCGTCTCGATCAAAGTGGATGTTTCTTCTGTATGAATGTGCGTTTTAATGTCTCTTATCCCGCAGCGAACCCGTTACTGGAGGCTTTTGGAAACGCAAAAACCGTCCGGAACAACAACAGCAGTCGCTTCGGGAAGTTTGTGGAGATCCACTTCAATGAGAAGGTTCAGTGTTCTGTGTTACAATAACAGCTTCCAGCAGGAGAGTTAGTCTCCTGAGCGGCCTGCAGAGGAGTCGTACTGCAAACACTACTCTACAAACAATGAAAGTTATGAATTAAATATGACGCCTAATAGCTATGGTTATTTAGAATAAACAGTTTAGATTGATCTTCAATTATGAATATTTTTGAATGTGTTTGCATTCATGAATAAACACAATATTCCCTGAATCATCTCAGACACTCACACAGCAAAAAACAAACGATAATGAGGCGGCAGACTCTGTTCTTAGTATCACTTTCTCTCTACTCTCTGTGTCTGTTACAGCTGTAGATGTGCTGTAAAGCAGCATATATCCATATAGTTTCATAAACACATTGAGTCCTGACATGTTGTTGAATGTTTGTGATATTAAAACACGTTTCCTGTCTGTGATTGTGTGATCAGAATGCGGTCGTGGGCGGCTTCGTTTCTCACTACCTGCTGGAGAAGTCGAGGATCTGCAGACAAAGCTCCGAGGAGAGGAACTACCACATCTTCTACCGACTCTGTGCCGGGGCCACCGAGGACATCAGGCAGAAGTTCCACCTCAGCTCCCCGGACACTTTCAGGGTACAGATACGTCACAGCCTCTATTTAATCTCCTTTGGTTTGATGTCATCGCCAAACAGACACAGTCACGCTTTGCCTGCCTGTTGGTGTGATTTCAACCATTTTCCTGTTTTTCTCTATCATCATCTCTGTTGTTTTACTAACTGCTTACCAGTAGGTACTTTAACCTGTCAATTGACAGGTTTTCTGCTTCAACATATCATCCTGAAGTAAATGTTGGTTGTGCGACGGCACCATTTCTATCTGCTTTAGAGCCTCTCTAAGAACAGCCTTCCTCTTTAAAGGTCGAGAAATCAAGCAGCTCATAATGACCGATAGGCAGCCATCTTGAGCAGCTAAAGTAGTTTCGCCGCTGTAGAGGAAGAAATTAGGTCAAAGTAGTATAAAGAGCGAGAACCTTGTATGGAGATGGTGGATGGATAAAACTAAACGGGACTTTAATTCAAGAGACCGCTGTTCATGTCCAGGTGTGTTTGTAAAAGAAGTTAGTGAAATAAAGAATTGATCTAAACCCCAAACCTAACCAAACTGTGACCTTACTACAAAGGTTGAGTACTTGTCGAAAAAATCTGGCTGTCTTTTCGAGAGCGGCACAAACATTAATACCAGTTGGAAATACTAAATGGAAAAGTCATCTTTGTTCATCTTGTTAAGGAATCATTCATTGAATACTGTGAAAGAGGAATTGCTTGTATCGATTGATGAGCATTTATTATCATTTGATTGAATTTACAGGAAGACACTTAACACACTTGCATTTTAATGCTGGTCATTTTTGAGATTGACGGCTGTTTTCCTTTCCATAAGTCTGGCAGAAAGAAAAGTTTCAAATACATATTTTGGAAGGGTATGCAGATTTTTGTTTATTTAAATAGATGGCCTCGTGTGCATGTTTAAACATAGAATTTGAGAAGATTTGATAACAAAAAGTAATAATGATTGTCTTAAAGTAAGAAATCAACTAGGGAAGTTTCATGCTCAAATTTTCTTTAGCTATTCCGTAATGTTCCTCTTTCACAGCTGCACGTTTTTCTCTCCTCTCGTGATTTGATCTCATGAGCAGCAAACGAGGTAAACTGTCTCCAGAATCATTTACTGAGCGATGTTTAACGATACGCAGGTGTCCAGAAATATAAAATGCTGGTGCTTCATATTGAGGAGTGTTTGCTGAGACACCTTGAGAATCGTCAGTAGACTTATTAAATGTTTGCCTGAAGCTGAGGTTATTTACTGATTCCTCTCTGTGTTATTTCCTGCCACAACAAACAGCTTCAACAGGAAGCACATCTAATTAAAATACCTGGAAAAATACATTTTTATTGTCTATTTAATAGCAAGAACCCTCACTGTGACCCCTGTACATATACTCTGTCCATGCTGCTGTTAAATACACATCAGTTATAAGAAGAATATGTTCAGAAAAGAATCAGACTCACAGTAAGGGCTGCATGAGTCACGGAGCACAGTGTGTATAAATATAGATATGAATTAACCATCTGAGTGAAGCAGCAGGTGGTGGAGAGAATGATTTCATCTCTAAGTGTGAATTACCATCTTCAGTTATTTAAATTAAGTGACGATTGTATCATCAGAGAAACATATTTTGTAGAGGATTTGTCTGCGTTGTTTCGTCTGATGACGGTTCAGCAACATCTGGAGGAGACAATTGTGTCTTTATATGATCGAGATGTGATGTCACAACCCTCATCTGGCCTTTTTGTCAGCTAAGAGCAATTTCAAAGCACCTCGTTGTGCTGAAGATGTTGGCGATGAAGCTTTTACTCTGTCGGAGCTTAGTCGGAAGCCTGGTACAGGTTTATTTGACTTAAACCATGACCGTACATACTTAAAGGAAAAGTTCACCCGAAAATGTCACTTCAGTCATTATGTCCTCCCCCCATGCTGATGGAAAGTCCGGTGAAGTTTCTGTAGTCTGTAGTTTGTATTTCTGGAGCCTCGCAGTAAAACATCGTAGCAGCATTCTCCTAAACAACTGAAGTAGCTGGAGACTCTTTATCGTTCTTTTTAAATTAAGTATGTCACCCTGTGTGTGTTTTTTTTTTTTTGTGATTATTTATGACATCGCAGACAAAAATTTCACATCTCCCAAAGTCCTTTATTTTTCCAGTTAATTTTGTGGCAACAACACTTGGTAATTTTAATGAGACAGAGCAAGTTGTGTTTGCAGTGACAACAGCAGGTTCTTTAAGCCCGAACATGATCTCTTCCTAACCCAAGTAGTTTTTGTGCCTAAACACAGTGTTTACACAACATAAAATTGATAGTGAAAACTAAAACCTCAAGAAAATGTTCAGTGTCCAACTTATCTGTGGTCTGCAGAAATGTAAAATGCCAACACTTATTCTCGTGATATAGTTGTAACACTATCTGTGTTGCTCAAAAAATTAAATTTCTCCAGTGGTGGTGATGATGATGCCACCACAGGTGATCAGAGCTGATAGAATCCACCTCGAGCTGCTCAAATATTCGACATATTGACACACAGATGGAAGACATTACTCAACTCAGGTCTTGTTTCAAGTCTAATACAAACCAGGAGGATTAGTGAAAGCCTTTAAATCCCAGTTATCACATGTTAAATAAAGCAATAGAAGCACACACACACACACACACACACGCATTTTGAACATCTCCTGCTCACACCTGTGTGTCTGTGACAGACAGCAGAGGGCAGCACTGAGCCGTCAGGGAGCCCGGCTGTCTCTGGCAGCAGGTCTTCATTAAAGCTGCAGCCCATCTGGCTGCTCTCCTCACTTTGTACTGTGTGGGATCAGACGGCAGAGTTTGCCATCAGGTTTGTTTCCTATTAAACATAAATTGTCCAACTCCAGTTACAAACAGAGAAATCTACAGTAATGGCTGCAGTGAAGCTGGGTAATGTTCTGATAATGGCTGCTGGTATTTATCTCAGCTGTCACACCTCTAAAGTTTTAATCAGTGGAAACACTCACAACGGTTTAGACTTTAATGTACAGAAACAAGATGGTTTCCAAGTTCTTTAGAAGGAAACCTTTTATTCTCTCTAGGGTAGACAGACGGATGATAAACTGTAAAATATTTTACTAGATGCACTTGGCACAGTGATGCCAGTTAATGGGGAGGGAGATTAAAGAGAAGTCCATCAATGCAAGATGAAAAGTGATCCAGACAACTGTGATAAACAAAACAAATCCAAAATGTTTTTCTTTAAGACCGACAAAAAGTCCGACCCATAAACCTGTGAAATCCAGACACACACAGTTAGATGAAACACTGTCTGTGTGAAGTGTTCACTGCGTGCTTTACGTTTCATATACGTTGACATGCACCAAATGACACATTGCATTAAAAACCCCACTGATATGGATTTTCGTGGCCGATGCTGATTCCAATATTAGGGGGTACAATATTTTTGATATCTCTATAGTCGATATTCACATTCATACCTATATATGTGGATATCTAACAAACAATTTGTGACAAAATAAGGTAACAGAGGCAGGAACTACAATAAACTTTATTGTATAAGACAATATATCGGCAGTAGGCCGATATCAGCTGATGAAATTGGCTCCTTAAAGGCGCACTATGTAGTTAGCAGAAATTAAAACTCAGAATTTTAATATTTACAATATTATTGAGGTAATAAAACAAACTCAGAAATATGTATTATTTCCATAAGTGAATAAACTAGCTGATCTCAGAAGAAAATAAGGTCCCAGAACACTGTTTGAAGCTAGAAAGGTGGCAGGGTCCGCCACATATAAACAGAGTTAACCAGTGTGAAATTTAAAAGTCAGTTTGTTTATTCAGTCATGAAAACAACAAGAGTTTGTTTATTCGGTTTGTTTAGGCACCACAAAATTCAGTTAATGGAGATCTTTCTCTTCTGAATAACATTTCTTCCCAGCAACTACAGATTGCCCCTTTTAATGTGCTATATTTTTGATTGGGACTTAATGTTGTTGATTAACTGACTTCCTACTATGACATGACAACACCTCACTGTTTTGAATCTGAGCATTATGTTTGAAGGACTGTACTTGTATGTTGTTACCCGGCCCAGGGAGTAACGGAATAGGTGGAGCAGTTATGTAATTCGGATACTTGCGTTAAGAGGCATACATGTAATATGACAGCCGGCTTCTTGAAACAAAACACAAGGTGAGGTCTAGGCTGCCTTGGACAATCTGTGTGCGTCCAGCACTGCCTCTGGAAACTCCCGAAAAACTATATATATAAAAAAATATGCTTTTTTCTGTCTGAATTGAAAACAGATTCAGCCGCTGCACGTCATATTTCTTGCCTAAAATGTCTTCAGAACCACAAAAAAATCCTCTGAAATTCATCCATTGCTTATAAATGCAACACCACTAACTAAACACTATCTACAAGAACTGTCTCAGAAGTTTCTCTGTAATCGGAGCCATATCTCACTTGTGCGCTTAGTCGCGCTCGATGCCCCTGATATGCATAGAGAAGCCTAAAACTTATTCTTATTCAAATGAGGAGCAGTTCAGCGCGGCGAGGTGTCGGCTACCTTATGGAGATCAGGTGCATCCGGCGTGACTCGTGCCTCTGAAAAGTCCCGTAAAACTCTACAAAAACTCCCTGAAATGAAGACAGATTCTGCAACTGCATGTGTTATTTCTCGCCTCAAGCGTTTCCAGAAACACATTTCAGTGATTTGAAATATTTTTGTCATGTAAGACAAAGTTTGTAAACAAGCTGCCATGTTGGTCAGATTTGAAATCCAGGAGCAGACGACCGGGGGAGCCAATCAGGAAGTGTGTGTGGCTGTAGGAGGGTGTAGCCTGTGTTGGTCAAGAGTCCAATGAGTGTCTGATGAAAACAGCTGCTTGCTTTACATGTTTATGTAATGTAGCGTAGTGTAGCTCTAATTACATTCAAGAACTTGGCATGATGACGTATACTGCATATTAATGCCATGAGTGAACTAGAGACAAAAGAAAACGTCAAATAACATCTGATTATAAGTCAAACAAAATTTGGAATAAACAAAAAAGAAATAAACAGATGCAGTGGAGTGTGTCTTTGTTTTTTTTGACCTTAGGCTGAAATCACCTCATCTGACTCTGAAAGGTGCTGATTCATGCTCGCCTCCTCCTCCTCCTCCTCCTCCTCCTCCTCCTCCTCCTCTGTTGGAGGAGAAAACAAAACGTTTTTGAGACACCTTCTGTTTCACAGAGTCATCCCTTTTAAAGGCAACTCCTCAATTCAATTGTCTCTTTTCACCTGCGTCATTCTCGGGCCTTAAATTGCCCTGCGGTCTCCGTCTGCGCCCCCCTGAAGCTTATTATACCTGCTGTGGTCCGTTCAGCAGATTCTAATGGCTGCATATATCTACAGTTTTCCCTGCTGGTGGGGAAACTAAAAAAGATTCAGTGATTATAACAGTCAAGGACCGAGCTCAGCGGCCGTGATGAACTCCTCTGCAGAGTAGTGTAAGGAAAGGAGGTAGAAGGAGAGCAGGAAGGAAACAAGGACAGGAGAAAGGAAAAGAAATGACGGCATAAAGTATAAAAAGAACAAAGAAAAGAAGTGACGGAAGGAAAAGGGAATTAGATAAGGAAACAAATATGGAAGAGAAGAAATGAGGCCAAGGAACCGGCCAGGACAGAATAACAAAAACGAAGAGAGAAGAAAATAAGAGAAGATATTGGAGAACATGCAAACAAATACAGAAAGAATGTGCAATGGAAAGAGTGAAGTGAAGAAAGGCAAAAAGAGGGCATAAAGTAGGAAAGAATGAAGGAACAATATGAAGAAGAAGAAAGAGAGAGGGGGTAACAAGGTAACAAATGTGGAAAAAGGTATAATAAGTGGGGCAGGAACAGAATAAAGGAATGTATGGTGGAAAGAAAAGGGACATTTGGAGATAAGAAAGAAAGAAAGACAGAAAGAAAGAGGGCAAGAAAATATGAATGGAAAGAAGTACGGAAGGATGTAATGAAAGAAGGAAGAACCATATGGGAAAATGACTCAAGCTGAGGATAGACAGAAAGGACGAAAGGAAGGAAATAGGCAGGATTAAGAAATGAAAGGACTAGTAGGCATAACATAGGAAAGGCAGAAGAAAAAAAGAAGAAGACAATAATGAATAAAAAACAAAGAAGGAAGGAAAGAGAAAGGAAGAAAGGAACGAAGGAATGCAGGCAGGATATAAGGAAACAAGTATAGAAAGAAAGAAAGGAAGAAGGACAGAATAAAAGACAGAAGTAAGGGGGAGAAAAGGGAAGTGAGGAGAAAAAGGGAATGAAGAAAGTAAGAAAAAGAAGCAAAGAGGATGGGAAAGAAAGAAAGAATGGATCCAGTATTTGATAAAAGATGACAACTTAAGACTGAAAGGACAAGGAATGAGAGAATTAAACAGGAAGAGAAGAGAGATGGAAGGAAGGCACCAAGGAAGTAAATTAAGGAGTGGAGGATGAATCAGAAAAAAGTGGAAAGAATGGGGGATATAGTGAATATGGTGGTACGTTAGTATCTTGTCTCACATTAAATCTCAGAGCGGTGGTCTTCAGACCAACACAGCGGAGTTGAAGTCCAGTATTTCTGCGTTGAGGAGTAAACAGCGGCTCCGTCTCGGTGTTTGGGGAGCCGGAGGAGCCTTGAGGGCGACACCGGCCTGTTTTGTACGAGTTAGATTGAACAAGCGTTTGCAGAGGAGAAAAACAAGAGGGACAATAAAAAACGAGCTACTCTCATGTGCGGCGTGTTGACGAGACTGACGGCTCAGTGAGGCTGAAGGCTTCCACTCGGCCAGCCTTGTAATGACACTTTTTGTTTATGTCCATCTGCTGCATGGAGAAGACTCACCTCTCCAACAGGAATCTCTCGTTTCACTCCTGTCTAAACACACCTGGGAAGGCTGTTGTCATTACCTCCATTCTGTGCACATAACCGGGGAGGACAGCTGGCGGAGAACGCCATTAAAACTGGTACAGAGTCAATTACCAGAGCGGCGGGAACGCTTTTGTGCGAATGCAAATTTAATTTTCAGAGGGGAAACTGAACAATTGCGACCAGCGGGAAAAGCAGATTGATGCTTCATTCAACAAGGAAAAAGATGTGAAGGCTGTCACTCAGAGGAACATTTTTTTCTTGGGATCAGAATATTTCATCACATTGGGGGATGGGACACTGCGTTTGATTGTTACGTTCCAAAAACCGACGAGTCTGACAAACGTGAAAGTACGTAGAGTCTCTCGAGCTCACATTTTTCTTCTCCACACGAACACTCCCATCGGTTTTTGTGAGCAAGTGTTCCACCGTGACAAAGGGAGAATGTTTGAAAGTGCCATTATGTTACATCCCGTTCCTCTGCGTCGTACAGACCACACTTAAAACTCTTTTAAGTCGTTAAGTTGTTTTTGGTCAATTTATTTGTTACACTGGGTAGATTTACGCGGGGTTATTGTTCCTCAACAAACAAAATGAAACACATGAATAAACAAAAACAAGATAATGGACCCAATCAATCAGCATCTTGTAGGCTCTCTGTCAGCATCCATTAGTGTTTGCGTCCGACAGACCATGACTGTAACAAGGGTGTTGATTTCACCCACTTTAGTCCGATCTCACTCTGCCAGCACTGTTGGCAGTGGTACAACAGTTTATACATTGGGGGTGTCACCATTTTGATTTGAAATCAAAACCAGTATCTGTGACTCCACGTATATTTTCCTCTCCTGTCTGTGTGTGCAAAAAACACTTAAAAGACAACTGAGCTGGTTTAGCGTTAGCCTGCAGCTTCACTTCCAGCCACTTATCCTGTGATCAGCTGACTGGCACTGGATGAAACTCTGTCTGGGGTTATTTTCTCTCCTTTTATCCTCTATTGATTTGTTTTGGAAGAGGGTTTACTCGGGACGGATTTGATCCTGCTGCTCTTTCACCTTAAGGCCACCACTCTCCTGTCTGTCTTCTGTTAATTGCAAAATCACTGAAGGCTGGTACTTTTTGTTGAACGCGGAACTCGAATTATTTGAATTTGTCTATGTGTAACCTGCGGAAAGCCACCAGGATAAAGTCAAGCCGTTGTTGTTTTTGTTAATGACAGCTGTTAAACCAGTGATCTGAGCATCTTTACATACCCAGGTGTGACAGTCGAACAATGGAAGACTCGCACCCGACAGTCCAGATTGTCCCGCAGGTGTTCAGTTGTGTTCCACTCGGTGCACGACGCTCCCACAGACGTGAAATGGTGCGTGTGTGAGCACCAAAGTGCCTCACAACTCTTATTCTGTCATGCCAGATTGCAGCACACTGACTGCCTTTTCCCTCACGTTTTGTGCAAAGCTTTTTCTGGTAATGGTGATTTTATTGAGTTCATCTGGGCTTTTGATCAAGGCTGTAAAAAAACCCCAAAAAAAACAGGAATAAACTATGTTGACTGATGCGCGAAGGGGCATTAAAGCGCTGCATGGGGTGATTTTACTGACTGTACTGAAAATGTGTCTTCAGCTGGTTCATTATGCAAAGTTATGCAGTTGTAAATAACTTTTATAATTAATTTTTTCCGGTGCTTTAATGTGATGGAACATGGAAAAATGAAAAAATGCCAGGATGATTGTAAACAAAACATGATGTACCAAATACTCCAAACGTGTTTTCACGCCTCGTCTCAGTTTGAAACGTGTGAATCTCTGAAGATTTGCTCACTCCGTCTCTTTGTGTGTGTTTCAGTACCTGAACAGAGGATGCACTCGCTTCTTCGCCTCCAAAGACACGGACAAACAGATCCTGCAGAACCGCAAGAGCCCAGAGGTAATGTGCAGCCCGACTCCATTTGACTCAGTCTATACAGAGCCACATTAAGCAATAGAAAGCTGATGGAATGGGTGTAGTTTGTATTGTTTTCTTCTTTTTCTCAGTAATATTAAAGGTTTATGGAGCAATAGAGTACGGTACTTTCAAGGACATAAAATCTAAGTTTTGTTGTTCCTAAAAGATGTTCATGTAACAAGAAGAGCAAGAAAACAAGAGTGCACAGGAGAAGAAATAAAACAATACAGGATATTTGTACGAGTTTATTGTGTCTGGTCTTCAGCTGTCGTTTCTTATCAAATCCTGATGTGTTACATTTGCAGCTCCTGTAATGAGGAATAATAAGTAAAAGACCTTCACTCAAGGTAGCCGTCGTGGACATAAGATTCAACAAGAGAATTAGCTGAGCAGATACAGACGCATCAGTGGCAGCACGATGATGATGATGATGATGATGATGATGCTGTAGAGTGCTCCATAATGGCTGCCAAAGTGACTGTCTTTGCTCAGTAAAGGCAATAAATCAATATATTCAAGACACTAGTTTAATATATTAGTTTTGGGTGTCAGCCAATAGTTACCTTAATTACTCATTGAGTTTCTTGATTAATTGATCCAGGAAATATATTTGAAATATCTCTAAATAAAGAAAAATGCCCTTCAAACATTTCTAGAGACGAATGCGGGGTCTTTAAGTGCACCTGAACGCTGGTTGCCACCTGCTATAACATGGAAACGCAATAGCTAACTCGGTAGCTGCTACCACAGTGTGTGGCTATTTTGCTGGACAAAATCATCAATCTTTATTTGTGTGGTGCCAATACAAAACAAAAGTCACCTCATGACACTTTCCAGATTGAGCAGGTCCAGACCATACTCCTCGATTAATCCGTTTACAGAGACCCAACACGCCCCCATGAGCAAGCACTTGGAGAAAGTGGTTAGTAAAAACTGATTATTAATGGGCACAAACCTTGAGCGGAACCGCGCTCGATAGTGGGCGGCCATCTGCAACAATAAACTGGATATCGTGAGGTTGCTAACATTAGCTAACCATAAGCCTCTTGTCACACTGGAACATGTAAGGCTGTAGCAGCAAAACAGTGTACTGACCTGAGCCGACACGCTCTCACTCCAAACTCCTCAAATCCAGCAGCTTGGTCAGCAGCCTAACTACCTCCCTAGTGTCGGTTTTGCATTCAAAGTAAAGAACACGTACCTTAGAACTGCACTTCCGTACTTGAGTAAATGTTCTTTCCACCACTGCAGATGTTAAAATGCTAATTCTGTCCTCAGTTCATGAACTTTAAAGTGTTTTTTTGCGCCGCTCCACTGAGGACTTTATTGTATTAGTATTTCAGCTTGCAGCGTGTTTGTGTCCCCAGTGCTTTATTCTAAAGCTTACTTACAAGCTCATGCAAGCTAAAAGTACAACTAGCGAGGCCTCTCGTCGCCCAGCGGGTCGTAACAAAGGAAACAGTCACTCTGCTGACTCCATTAGCGCCTGCTTAAACCTGACTCAGCAACACTTTAGATTCAATTTAGATGGAGTGCCTGCTGCTCCCGTTCCCTCCTCACAGGTTTCCTCTCAGCGAGCAGGACAGTTTGCACCTTTGGTTCACACCTCGTCACCTCCTCCACTGTCTCGCTGTTCACTTGTATTTCATCCGTCTCGTACTGTTTGTCTGTCTCTCTCACATCCTCGCGCTGTGTGTTGAGTATCTCCTCTGCAGAACGGATTCATCAGGTCTGATTCTGATCACTTTGAATCTGTATTAGCCTCAGTAGCTCGATGTAATCACTTGTACGTGGAATTAGCAGAGGCCAATCCTCTGACTAGGCTGCTCAATGCAACAGGGAATTATTTTTCTCCCTTATTAAAAAGAAATGTAGATATTTACTTGTATTTCTACCAGTTAGGAAATTATTCCACTCCAGTGATGAATTTATCCAAATGTATCTAGTTTTTAAGCAATGATTATTTTCATTGCTGATTAATCTGTCAAATATTATCTCGATTAGTCGATTAGTTGTTTAATCTATAAAATGACAGGACATGGTGAAAAAGTCGATTGGTTTCTCTCAACTGGACATGAAGCCAGAAAAGAAGCAATTTACCATCGCAAGAAAGACATGATTTCTCACCTCGAAATGTAGACGCAAAATAGCAACTTAACAAAAAACCAAATGAATTCTTCGACACATGGACCGCTTTTTGAAAACTAAATCTGCCGGTAAACTAAAACCTCACATCCATTCTACCTTCTGTGCTTTGTTTTCTCTTAATGTAAATCCAGGATACATCAAGACCTACTGATATGCATCATAAACCACTTTGTCGCTGTACTCACTAACTAATACAGTTGTGGTCAAAGGTTTACATACACTTGTAATGAACATGAATATCATGGCAGTCTTCAGTTCCAGAGAGCACATTATTGATTTGAGCAACTCAGCGAAGTCACTTGGAGCCATTTCAAAGCAGTTACAGGTCCTAAGATCAACAGTACAACCAGCTGTTTGTATAAAGTGAATGGCACAGTTGTGTCGCTGCCACGATGAGGAAGAACATGATATCAGATGAATCAGATACAGACTGAAGAGTCTGTTTGTAACACCCATTTTTTTAATATAGAAATAAATATCGTCCTATGTGGAAATGAATGGGATATTGTCAAAATGTTTGCATCTAATTATAAAAGTGCTGTAGTGAAAGAACAAGAAAGTAAAAACAGATGTTGCTGTATATTACCACAAAGGAAAATAAAAGCATTTCGCTTCAAACAACCTTCTGAATTCAGGCAGCGGTGCACTTTAATGCACCGTGACGTCCTTGCTGTACAAATTGTAGTAGATTTAAGAGTTTATGATGTGCACCTGAATGCACCATGGGCGTCCCACTCCCACACAGACATGGAGCAGGTGTGTTTTATCGCCTTTGGCTCCAACTTTTCAATTTCGAGACAAAGAATGTGTCAGTGTCTGCTTTTCTAAAAGTTATTAAGCGTTTTTTTCTAAAAAAGCGTTCTCTCTAAGCCAAAAACTGTTGACCTTGTAACACAACAGATTGTTTGCACTGGTGTCAAGAAAATGATGCATCAGTAAAACCTCTGGCAGTTTTTTTTTAAGAATGAATTTAGAATGAATGGGTGTGAGATTTCCAGACTTCTTTCCAAACTGCAGCAGATAACTTTGCAAAGCTGTCAAAGTTTTCTGCTGCGGTTTGTTTTCATTAGCACTTGTTCACAGCTTGGTTTTTGCCAAAATTTGTTTGCAAGTGCAACGAAAACCTGTTCTCTCTGTCTCACCTCAAGCATAAACCCGGACAGTAAAACAGAGACTGCCAAGCTACGTTTGAATATATGTATGTAATTATGAAGGCTGGCTCCGCTACAACCACTTTAAAGACAGATAAGAGCCTCTCGGATGTTTCTCTGGTGCTGTTCTGTTTGCGGCCTGCGAAACCGGCTCTGCTTATATAATCCAACAATTTCCTGAATAAGTTGAGATGCTTACGTTCAACCAGCAAACATTTTAATTAGCGGCCCGGCTGAGAGGCTCAGCGCAGCACAACGGCGTCTAATAGGAGAACCTCGTCATGTGAGATGAGCTTCTTCCTTTTTGCCTTCAGCCTTTGATTAATTATGCACAAGTATTCCATTACTGCAGTTCTATACGGCATTTCCCCGCAGCACAGCGTTATTAATTATTATCGCCATTAAGAGGAACATGCAAAAGAGATTTGTGCTGTGTGTCCCTGCTGAAGATGGTGGATAAGAATATTCTGCTGAGACTCATAAAACCAACCGTGCAGACTCCTAATTAAATTCATCACTTCCTCTCAAACAGAATAATTATTCTGTAAGTCTTTGCATTTTTCTCAAACCCCAAATAATGTATCATCATTTGTTTTATTTAATGCATATCCCTATCCATAGCTATTTGTTATACATCCACGTAAGCTACAAAAGGAGCAGAGCTGCCTGTGATTGCAGGATCTCTTCTGGTGCATCAAACCAGCATAGACAACACTAATATTCTCTTGAAATAAAAAATACATCAACAGACGAGACTTTGACAATGATCAACTTTAATGCAGTTGCAGTTTAAAAACAACACGAATAAACAGAGAGCACAGGGAGTGAATCTTAAATCAAGGCAGGTGCGTAAGAACTGATGTAATGCATCGTAATGCATCCAAACAGTGATGTAAAATAGGACGTTCAGCTTTTAAATGGTCTCAGTTTAATATTAATGCCTCCAAATGACCCACATAAACAAGTGAGACCATTAGCGAGAACACTGGCTGTTTCTAGAGAATTGCAGTCATTCTTAATGTCTGTCACTGAGTCGGATTCCGAAAATTGAAACCATTTTTTTCCCTTTCTTGTGGAGTGCTGAGGAAGAGCTGAGAAAAGAAGCTGCTCTGTATTCTGGAGGTATAAAGGTAGACATTCAGTTTTGTTCCAAAGTTTGGCTTCTAAAATCTGTCCAGAGTGAACCCTCTTCCCAAACAAATGAACAAAGGATCTCTTAGATTGCCACAAAGCATTACCTCATCGCCATGATTCCTGCAAAATGCTGGTTTTAAAGAAGGAAAAAAGTATGACAAAAAATGATTTCTCTAGTTTTTCTTTGAAAACAAAAGCATGTGAAGGCCAGATTAAGATCTTAAGATCTACTTTAGTGTCCTTGGGCAAGATACTGAGCACCAAACTGCTCTTACTGTAAGTCGCTTAATGTCCTAAATGTGAATGTAGATGGATGGATGGATAACAAACGTAAGCCAGTTGTTTACTTACTTGTTTTCTTGAGGTAACGTGATGTAGTGCAGCATTACATAATTTACCCAGACAGTATGCCTTAACATGCTGTAAAATGCAATGTACTGTAACATCTTTTAGTCTACATTATTTGCCGCCCAAATGCAGTTGAACATATAGCACAAGGTGAAATATAAGTTTATTCACAAACTAGTTTTTCACAACGTATCGTGTCACAGCTGTGAAACCTCAGCACAGTTCTGCAGCTCCAACACTGAAGTTCCCCTTCAGTCCAGACAACAGAACTATGCATTTAATTGAGGTCGTAACTATAAAGTTTAAGGAGCAGATTTCACCCTGATGGTTCAGGAGGAGAAATAGGAGTCTGAGATCAGTTTAGTGGCCTCTCCACGGACCGGTTAGCTCTGAGTGTTAGTGATGTACTGGGGACATAAACTTTAAAGCTGCCTGGCACCATTCCTCTGTGTCGTTTGTAGAAACTGTTCTCAGTTACGTTTAAATCTAAACTGGCAATTATAGGCATTTAGGTGTTTTGAATCTCAGTAATATAGGTCCTAATTTCAACGTAAATATTTTATATTCATCTGATGTTTTTAACAGCCACAATCAGGTGCTATAAAATCTAATAGTCCTTTATACGACCCCTGTATATGTTTGTTTTCTCTACACTCACTTGTTGGACAATAGTTTTTTTTTACATAAACCAAGCGTCCTTCATTCTGACTTCTCGGGGACCTGTGGGAAAACATCTTGAGTGATTAGTTCAAAAATCTGACTTGGATGTTTTGTATTTGACAAAACATTGTAAATGTAATTTAAATAATACAAACACTGTTTCCAACAAAAGAAAGACAAATCAGATATTGTCTTCAGAAGAAACACATTTTCTTGGAACACCAGTCAGGAGGAGATAGAGAGTTTTAATGAAAAGGAAGAGAATAGGACAGAGACGTTCAGAAAGGCGACAAACTCGTCCTTACATCTGTTTTGTATCAGGTGTAAGGACGAGTGTTCTCCGGCGAAGTGGCCTCAGAGAAGTTTGATATATTTCACTACTTAGGTAAAACAAGCTTGTCAAGTCTCGGTGAAATAACGATCTGCAAACAATCGTCAGCTTTGTGCTTTATCTGGACTCTCAGCAGGAGGGAGTCACAGCCCTCCCGTCAGGTGCTTCAGCGTCAGTCATTAACACAAATGCTGTTTGAGGCGCGGTGCAGCCGCAGGTGCTCTGTGCTGCACCCACTGATGAATGATGTACTGTATGTCTCCTCACTGCTCCGTCTCGTATCTCACAGGATGACAAGGTGATTTGGTGTTCCTTCTATTGTTTTTTGAAGCGACTCTTTGACAACTTGATTTTGACTTTTGTGACTGTTGGTAGCGCTGGCTTCACATCTTCTCTGAGTGTCGGGGGCGGTAATGCATGCTGATCTATTTCATCTTTCCTTCAGCTCTCGAGTGCTTTGTATGGTTTCCTACTTTTCCTCTGCTGTGTAGAACCTGTAGAGCGTTTCACTCGGGATGCTTTTGTGTATCTGAGAATGTCACAGTGCAGTGGTAATACATAAACACATCTGCCCAGGCTGTTTGTGTCCACTTCCTGTTTTGTCATAACCTGGCAGACCAGTTTCAAAAGCACAGCAGAAAGGAAAATGCTGATTCGAAAACAGTCTGTGCATCCAAATGTTAGAAATAATGTTTACTAGCTTAAAGTCAGTGTATTGGTAAGTCTGCAGTATTGACCAGCAGCCTCAACAGATCATTGCTTTTGCAGAACAGCAGAATCCAAGAGGCAGTTTTTAGTTTATGAAGATTGTTGTTCATTTTGCTGATCACAAACTCTCTACAGAAGTTAGCATGCTAACCAGCTAGCCTGGCTCTTCCCATCCCAAGTGTGCTACAAGTGCGCTAAACTCAATGGTAAAGAATACTCTGTATTTATATGACCTCACAAACTGAGCCAGTTTCCAGACAATGTTTAACAACAGACAGACATCAGCCACTGCAGCGGTGCCATACTTGCGTACTCATAGACTGATGGCCCACAGTAAATCAGTACATGCTTGAGTTTATGCGCTGACTTAAAGTTTTAAAAAACGATTGTGAAACATCTAGGAGTGCTATTTGCAATATATGTGTTTCCGGCCAGAACCTGCAGAGACTCATCACAGACTCTCAGTTTCACCCAAATCTGGCACCACGGAGGCCCAGACCTTTGTGCGTCCTTTCTTTTAAACATCCGTGGCATCGTGGCATAAGCAAAATTAATAAATGTCCCCGACTGCAGTTTCTTAATAGTTTTCAACTGACTTACAAACTCTAAAATGCCATGAAAAATACCCACAAAGGACTTTTTTACTATGTTGACTTCATAGGATCTCTGATGTGGAATCACACGGTTTTTTTTTTCTCTCTCTGTAAATCCAGCTGATTACAGAACCATTCCACTGATGTCTCACTGCTCAACAGCCAAATATCATTCTCTCAGTATGTTGTTACAGGAGTAAAAAGTGACAAGAAATCATTTTTTAAAACACAAGAATGCAACGATGAAACACATCATGCATTATTAAAGCTGCCTAAAAACACCCGAACAAGCCTCAAACAAATATTGATTTATGCGGTTCAAGATGGGGCTGGGCAATATCTAAATCCAAATGTATAGATTATCACAATAACCATATGATATAAATATATCACCAAACCCTGGTTTGAGAAACTTTGAACAGTTACTGGATCACCAAAAAGGTTTATTCTTTTCTGAGCCCATGGCAGATTTCAGACAAACAAATCAAAACAAAACCTCTTTAACTGAGGTAATGATGCAGGAAAGAAACTAAACAGAACGTATTGCACAAAAACATGCCTGATGTTCTTTGTGCATCGGTTCAGACCGTCTTGTTAAAAGTATCCGTCACTGCCGGCTCTGTACATATTACCCATAAATGTTTGCTCTTTGTTGATTCATGCCCGTCTGATGAAAGTCCTCGTCCTTAAATAAAGAAACCCGCGTTTTATTGTGTTCTTCAGGCGTCTCAGTTCATTTTATTGGCTCTTATTTGAGTTTGAATGGCATTTTTCTTACCAGTTGTAGAAATCGCTCCAAAACAGTATTTCACCTGCTCCTAATGCATGCACGAATAATGTTTTCCGTCTTCCAAAGTGGTTGTAAGATTCCTTAGAGCTCGGCTTCACGGCTACTGTTGATTTACTTTATTCGACTTCATGAGCCTGAGTGAAGAAGCCAAACGAAAATCCAATAAGGAGCTGATTAAATAGTGGAACCGACTAAGCAGTAGAATTCATTTTCTACTTAATTCTGTCACAGGGGACGCGGAGTGGTTGTTTAGCCTGCGGATATCATCACACTGTGACACTCTTGAGTGTGTTATTCAGGTGTGTGTGTGTGTGTTTCCTCCTTCAGTATCTTTGGTTTCTCTCTGCTGCACATTGAGATATTCATGCACCGATTACTCCGCTTTTTGGAGTTTTTCTGTGTGCTGCCTTCAAGGAATGAGAGATAGATGTGCCCAACACTTGCAGTTACTGTATAAAGACAAAGAAAGTTAAAGATTTTCTCATCTTGGATCTTGAAAATGAAATAAAATGATTCTCAAAGATGAGAGGAGGCTTTAGGTCAGCCTTCGTTTGAGTTCGACAAAGCCAGACTTTTGCTTGAAGTAAAACTACAAACCCTTTTCATTGACCTGGCTGCTGCAGCACAGGAAGCGCACAAAGGAGAGGACATGTAGAGAGGCAAAATTGTTTAGAAGGAGCAATCAAAGGAGGTCAGTTTGTAGAAGGTAGGGAAACGAAGTCAAAAGGCCAGAATGAATGGAACTGGGTGGAAAGGATGAAAAGGAAAATAGAAATATAAGGGTGGACAAGGTTGTAAAGCTAGAAAGGGTCTAACTGTCGGTGCTCTGTCTCGCCTCTCAGCACTTGAAAGCGGGCCCCCTGAAGGACCCGCTGCTGGACGACCAGGGCGACTTCAACAGAATGTGCGGGGCCATGAAGAAGATCGGCCTGGACGACACAGAGAAGCTGGACCTGTTCAGGGTGGTGGCCGGCGTGCTGCACCTCGGCAACATCAACTTCGAGGAGGCCGGAAGCACGTCAGGTGAGCTGCAGCGAGATGTCTGTACAACACATGAAAACTCACATCCCTGACATGACGACATGTCAAGTCAGTTTTATTTATAAAGCCCAAAATCACAATCGTTTTAACCTCTGTGGGCCTCACAATCTGTACAGTGAGCAACATTCTCTGCCCTCAGACCCTCCATTAGAGTGAGGTTAGACGGAAAAATAACATGGTTTCGCTGTTAAACTGGCATTACCTATCACACAGCCTGCAAGTTGTACCACTTTGTATTGCTCATGATAACAAAAAGTCACCAAAAGTAGCAACATAAGTACAGAAATGTGATATCAGACAAACTTATATTAACTATCACAAGACATGTGACTTCTAGCTAAGTTTGTACACCTTCACAAGCCAGCAATGTACCACCAAAAAGGGGAAAAGAGAAATAAAATGATGTATAAAAATATACCTCAAGTATCTATTATCTCACGTAGGTAGTGACAGAAACAGGTAAAAGGTTAAAAACAACATCATCACAAAAACACAATGCTGTAGAGAGTCCTCTTTTCTCTTCTCTTCGGCTGCCATGATTACTGCATGCTTGCGTCTAAACAATGCTGTCAGTGAATTGAAATCTCCGGTCAACTGCAAAACATTTGATCGCCCGACTAATTAATCCCTCTTCCCCCTTTTTTAAAGTTTATTTTGATGACATTCTGTATTATTCCACACTGGCGTATCATAGACAGGCTGAGACCTTCAAACAATTGTTCTGTAGATGCATCTCAGTGAGCTCACATCCTGCCAGCTGAGGGTCTGATTCCAGTCACTGTGGATTAAATGTGAAGCTCTGGCTTTGGGGGTGTTGTTAAGAACAAAAAGCTATTTATGAGCATCGCCTTAAACCCGAAAAATCACTGAATTTTTGGGAGGTTTGTGGTTTCGCGGGAGGAGGAGAATTTCATCATTAAAAAAGTTTGCAGAATGTGATGATGAACATGTCACAGCAGATTAGCATGTGACCTCTTCACCTCTGAACTTTGTAATGTTCTCTAACTAAAACCAAACTAATGATGCCTTCAAGGTTCTTGTCAGAATGGGCATTTTACAGTTTGTCCCATGCGTTTATGTTTTGATGTAAGATACTGAGTGTGGTAAAATGTTCTGTATACACTCACATGCTCCATTTTTCTGTGTGGAGTACTTTTACTTTTGATATTTTAAATACATGGTCTGATACTTTTACCTCAGTAAAGTGTCTCAGTACTGCCTTTACTCCCTGTGTGATTTGGGCTCAGAGACCACAGGTACGGTGACGACGATAGTTCGTCATCATCTCTAACTGATGAGTTTTCAGACTTTAGCCCACAGCGCTCTGTGATTACATCAGCAACCATCCGTCTTGCCCGCTTCTCGACTCCTAAACGGCGGCAGTTCGGTCCCTAAGAGGCAGACGCCATTTTGATCTCATCCCTCAAGTCTCCGCACTCTGATTGATCGCCGTAATATTCAGCCTCCATCTCCCGTCTTCTCTCTTCAGTCTCATTGTGGTCAGAGATGAATGGTTCTGTGATATATGCGAGGGTGACCCTTTGCTCCTGCATTTTGTTTTTCCTGACAGGAAACTTACGGCTCACATTTGTGAAATGATCGTCATTTCACTCGAGGGAAATGTGCTAATTAAATAATTTGTGCCAATGTCTTAAAAATAATCGTTCAATCAATCTTTTCAAGCATTGTGTTCTCTACATTTCAAGAGGCACACTAACGCACAGTTGTCCCAGTTGCTCCACCCAATCTCACGCCTCATTTTTCACCACCGTTCAGAGTCAAACCCTCCAGGGAGGCTCGCGTGAAAATCAACTGATCCTTTTGAACTTCGGCAGTGAAGCTCCTCAGCTCTCAGTCCCGCCTCCGTCATTTTCTCCCTCCGCGGGGAAGCCGGAGAAGCACAGCTGGGCGCCTATTAAATTGACTGGTTTGCACAGCGGGTGGCTTTCATGGTGCGTGTTTTACAGCGAGTGAGGAGTCAGGAGGCAATCATCCAGTTTCTGAGACGGGCTCGGCTTACAGTTTGCAGTTTGGATAGAGGTCTCCTGAGGGGTCGATTTAAGGGAGCTCTTAAAGAATATTTACTTGTATTTGGGGAGGCCAGGGGAGCTTTTCTTAGTTTGAAAAATCCTCTAAAAGTCAGTCACGAATATAGGCCCATCTAATTCCGATTACACGGAGCGGAGACTTGGGGAATGACAATCATCCAGCAAATACAGACCTTTATAAATGGCCGCCTTCTAAGAATACAGATCTGATGGCTGGACTCATCAGAAACACTGACCTGTGGCAGAGAATCAATCAGTGGCCAGGAGAGGACGTGATCAGAAAGAGAACAGAGAGAGAAGCGAGAGGGGGAAGATAAAGAAATATCTACACATCAGATACCAGAAAGAGAAAGCCTGCAAAGATTTCCCACGACTGCAGAGACTTGTTTAGGGCTCCAGGAGGACTTAAGTGACTTGTTTCACACCATCTTATTATCTGATGTTTCTCTGTATTTTATGCAGTTGAGTAGGGGTTTTGGGATCTTCCTGTCGAGCACCTGTCACCTGAAAGCACCTTGTTAGGCTATTCAGGTTTTGTCTTGAATATTATGCTTCCTCTGCTTCACGCTTCTCTTCATGTTTTTATTCAAATGATTTGAAGTCCTGAACAGAGACACTACCTTTAGAACCTGAATATTTCCATTAGATATGGCATCAAATAACATTGAATTAAATCATATTGAAATTGAATGAAGCAGGATGAAATTGGATGCCATGAGTTTGTATTTTTGGGGATTTACTGCTGGAAGACATTGAATCGCGCCCCCCCCCCCCTCGGTTGGGTTTAAGGATCTCAGGGTCTTGTTCACGAGTGTTTGGGAAAATGGAGCGTGAGATGGACAGGCGGTTTGTTGCAGCGTCAGTGGGTGCTGCAGGCGTCGGACCGTCATGGTGAAGTGGGATTTCATTAATTTGATTTACCAGTCCTTTAACCTCAAACCCTCATATGATCATGATGCTCTGGGTAGTGACTGAAAAAATGAGATTATGGATACAAGCAGACAAAATGGGTTTCCTCTGTAGGGTGAGAGATAAGGGTGAGGAGCTCGGAGTGGAGCTGCTGCTCTCTTGCATCAAAGGAAGGCGGCTGAGGTTGTTTGGACCACTGTTCGGGATTCTCCTGAGCGCCTCCCTGTGGAGGTTTTCCAGGCATGACCAACTTGGAGGAGACCCTGAACCTGCATCTCATCTGGCCTGGGAATGCCTCGGGAAAATGATTGCAGGGAGAGAAAGGACCTCTGGACTACCTTGTTCAGACTGCTGCCACCGTGACGCGACCCCTGATAAGCAGGAGAAAATGAAAATGTGGATGCAGGTTATGAAAACTTAAGCTTTCCTTAAGAAGCTATATGTGGCCTATTCAACTGGCTCCCCACAGGCCACATCTGGCCCAGAAGCAACCTCAGAGTATGTGTTCTTTTTTGCAATGAGTGCATTGCTGTATAGAATACAATATTAAGAGGAACCGTGCTGAGGATCACCAAACTCCCCAGAGAAATAGAATTATAAGTTTGTTGTTTTTACCGCATTCATTTGTGTTCTTCATTACCAAAACTTAAGCTTTTTAACCGGCTGCTAAAAAACCTCTGGCACATTTTGGTTTTAAAATCCAGGCTAATTGAATTCATAATTGAATAGCCCTGGGCTAAATGTTTTATTTGAAAGCCAGATTTGTCCTCTGAGTTGCATAAAGTACATCACTGTGTAAATCAACTAGATCGAACTCCACTTGGAGCCCTTGAATCGCTGTCGAGCGAGTGATCAATCCAAAGTCATCATGAGTTTTTCGTCTGCACAATCGTATCAAGCAGAAGTATTCTAGGTGTGTGCACCGGCTTATATGCATTCAGCCTCACACACTCTGTTTGGTGTGTCTGCAAGCTTCAGGATCTGACAAGAATTTCTACTCTGTGTTCAGTGTGTTTGAGTGAAGCTTTTCTGCACAGCATGTTTGCTGATGGGTCTGGCAGGTGTGAACATTTTTTGAAAAAAAGAATCTCACTTTTGGACAAAAAAAAAAAAAAAGAACACTTTCTGCCCCCAGAACTTGTCCGGAGGCGTCGTCTGGCTCAGCAGAATATTTTCTGACAGCTCAGTTCTTTTACCAGCGTTCTGAACAGATTAATTGGCAGTTTCATCTCTGTACGTGATCTGTGCATTGCAGCATTTTGGACATTATACAAATCTGAACATCCACTCAGCAAAGTCAAGGCTGCGGAGGTGAAACTTGGCCTGAATGCACTTGGCCGAGTTCAGCCCATAAATCACTGGACCTTTGGCGCCTGGAGGAGATTCTGACAGTCAGAACTCAATTCTGCTCAGGACTCGACTTACTTCAAAATAAACAGGGGAATCTATCAGAAGAGGCTGCAAATAATGAAGCCTAATTAACCGGGAGTTAGGTTTGAGTCCTTGGCTCTGATCTAATATGTACCTTGAGCATTTCCTTCAGGGTCTTCCTCAGTCCAGACATTGATTTAATATTAGCTCACTTAGCTTTCAGGAGGTATTGATTGTTCTCATTGATCAGAGAAGTAGCTCCAGTGCTGTGAAGAGTTGTCACCCACCAGCACATGGGTTTACAGGCTGTCCATGAACCTATTGATCCAAAGTTCACAGATACACTCTGATAGTGTCAGTGAATACATAGTTATCATTACTTACCTTGAGCCACAGTTGGCCCAAATTCAAAATCAATCAAATAAGCTGTTTCTTCGTTTTCTCTTCAAATCTCCAACAATGGAATTTGTCTTCAACTTATACTTCATATCTCATATCTGTGATAGCTGTGACAGGCAGCTACAGTTCAGTATCCTCCCCAGCTCCAGTCTCGTCTACATGTGGTCTCTTCTGTGAAAACCCTAAGGTGGCGACGGCTTTGATCCCAAACTCGAATCTTTTAAAACGGTTGTCTTGCAAACCAGTGAGTGACGTCATGTAGGGTGAAGACTTGATTGCAGCCCAAGAACAAGGTTAACAAGCTCTTGACTGTACGTCTAATGAGCCTTCACATTTGCGATGTCAAGTCTTATCACCCTTAACTCTCCTCATCAGCTGCCGCAGCCCTCCGGATGACACGTCGAGTCTCCGTTCGAAAAACCCTCTCTTTCCCCTTCTCCGTTCGAGCAGAGTTCCCCGTGTGTCAGCTCCTCTCTCTTCCACTCTCAGCCCACCCAGTTTCTTCTGGCCTTTGTTCATTCCTCCCCGGACCTGCACGGTTCACAGCTCGTGGGCGTTACTCTCACTCTCCCCATACATAATGAGCGCTGTGTATTGCCCTCACCTTCAAGTAGGGCGCACGTAGGCCTGGCTTGTCAGTTTGTCATCATGGAGGTGCACGTTGTTGCAGGAACGCGTGGGATTTTAAAAGATTACTTCATTCATATTTTACACCCACTTAATCCCTCAGCAAGTGGAGAGACGGGGTCGGCTCCCTCGCAGAGCGGAGAGAGACGAGCCGGCGAGGTCAGCCCCTCCACACACTGACGTACTTGACATATATGTTCGTGGTACATGTGTGTTGAAGGAAACTGTGATGAGAATATCAACTCCACCATTAAAGGGCAGGGATGAAAGTCAAAGCCCTCAGTGTGAACTGAACATCAGATAGTCAGCTCATTTACAGCAAATCCCAGAAGACATTTGATGACTTTGTTACAACCGTAATTCTTTATGAACGCTGATGGTCGACGATCAACATCAATTAATTTTACGGGGTCGACATGGCAGCAGTAGCACTGTTGTTTATGTGCATTTATGACTAAGTCCCAGAGCTGTGATGATATGGATGATAGAGTCACTACTTTTGGGACATTTTTGAAAACGTCGGATCTTTCTAGCAAAGATATCATTTGAGTTCCTGAAGGTTATATATGACCTTCACTAGAGGAGCTGACAGATGCTTCAGTCGCGCTGCTTCTACTTTATCTTTGACAAATATGACGTACGGTGTGTACGTGTGGATTCAGCAGTAAATCTTTCCATCCATCTCTCATGTCAGGAGTTTAAAAGTTGTGGCTAACTGTAAACTTTGTTATACCTTCAGGTTAAAAAAACAGTTGTGATAGAGTTCACCGTCTCATTTATTTAAAGGAGAATGTTTAAAGTAAGTTTTCATGCTTCCATTTGATTCCATCACTGTTTAAAGTCGTGCTTCATGGCTTTGACACCTTCAGGTGAAAAATCCTTCTTTGTGTCACTTCATGCTGTCTAGTGTTTGTATTTCTGTGAGGTTGTTTGAGGTTGTTGCAGCTCATGTCTATTATATTTTTTTTTTATTTTGACTGCTTTAAGTCTTATTTTTAAGAAACTTTTGCTCTTTTGGAGCACATTGTGACCTCGTTCTGTGAAAGATGCATCACTTAAGAACCCTACTTCAAAGAACCCTTTTTCTTTGTTTCTATGTAAACTCTTTTCAAAGAGGCTGCATTGATAAAGTCATCATTAGTTATTATTATTACTTACTTGGAGCCTGGGCATTGCATTTTCATTCATGCAATACCATAAATTGAGTCATGAAACCAGACATTTATTAGATTTTGGTTGACTTGTAGTTTACTATTAATAGTTGTGGAAAAATGTGTGACTATTTTTGTGATTGTTAGTTGTAGGCTAAATAAAAAGTGTATTTCTCTTCTACCTCTAAGCTGAGTGGTGGTGTAGTTATGACAGCTGTATAGCAGTCTGCTACAGTGTTATATTTTTATTTTGTTTTATTTTATATGTGTAATTAATTCCTGTATTCATACATATTGTACAAGCATTGTTGAGAGGCATCTAAGAACAAGAATTTAATTTCCAATGATTTCTTTAATATAATTATTGTTATGACAAATAGGTACATTTAACTTTACTATCCTAGATTACCCAGAAAGCCTCAGCCAGTCAAAGATGTACTGAAACAAAGCTTATCAAATCAGTTTATTGAGAGTTTTTGAGCTTATCTGAGTGTTTAAGCTGAAGTGAGCCTCATGATTATATTGATGTAATGTAGTCAAAAATAAGTGAGTCTTTGATTCTGTCACCCAGCCTTCCCTTCAGTAAAGATGGATAACAAGCTTCAGGTCACTTCAGCCGAGCGTGAGAATACTGGACCCCGCCACTACTTTGAAAACGATCTTATAGAAAGATGATTGATAAAAAATGTAGATACAATCGAATAGTTGTTATGAAAACATCCAGAACAGAATTAGCTTCCAAGGTCTCATTCCATGAAATTTTCAGGAAATATTTGAAAGATATGCAGCTCTTTAATCAACTCTTGGATCTCCTGGCCCATCCTTTATGTGGAAGGCACCTCACCTTGCCTCTTCACCCTTTTTTTCCCTGAGGTTGACGTTTTCCCTCCTCCTTGTCTTCCAGGAGGCTGCACCATCAAGAACCAGTCGAGTCAGACGGTGGAGCACTGTGCCGAGCTGCTGGGCCTGGAAGAGGACGACCTGAGGGTCAGCCTCACCACCAGAGTCATGCTCACGTCAGCAGGGGGCGTCAAAGGAACAGTCATCAAGTAAGAGGTCTACACACACACACACACACACAAACACAGGGACACATAAAGATTTTAAGAGGAACCATCTCAATTTTTTAAGAGAAGGTCAAATTGTACCTGATGGGAAATGATTTAGCCTTTTCTACTGTGTTGTTTTGTTGGTTTTATGCTGCCACTCAGTTATCCTCCATCTTGCCTACCTTTATGTCCTGGATTAAATCTTGGACTTGTTCACATTCTTTACATTTTACAAGATGTGTATGATTCAGGGACCTCGTTCCAATAATGTCAAATATGTTACAGTAAAAATATATGTCAACACAGACTTAGAACTTAAAAACATACTGAAACACTCTGATGGTGCTAAAGACCAATAAATCACTTTAGTAACTGATTGAAATACCTTATAAAAAACCTCATATACCAGATTTCCTAGGATCGTTTGACTGTTGTTCAGACCGTTTCAGCTTTGCCCTTTTATTGGTTGGAAGCAGTTCATTTTGTCGTGACCAATTTTGTATGTAATTTCAACATGATTTGAAGGGAAACCTCAACAAGTAACCACTGTCTGTATCATAACCTAGAGGCATATCAGGGCATGGATAAACAAGGAAATAATAATAAAACAGAAAATAATTATATAATATATAAATAAAATATAATGTATGTATGTATGTATGTATGTATGTATGTATGTGCAATATGTAACAATTGTCCACCTCTCAAATTAATACTCCAAACAAATGGGGAGAGGCATATAGTGAGAGCAACTTGCTGCTAACCTTTCCATTAGCTATTAGCTCAGTTAGCCATGCAGTTAGTGGTATTAAGAGACAGGGTGGGTCCGTGTGAGCTGGTTGGCATGCTAACTTCAGTAATTATCTCTGCAATTCCAAAAAGTGGACATTGCAGTTCTACGCCAACTGGGAAAACTCAATGTTCTGAGAAAGTCTGTGTGACATGATTTGAAAACTACAGAATGGACTGCTAAATGGACCTTGTCAAAGCAATGGTTTGTCTGACTCTAGCTGTACTGGACCAGAAACAACTGGGTTCGAGAAATGTTCTAAAAGAATAATAGTATTTTTACTCTCCTGTAAAACATCTCCCGACCTTTCAAACTGTAGAGGAGCCCCGACCCTCAGGCTGTGTTAATGTGGTCTAACGGCACACAAACGCATTGAGTTATTAGCACGCAGCAGTAGAGCAGATGGCTGATGTATTGCCTATCTTGTAATCACCGTCCGGAGAGAGGCTCCCTCCCTTCAGCTGACATCAGAATATACAGAGAAGCTAAGTGAGGCTCAAGAGGAGCGGCTGCAGAGCTGGTTAGAGGTCTGACGGAGCTCCAGCTGCTCGTCTTATTGTCCAGTGAAACGTAAACAACCAGATCAGGTTCCAGTGTTTTTGCCAAGAGTTATTATGAATAAAGTGGTCCACCATCTGGCCTTTCAGTGAAGCGTCTGGATGCTGAAATGAGTTTGATTTTCAAAAGTTCACAGAGGGCACTGAGTGCTACTGGAGGATTGCTGCTCACATACATAGAGTGTAGTGTTGGTGTAACTATCTCTGCACCAGTACACTGATTTCCTACATCTCCCAGAAGGCTTGTTTCATGACGGTCTAAACCCGTCTCACCTATTAATGGGTGAACAATTGTTTGATCTGATTGTCTTGTTTGCTTCTGTAGATCATACAGAGGCATCAGTATTGAATTAAACTTGTTTTACATTATAGTTGGGTTGGCATTTAAAAGAATTTTGGTTTGACAGATGAGGGACAACGCAGTGAGGAAATGAGCTAAAATGTTGGCATTTTGTTGCTTGTAAGAACGGATCTAAAACTGTCTTGTTTCAGCTGGGATTTCTGGTTATGCAGGACGATTTGTGAGTCTTCACTTTAGTTAGGCCATTTTTCGGCCGTATTTGTGATGAGCTTTCATTTTGAGCAAAACTTTTCCATCATGAACATCTATTTCACTCATTCTCTACATTCCTCACTAGGCTGCCCATTCATTCAATGCAATTTTACGGGACATCACACATTAATCAACATTTCTGTCAGTGTGCAACTGTGAGCAGGCTCACTCCTTTTTAACTGCAGGCCTTTGCCGAGATGTTTTGAAATGTATAGAAGCATGCAATTGAAACAGCGAAGATAACGATAAGCTATCTTGAAAGAAACGGCAAAAAGAAGAAAAATAATTCTCAAGATGATGTCGCCTGTCCTTTCATCAGCAACAAGCACTGAATCACACATCCTTCATGCAGATGTTAAAAAGCCTGCGCAAACGGTTTGATGTCTTTCAGTGACTGCCACATCTGTGCGGAACATTTTCAAAAAAGTGGTTTAAACATGTTATGATTCTGCGATACTTCAACTCCAAACTTCTGGAAATGTCTGAATGTGACACCATGTTGTCGTCCAGGGAAATAAGCTGTTTTGAACAGAGCTGCAAGATATACTTCATACTCTGAATTCACTGGAAAAGGAAAGCACCCATTCTTTTGCATTATCTCCCTTTATTTCTTTAGTTTAGATTTCACTATGAACGTCCTTATCACTTCACATTATTCCTGTGATCTTGGCAGTGTTCTGAAGGCACACAATGATTAAAATCTAAAACCTCAAATCTAAAAAACATTACAATTAGTTAGTTTCCAATATATCTTTGGGTCACTTTAGCTGTTTTCTCCCCCCTCAGTGCCTCTGAAAACAAGGGAATTCCTCTTTACATACTCTTTACTGAAGGTGACCTTTATGGTTTGCTGCAGCTTGAAACGGATCACAAAATATGCTGATAGAAAATAACCTCCTCTAACATTATTAATGGCTCCTATTTAGAATAGAAGTGTGAATAAAAGCAAGATTTATTCAGGCAGGAGTAAGTGCGGCGCCGTAAACCTGGTGGTTTGTCTCATGTTGGCTATGTCATGAATATCAACAGTGTCTAAAGATATGTACATTCGAGATGTGTTTTATGTATGATTTATGTACTTCATATCTATTCATATAGACCACTGCATTTAGGATGGGATGCCTTCCTCAAAGCAGCATCATTTAAATCTTGCTTGGACATCGGAGGTGTATAAAAACACACTAAGGGCACAATCTGGTTTCTCTAAAGCTTGTGTTTGTACATGGAAATTCTCGCCACTTACTGATAGCGCCACTTGCTAAACTGTGAGAGGCCTAATTTGCATGCACAGTGCTAAATTAAAAGTGACAGTTAGCATGTCGGCGCACCCTTCTCCTGCTGCTGCAGAGGTTGTCACATGTGTTTGTGTGAAGGAGATTGTATTCAGATTTTTATTTTTCCACAGTTGGGTTTAGTTCAAGAGCGTCTTATACCCCACACCCTGCTATGTTTTGAGTTTTGAGAGTTCTGTTTCAGCTGGTTGACTTGTTTTATTGATACATTTAGGTTTGTTAGTAGATTGCATGTTTACAGCAGTAACAGACCTGCAGTTTTCCAGTCCAGTTTGCACCATTTACAGGCAGATGTGTACCATCTAGAGGCAAAAAGTAAAGCTGTCAGTGTGCTTTGAATGAGTGCCTGTCAGATCATCTAAAGGCTGGCTTATGCTCGCTTTAGATTAGGAAATAGATAGGTGTGTTTTAAACGATATGACCATCACTTCCTGCATACCTCCCTGTGCTCTTCGCTATTGTAATAAGAAATGTCCCGATCAGGTTTTTTTTTTTCAGTCCGATCCGAGTCCTTTAATATTTAATATCTGCCGATACCGAGTCCCATCTAATACTTAGCCTCAACCAATATTTTCCTGGATAATACAGCTGCATTAAGAAAGTTTGTTGAAACAATGTATATATAGTATATATACTTTCAAATGGCTCTTCCTTATTTTCCAATATTGGCCTCCACCTTCCATGTGTTAGCAGGTGAGTCTGTGATGCTGCACTGTAACAGCAGACCCTAATATACAGCCAGCTGAAGTGTGTGAGACACAGCCCACGCTTGGTGCCTCCATATCACCCAGTGCTTTTTACATATTCCTTATGTTGTCACTTAAAATGACATGGACACGTTGCTTGTCTATATCACACACGTTCAGGATGTCCTCGGTTGCCTGTTTTACATGCTCTGCTGTATGAGACCCATGAAACTGGTGCGCATACCAGCACTGTAACTCGAAAGTGGAAGAAATGTAATGTAATGCAGAGATGGTAGGGCACACCGGGGATTCAAAAACTCCAGATGACGTAGAAAGCCCTGATCCTCTACCATGGAGATGAGCTGATTATCCAGAGCGATTCATTTAATTACCCTCTCTGTAATATTTGTGGCCACGTCGCTGTCTCAAGGATATTTCTCTTAACTTTTCGAAGTATCCGCAAGTGTTTGTTGCTTCGGTGTTTTTGCCTGTGTTGCTTGAGTGAACGTGTTGTATTCTTTTTATCCGTCTTGATTGTTTTGTTGTGAAATGTTAATTTTTGGATGATGTTTCCTTCTGTCTTTGGTGACCTTCTGCTCTAGCGCCCCCATCAGGTTAAAATGTTTGTTTTTTAGTAAAATATCAACAACTATAATATAAATTTCCATCAAAATGTCCATGAACATTCTATAGAGAATTCATATTTCATATCTTCCTTCAAACACACTTTGTATGGAGTGCTTACTGGCTTAACATAGTTAATATTTGGCCTCTCACCATTTTGGTGAGTGACTGTAACGGAAGAATCAGGAATAAAATGTGAAAGTGAAAAGCGATGACTTATGTGAATGGATTAACGCGTGACTTGGTGACAGATAAAGACCTGAACGATCTCGAGGGCAAGAAGCCGAGCGTCTACAACCAGACAGGCCGCCCGGGCCATTCACAACTTTACCAATTGGCTCCGGCTTAACAAGATAAATGTGAGCCTGTGGAGCGTTACGGAGGAAGAGGAGGAGGAGTTGGGCTGAGTATTATATCATTTTAATGGCTCAGTGCTCGAAGCCAAAGGGGAGCTTCAGGTATTAGAAGGCGCCTCTGGCTCAGAGCTGGAGCAAACAGATACCTAACCCCCCCCGTCAGACCACGCTGCTCGTTCATGGAGGTTCAGTGCAGCTACTGAGTTGATCCTTTGCCTTCCAGTCCCATCTTCCCCATAGCTCAGAGACAAAACTGCATACCAGGACCCAGTGATTGGAAAGTGATATAATGCTCGTAACCCAGCTGTTAACTGAGTTTAGTTTGTCCAACATGAGCAGGTGAAGTGAGAACACCTCTAAGACAAAGAGAAATTCGACATTTATCCACAATCAATATAAAAAAAAAGGCTGAAGTGAATATATCTTATGAATAAAAAATGACACATGAATGTGTAGCAGTCCTTAATATCTTGTGGTGAAGGACTATCAGCGGTTGTAACCTTCTTAGAATTACAACCGCAGATAAATATGTCTGATCAAAAACTGAAGTCCGTTAAATCAAAAAACATGTTGCCAGGAAAACCATTGCTTTCCTGCAGTCTGGCGCACCTGACCTGTGATCCTCTCTTGCGCCATGTGATTGCGTTTTTTTTTTTAAAGGTTTAGAAGTTTAAATATTTTTTAACTTTCTGCTTTCTCCACTTGTGCGCCATACTGTTTTACCAAAAACAAGCTTTAACAGGGCAGTTTGCAGCAGCTGCTCCTATAGAGACGAGTCTCTGTGATCGGGAACTTACTCTAGTAACATGCTGCTCCCTATTTGTAAGTAACTTTCGACAGGTAGACAATCTTAACACATGCTTTAGTATGTTATGTTCACAAACTTTCCTTGTCTTGTTGGCGATCAAGACCAAAGTATCAGCCTACAGTTTACCGAAATTGTTTCCAAGGAAACACTCGAGACAAACAGTCGGATATAGACATGTACAGGCAGACAGAGTGACAGCCCCCTCGAGCAAGTCCCCGTCTGCATTTAGCCTGAACCCATTCGCTCTGAAGCCTGCGATTGTTTAGCTGGCAGCTCGGCCCCGGTGCACGCACACACCATCTGAATGCCAAGCCACTCGCTTCAATTTCAAACCTCCCACGCTAATGTTTATTTCTCCTCTTTTATCAGTGCAGAGAGGAGCTGGCCAGATGAATTAAAAGCTGCTTCCTGTCTTTGTCTGTGCCTCTGAGTGTCAGTCCACACTGGCCTGCCTGTCAGTTACACTCTCCGCAAATGGACATGTGTCTGACAGCTCCCGGTGACACTCTATCCCTCGGCTTTATGCGTTCATTCAGCTTCTTCACCCAGATTGAATGTTTAACACCTGCACATCACCATCACAATTTGGTATAATTGCTGAAAACAAACAAAACCAATCCAGAGAGGACTGTCAGTCTGTGTCAGCGTCCACGATGTAAATAGAAGCCAAGATATAAATGTTAACAAGTCTTTTTTTTTTTTTCAAACCTGAAGGGGGCGCCGTTCTCCTTGAGCAAGCAGCGCTGAAGCTTTCAGAGTCTATGCTGGAGGCAGATGGAGGAGGGAATGAAAAGCTGATAGGGAAAAATCACTTCCAACATGTTTATTCTTTCCATTAAAGCCAAAGAGAAAAACCTTTAGACTGAGAAAGCAAAAGATCCTCTTTGCACAAGGAGGCGGCAGACTTTCTGGTGACGGCAGATGGTTGGGGGGATGGAAAGAAATGGTTTCCAACGTGTTCATCCCCTTCAGCGAGGATGACTGACGGGAAGCAGTACAATAAAACTAGTTTGATGGGAAATTCCTTTTGTAATACACAAACAAATGAGTTGTGCAGTCAGTCGTGCTTGTTGAAGTACAAACACATTCAAAATTCTAATTAGAAGGAATAGTTAGGTGACGATGTAACTTGCTGCCTCCTGAATCTTCTGAACAGAATTTTGATTCAGCAACTGCACGACGAAAATTTGTTTCGAGATTCGATGTTGTTGGATTGATTTGGGTAAGTTTGACGGCAGCGTGTTTCCAGATTGAGGAGAAGACTGTTGAGAGCCCGGTGAGTGATGAGCTCATCCATTCAGCTGCAATAAGGGTTCACGCTGACGTCTGAATAACGGAGACAGCTATCAATCATCTGTCGCTTCTTTTAAACGTTGTCTGTCGCAGACAAATGATCCTCTTTGAAACACAGTGAGGGAAGTGGAAATCATTGGCTGGCTTTGCTCCGCTAACTCCCTGAGAAATGATGCTATAATCATATACAGTTTAAGACAGAGGAAGCTGAATATTGGAAAATACTGACTAAAAAATTATGCCACTGTTGGTCCAGTGTGCAGGATTTACTGGGTTTAAGGAGAATCTACTGGCACAAATGGAATATAATGTCCATAGATATGTTTTCATTAGTATTATCACCTGTAACTAAGAAGCCTTGTGTTTTTGTTACCTTAGAATAAACCTTTTATATCTGTTCTTAGAGTCCTCCATGTTTCCGAACACTGGCACTGGAGAGGAACTCTTCATGTTTTTCATGTTTGTTGTGGTAACAAGGGGTCTGCAGTTGGTTACAGTCTGCACCCTCATTGCTAGATAGCACTAAATCTGACACACTGGGCCTTGTATGAAGTATGAAGCCAGATGAGGTTAGCCTCGCTTAGCATAAGCTGACTTGGGAGCAGTCGCACACTATTTTAAGAGGGTTTGTGCAGAAACATTGTCCATGTAAGTACATACGCTCCGATAAACTGTATATAAGCGCCTTTACTTGCGTCACTTCTCTTCTGAAAGTAAGAAACTAAATTTTTTTTTTTTAACCTAAAGTGTAATCTTTTCCTAAACCTAACCAAGTTGTTTAGATGCTGAAACCGAACCAAAGCACAACCCTTTGTTAATGTCAGTGACAGTCCAAAGAGTGCTGGAAAAGTCTTGCCAACTGTAGTGAAAGAGCTGTTAAACACTGATATGATGTCGATATGATGAGACAGTGCTGATGACACTGGCAGCCCCTCCAGTAGCTCTGTCTGTGTCCTGTGTGGTTTTTTGCTCTTTTTTTAAACTTTGTTTCACTCTGCTTTTTCTACAGCACGTTTTGTGTTGATCCATCTGTTATAATCCCAATTTGCGTTTAATTAACATCACTTGCAGTATTCTTTTTTTAATTTTTTTTTTTAACTTGAATCACGTTAATTGGCAGTACATTCACTGTTGAACCCTGTACAGTTAAACTACCTCAGTTTGCACATAGTGTAGCATGATAGCTAATAGTTCTGGTGGCTAGGATATCACTTCATTGCCGTATGTGTTTTTGGACATTGTATTCTGTTCATTCTCTTAAATTCTTAATTACATTTTCTTTTTCATTCTATCGGAAAGGGTTGCTGAAAAAAATGAGCGGAACTCAAAAACCCTACATGATGCGCCTCTGCAGCCCCGCTTTACACGTGTGTGTGAGCCGCCCTGCTTGCATGGGCGCCAAACCAGAAGCAAGATGTCTCACCATGCACATGCGCAGTGTTTTGACCACAGAGTCCCTCATGTCACAAACTGACTCTTAAAGGGGAGGTAGACACAGGCTGATTTTCTCTGCAATTACGTGGACCATGTTTCTGCCCTTTTTGATAGCAAGCCTTGTAATTACATTATAGATATCTGAGATTTAACATATATAATGACTCCAGTGACAAGTCACTGTGGCTTAAGTTTCTGTAGCCTCCCTCTTTTCTTGTTTTGTTTCTACATCTACTGAGTTATCCCAGTATCCTAAACTGACTATAAATGAAAAACACAGTATTTCCTGACTGAATTTCTCCCACGCAGGCGCCACCAGACCAGCAGCGTCCAGAGCAGCAGATGTTAGAGCTTCTCTAAAGTGGACAAAGGTCGAGTCAGTGTTGTGTTAAAGCGAGAAGCGAGTGGTGACACAGTCATATCCGTCCAGTTTTTATTTACAGCAAAATGTCATTATTGCTGTGAGAAGAAGAAAGTGGATAAAATGAGACCAGTAGGTGACTTTATTAAGGGATGCTGCCGGTTGGACCTCTGCCAGCTGGCTGCATCACCCGAGCTGGTTATTTACTCGTCTGGGTTATGTAAGCGAGAGTGCAGACGGCTCTGTGTGTGGGGCTGAGAAAGGCCGAGAGACGGTGAGAGAGAGAGAGCGGTGAATTAAAGATAGAGAGAGCGTGGGAG
>CAEMYA010000239.1:1229622-1274990 GCA_903131615.1 Diplodus sargus | reverse complement strand
AAAAGCATGTTAAGTTCAAATGAGATCTTGCCTGGATTGGCATTGCTTCAACTACTTTTGGAGTACTAAAGATGTTTGGGAGTTTGTCTCAAAGCCTTGCAGGTTTTAAAGTTTTTCTCATTTCTCGACATCTCGACATTATCGTTGTCTCGACATCAAGAGAGCGTAACTTGTCAGATTCTCTTTGATTGTGACGGAGCACCCTTAACTGTTTTCTTGTTTTTGTTCTGCAGAGTACTTTGAACACAACAGCTTCGAGCAGTTCTGCATCAACTACTGTAACGAGAAGCTGCAGCAGTTCTTCAATGAGCGCATCCTGAAGGAGGTGAGAGTCGTTTCATTCTAATAGAAATCGAAGCTCTGTTACCATTTGGGTAGGGGGAGCGCAGGGGGCATCTAAGTCAACAACCTCAGTTCCATTAGGCAGCACTTACAAACACCTGCAAGTCAAAGCCGACATCTTGGAATGACTCGGGACTTTGATGTATACTGAAAGTGCTTTTTACATCATAAACACATATATTCTAAGAGCAAGTGTCATATTTTCAAATTGTAGGTGTCTCATTTTAAAGTTGAAGTGTGGATTTTTGAAAGCTCAGACACATCGAAACATAACATCGAAACTTTCAATCGTAAACATGATTTTTGAAATATTCTTTGTGATGATTACTGTTTATGTCCAGAAAAAATGTCAATAAAAAAATCAAAACACCTGGGTGATTATGCCCTGCCAAAGTGTTTCTCTTAAAAACACCTTTTAGATCAGAAGCAGCTGCAGAAACATGATGTAGAAAGTTTTCTGTTGCCTTCAGTAAACTTTGAAACACCAGCATAGACATTTTCAGCAACCAAACAACCATTAGCGACAGATGAGATGAAAACTAATGCTGTCCAAGTCTGCAATGTTCCAAAGCGCCACATTTCTGTTTGGGAAAATAATGATGCTGCTCGATATATAATTTTTGGTAAGTCAGGGTCTTCACATAATGAACTCGAGAGCACTTGAGTGCTTAAACCTCCGCCGACGCTCAACAGTCTGCAGCCTCCATAATGGTTTATTGTTGTTTGGAGTTCTTTTGACAAAATAAATTGTGAAAGAAATGCTGTACAGCTGGTGACCTTTAGGTCTGCAGTGTCACTGTTGTATAATTGTGTAATTGCTCTTCGGCAGCTTGAACAAAGGTTTTGGATCAATAAAAGGATATAATCAGACAATCTGTCCACGGAATTAAAGCCAAATATGTTTGAACTTTGTTGAAAGACTTCTCAGAACAAAAGCATTGTTAAACTACCTCAGAAAAGGGCATCTTAAAGGATATTTTGGACCTTGTTAGACTACCATTTTGTAAGACATGATGTTCCAAATGTTAGATGTCTCATTTGACCTTAAAACTCCTCATTTACAGACGAGGTGATGGCACCCAAACATCTGTTAGCAACATCCAGCATGAGAGCCTTAACCTTAAGATACTCATTTTGCATTAAAGTGTAATAGCAGAAAGCTCGGTCTAAGTGCCATTTGCAAGAGAGCTAGAATGCCCTGCGGGCGGAACCACAGCGTTGTCCCTGTCCTCATTAGACGAATGCCATACATGCTGCGAATATCGTTATGGTTTCTCATTAGAAATATCTCGTTTGCATTCCAGGAGCAAGAGCTGTACCAGAAGGAGGGGCTGGGAGTCAACGAGGTTCACTATGTCGACAATCAGGACTGCATAGGTATGGAAAAGCCACTCATCACTCCGCACTCGTGATGGTGCATTCAGAGCAGCTCCCGTTGGGCGTCTTCTATATTTGTTTTGTTGAGTTAGTTTTAATATTGATATTTTTAACCCATGTGGAGAGCATTATGTACAAAACAAGACCCACTTATAGGAAACACACATGCAGCTGGGTGTACTCATCCCTGACTTAACAGATTCATGTGCAAATGATGAATTCAGATATTTTTGGTAAAACTTGTGGTGTCAATATTTTAAGTTCTATTTCAAATATCCGGATGGTGCTTAAATGTTTAGAAGCATTCAACATATATCAGAATATTGAATTCATCATCTCAATTAGATGGAAATACACCTGCTGTAAACTAACTGGTTAGTCATTGCATTTATACAGTTGATAAGGGATATTTTTCTTGGCTACATGCAATGCCGGACATGATGCATAATGAAACCTTTCTGCCTGTCGCTATCAGTATGTGTGGTGACAGGTTCTGAATGAAAGGAGAATGTCCTTTAAGATGGTGCTGTGCAAATACAAGAATTGTAAGAGTAATGAATTACCAATTTATAATTGGGGGCGTCCTGAACAAACTCTGAATTGCTTACTGATATCAACATTTCAGAGTGACTGACTGTACTTTCCTAGAAAGAAATTCTCCGTCTTGTTGTTGGACCTGACTTGTGTCTGTGTCTATCCTTTCTAGATGTGACTTTCTAGTTTTGTGAGACTTGTAGTTCTTGCTTGGGTCTTGAGTCGGACTTTTCTGTCATAATGTTGGTTTGGGACTTGATGTTGCAGTTGACTTGAGACTTTCCTGTCTTGCTGTGGAACTTGAAGATCTTAACGTGGAACTTGACTTTTGACTTTCTCCTCTTGACTTTGTACATGACTGAGGGCTTGATGTGGGTCTTACCTGGAACTTTCCTACCATCTGTTCTTGGGAACTATCTTGGGGCTGTTCTTTTGTGATGTGGTACTTTTAGGTCCTATCTTCTGATGCAACTCATGATTTCCCTGTGTTGACATTGTAGTTTAGACTTGGGACCCGAGATGGGACTTGGAGGTTTTTACTCTGAACTTGACTTGAGTATGACTTCACTTACTGTCTTGACTTTGGACTATTAACTTTCATCTTTTCTTGTTTTGGGTCGTGTAGTTCTTAACTTGGGACTTGTTGGTCTTGACCCGAGACTAGACTTGTGACTTCCCAGCCTTGACTTTAGGCTTGCACATTTTGACTTTCAACTGTTCTAGCCTTGACTCGGGACTTGTGGGGCCTAAAGTCAAATGTGGCTCACAACTTTACTGTGTGGTTTTTTTGACTCAACTTGGGACTTGACTTGGGCTTTAAAGATCTTGAGTTGAAAATTGACTTGAGACTTGATCTGGGATTTGTAGATCGTGACTTTGACTTCACTTGGAACTTCTCTGTCTTGTTTTCGGTCTTTCTTCTTAGTTCTTAACCTGGGACAAGATTTGAGACGTTCCTGTCTTTAATTAGGACTTGTTCGTCTTGGCTTGCGAGTTTCCTGTCTTGTTGTTGGACTTAAGTTCTGAAATTGGTATTGTCCTTGACTTAAGATTTGATTTGACTTTCTGACTGCACTGTCTTGACTTTGCTCTCGAAGGTGTTACCTTGGAAATTGATCATCCATTTTTCAGTCTTAACTTGAGACTTGATCTGGGGCTTTCAAGACTTGATGAAAGTGCTTAACCTTGAACTTGTACATATTGACTTTGGACTTCAACTTCATAGCTGACATTTTAGACTTGCTTTCAACAATATATTGCTGTCTCCGCACTGAAAGATGGATAGGTTGAATATCTGTGTGTATCAGCTTTAATACTCTTTCACATGAGTGACTCCTAAGTCTTTGCCTAAGGTTTTACACAGCTGCTGCTGCTGGTTGTGCTTTGTAGAATTCATATCTGCAATTTTCAGGGGTCCTTCTTGAGCTACACGAGAAGGCGGTTGAGTTTATGATGAGCCATGAGTGGCAGCATGCTACTCATTATTGGCCTTAATGTGCTGCTGGCTCCGAGCCCTCAGTTCTGCGAGAGCTGCCTCTCCACAGTTTGACCCCAGAGCCTCTGCGCTGTTTCATGGACAGACAGAGTAAAGTGTAAAGTGATGAAGCCCCAGAGAATGTGAACTCCATTCCATGCTAAAATGTGTCTTCATTACTCCATAAACATGGAGGTAGACGAATGTGAGGGTGACTGGAGGTGAGGGAGGTTAATTATGCTCTTTGCTGATGTCCAGCTCTGTGAAATAGCATCAGTATTAGATGCTTAACTCAGCTGGAGCGAGGCAGCAGTCGGGCCAACATGGCCTGTTTACAATGAGCTCTGGTCTTTGGCTTGAAACTGAAATATATTTGTTTGGATTTCTGTTGTGTGCGGTGAAAGCAGCAGCTACTCTGGTCCACACACACAAAAAAGAGAATATTAAAATCACACTTGATGTAGCAGAAAATTAGATTTGTGCTAAGCGCAGAGACATGACTGCATGTAGTCAAAGTAGAAATTAAAACAAATTTGGAAAGCAATGGAAAATTCCACAAATGAAAGTCCAAGAAGGCAATTTTAATTGTCAACATTCATTCATACGTTCATCATTCATATGTTTTGTTCCCCAAATATAGTTCAAGTCTAACTGAATGACTTATAGTGATAGAATATTGTTCATTAAATGTGTATTCGTTCATTCATTCATTCATGTATTCATCCATTCAGTCAGTCATCCATCCATCCTTTTAATTCCAGTCAGTGTACAGGGTGTTTTAATGAAAGTTAATTTGATTACATTTGATTCATGTATTCATCCAGTCAGTCAGTTTACAGCTTAGAGAGCAAATCAGTTTTAATTATATATTATATATTATACAGCTTATTATATATTGATTAATTGGTTCATTCACAATCCACTTTTCTCTGAGCTAATAGAGTCTGGGTCATAAAAATAGATCAGTCTGTTGAATCAGCTTTGTTCCTGTCTGTGTACACGTTGTTTTCTGTGACTGAGAGCTAGTGGAGGGGGTAGATGGAGGGGATGAAGGGATGAAGGGATGGATGAAGGGATGAAGGGATGGATGAAGGGATGAGAGGATGTTTCCGGTGGTTTTTCAGTAGTTAATGTGCCTGCTGGTCAGAGCTGAATCCATTGTGCTCAGGGCTCCTCTGGCCTTGATAGTGGGAGTTTGTGAGTGGGAGTCAAACAGCCTCTCTAAACTCTTCATGTCAGGAAATATTACTCAGAGAGACTCGAGTGAATCATCTTCTCCTTCCTGTCGGGGCTGCTCTTTTATAGTAATTCTCAGACAGCGTATCTAGCTGCTTTCTCACTGGCGTCATATCAGCACACTGTGGCACCGACCTTTTTACTACTTCCTGTTGTTTGTAATACTTAAGCCAATGTATATGGAAGTATATTTCAAGTACTTTGTATGGTAAATGAAAAGATAATTCCTAGTGAAAGTGAAATCCCACGACAAAGACAAAACACAGTGATTCCTCGGCTATAATAGGCTGCTGCAAAACAGCAGTTGGAGACTCATTATGTCCTTAATTGTGCTGCTCAATTAAGTTTACCACGAATTTGCAGAATAAACTGCTTTTTTCTGCTCAGAATAAGCTTTTAAAGACAATCATATGTTCATTTTTCTTGATCTAGTTCCATAAAAGATTTTAACACCACAGATGCTGGACTTTGAAATGACCTTTTTTCAACATCACAAGAAAAAAAGTAATCACAATATCCCCACTCTTCCATCACCTGCAGAGTCAGATCAGATGAATTGGAAATCTTCCTGACCTTCACGCCTTTTCCCCTTTGATTGAGCTTTAATGTAGCTTTGTAATCATCTCCATCACCCGTACTTGATTTAATTGGTCTTGCTTGCTCAGTGGCCTCAGGTAATCCAAGGCAGTTTCATTAACGGTGCAGCTTTTGTCATGCTTTCCCTGCAGACCTGGTGGAGGCGAAGCTGGTCGGCATCCTGGACATCCTGGACGAAGAAAACCGACTACCTCAACCCAGCGACCAGCACTTTACCGACACTGTTCACAACAAACACAAGAACCACTTCCGCCTCACTGTGAGTGACGCTGAGACATGAGAAGACTGTTGTCCCTGTAAAGTTCACAAGAGGAAATAAACATCATATAAAAATACATGGGCTCAAAAATAAGATCTTACAAAGCATCCTGGACAACCTGAACAAATGTACTCGCTAAAATCTTCTTTAACCAGCACCTTTCACTGTTTGGCCACAGAAATCCAGATGAAAGAATTGAGGAGCTGATAAAAATATTAATAGGTTGATAATCATCATTCCTTCAGTTCAAAAGTGAAACTCTCCCTTTTTCTGGATGTTTGACAGTGGGAAAAAAAAAAAAAATTAAATAATTTAAAATCGATAAACTGAAAGATGAGGCAATGAAGGACAACTCTCTTTGTTAATTTTTTTGATAAAGGTGCGTGTTCAACACTTCTGTATTGAATAAAAACAAACATAATATTGAGTCGGTAAGTCAATGCAGGTTAATGCAGCAATTTACATATCATTTATTTTTCAAAATTTTGAATTCTTTTAAATTCTTCTTGAATTCTACTTTGCAATTGTACTGGAAAAACACCCAAATAAATTTAACTAATCTGAATTGGTATCTTAGATATATCTATAAAAGTTCTTTGAGTCTCGCAAAATAGTCTGTCAGAAAATGGCAAATAGTAATAGACAGTTAAAAAATGTCACAATTGGACACGTCTAAGACTGTGAAAGGAGAACACCTCATTATCTGACTAAAAACAGAATGAAATCATGTTAATTATATACCTAGAAAATCTTTTGGCAGATCCCCTGGTCCCTAATAAAGCTCTTAAATTTTAAATGCACCATCACATCCCCGGTGTTTAGCAGATGTCCAATAAAATAAAATGGCATCGAGCTTACTGTGATGAGAAGACTGGGAAACAAGAACAGGTGGGAAAATATGTTAGATTTAATTTTAATTAAAGGGCCAGCTGTCTATTGTTTGTCACATTTACTTGTGTATAACTCGGAAAAAGGAAATTGTTTATCTTCATTTCTTTTAATGTCATTAATTACAACTTTTACTATCGCTGAATGTTGCAATAATACAAAAGTAACAGCTACACTACTTGTCAACTACAGTATTTCTGTCCCTGATTTTTTTCAGTACTTATAATCCATCAACAAATGAGGCAAAAGGTCTTTCAGTCTTATAATCAGGGTTGTCTCATATTCAGGCCAATACAATAAGTTTCAGTGAAGAATAACATTGAGCCACAGAATGATGTGGTGTAGCTGACAGTTAAATTACTGAACCACTCTTAATCTTTATTTCCAGCCTAGAGTGATTGACAAGACTGGGAATTAGCATGTCATTTTAAATGGAAAATGTTCAGGAACTCTGCTGAGTCTAAGTGTTTTATTGTGTGTATGGCCACATGTGGTTCACTGTGTGTGTGTGTGTGTGTGTGTGTGTGTGTGTGTGTGTGTGTGTGTGTGTGTGTGTGGGTGTGGGTGTGTGTGGGTGTGTGTGGGTGTGTGTGTGGGTGTGTGTGTGTGTGTGTCCCTCAGGTACCCAGGAAGTCTAAGCTGGCCGTCCACAGGAACGTCAGGGACGATGAAGGATTTATTATCAGACACTTTGCAGGAGCCGTATGCTACGAGACGGTGTGTCCTCTCTCTACTTTCCTGGAGCCATCTTTAAAATAATGTTACATTAAATTATTTATTTCTTTGTCTTTGATCACTGGACTGAAGACACACTATGAGCTAGAGCTTTCTAACATGGAAGAAAGTGACCGTTCAAATGTGATTGTATTCAGATAAATATACCCACGATAGCTCAGCCAACATTTTAAAATTCAATCTGTTTTATAGATATTATTTTTTCTGGTATTAGTTGTCTTGTTTATTATTCTTCACCTGTGCAGTCTGCAGAGGTAGCAGGGGAAGAATGAGTCAGGAAGGCCAGCCTACAAAAAAAAGAACATTTTAAACAAGAATAGGATTTTTAAAGTTGAAATTGTGTGGTAAGATGGCCTTCAGGGTTCGCAACCAAGCACTGCAGCATACCCGTTGAGACTGAAATCGTGTTTCTGATTCTGTTTGAAAATGTCCCTCTCTCAGACCAAGTTTGTGGAGAAGAACAATGACGCCCTGCACATGTCTCTGGAGTGTCTGGTCAGTGAGTCCAAGGACCGCTTTGTCCGCGAGCTCTTCGAGAACTCCAACAACAGTAAAGACGTCAAACAGAAGGCTGGAAAACTCGGCTTCATCAGTGTCGGCAACAAGTTTAAGGTGAGAAAAAAACAAACCATCAGGTGAGTTTAAGGTGAAATGAATAACATGTGTCTGCCTGAAACTCTTGGCATCATGCCAGGCATGTGTCAAAATGACACACTTTTTCAGTTGCTTTCAGATATGTTTTAATGGGTACAGCTTTTAAGTTTAAATCAATAGTTATGGCCATGTTAAGGGTCTTTTTCAGAAAGTGTTGCCCGTGTGTGGCAACATTTGAATCTGAAAGCACCATTACGTTATTAAAAGTTGATTGTTTGTTTATTGAAACCTGAAGTCTTGAGAAAAAAACAAAACATAAATGGTTGTGGAGAGAGAGGTTGAGAGTTTTGCAGATAAAGCTGACATCAGCAATACTCTCTTGAACATTGATAAATCCTTCAAACTTCGATTAGATATCCATGCCAAATAGTCCTCTTCTCTTCAGATCTGCTCCCATTATCCTCTCTGTTCTGGCAGCACTTTGAGCCTCAAGTTCACTGACAAAATGTACCATTGCAAACCAATTTATATCTAATAATTAATGCTGTGATGACAAATCAAAGTGACCAACCAGCTACAAGGACCCGTTTTTTGTTTGTTCTGTGAAAAATATAAATTTCGTACACAACTGTAGTTCTGTATTTCTGTTTTTAACAGAACACAAGGGACCAAAAATACACTGCAGGACACAAACTCTGCATTCTGCAAAGTCATACCAGATCTGCTTTAACTACTCTCGCCAAAAACTGTACTGATGACACCACCATGTCAAGGTATCACAGGTAATGTGACAATCATTTGCGGAGGCTTAGAAACGCCAAACGCAGCATCTTTAACAAGCACGTCTGCTGTTGGCCAACACAGAATCTGACAGACTTTTAGTCCGAATTAAGATATCAGCGCTGAGTTTCACCTTGTGTACTGTGCATCTGAAGAAAAAGCGGTTGAGAGATCTAACCACATCCAAGGGATTCTTTTGAAATGTTGGTTTCTGTTAAAAAAAATCCACAAAGTTAAACTCTTAAATATTTGCGTAGGTTTAGGATTCAAATATCCAGCACTCAGTCGGCTGCAGTTTCATCTCATGGGAATGCAAAGATTTGTATAAAGAATATCATTAATATCAGAACAGAAAAAGCACTTTTCTGTGAAAAAAGCACATTTGGAGAACAGAGAGTTCAGCTTCTTTGTTGTCAGTGAGGGATTTTTACTCTCCTCCACTGTGACTCATCCGGCTCAGCATCTCACCTTGATATGTGTCACCTAACCAAAGGCAAGGTGAGCCAAATACCAGAGCGCTCGGCTCCACTCAGTCAAAAAAGCACATAATCCCGAGGGAGTGAAAGTGTACAGTACAGCTGAGGCAAGTATTTCATGGAATTCACAGAAACGCTGGTGTATTTGATGCCCAAACATTCGATCCTTTCCTGCGTACAGAGACGCGGTTTATATGCGCGTGATACGTCGCAGATCCTCGCTGAGAGTGTACGAATGCTGTCGATCTGTAAAGTGTTAGATCGATGCTGCAGAAGTTCATCCATTCATGAAAACACCGCATTGTGTCTTCCATTGTCCAAGGATAATTGTCTTTTAAAGGTTCTTGTTCGGGGGGCTTTCATTTGAACTTGTATTGAACAGGATGTCAGAGAGATGCACAGGAAACATGTGGAGAAAGAAAAATAGTGTAGAGAGTCATTATTGTTACATGCCATGCATTATAAGTGCAGCACACAGGGACAGCATATAACATCAAAAACAACCACAGCTACAGTTTTCTGCGTGAGTGATGTCTTGTTGCTTAGAAAAAATGGGTAATGCTTATGTGTTGTTCGAAGCAGAGTCCAGTCAAAATAAAGAATGTAATTTAAAGACAGAGACAGCTGGAAAAATAATAGCTATTTTTGAATAACGTTTAGTCATTTATGAACTAGGGTTTCTTAGCTCTCAGTTATATCCCACAAGTCTTGTTTTGGCATTTAGGGGCTCCATGGTGAACGTGATGGTGTAATCTCATTTATTTGTCGACCAAACCCACATAGTTTCCTCCTGTGGGCCAAGAGTTACTGTTGTAGCCAACCTGCTATTGTTGTTCATGTTCAGTGGATCATTTATGTGTCTGAAAAAAGTCCCTTTCTGTTCTGATTTAATAAGCTTTGGTCAGTAAATGAAATATAGGATAATGCCTGTTTTTCACTGAAAAACACTGTGGATAATATCATAGTAAATGGCTGGAATTTGCTTAGGAAATGTCAGATGTAGACGAAAAGAGTTTGCATTCAAAGAACTTAACATTTTAACATTTTAAAAAAATTCTCGAAAATGTATCCATTCTCAGAAAAAGCGAATGTACAAAATGGACTTCAAAAGAGCCAAACTGAAAGTTCAGCTTCTCCTGAATCGGATGATGTATGACACTTGATGCTGACTGCTAGAATTAGGGAGTGGATAAAAAAAACACAGGAGAGTCAGGTGCCCCAAATATTGTTCTTGGTCCTTGAGGGTTAAACCACCTGGGGTCTGCAATTCTGTTGGCAGTGTAAACACAAAACTCACCAAACTTCTTCAAAAGCTCTTGAAGTTTTGCCCTAGAAACATTAAAAAAACATTCTCTAAAACCTTCAACAGTCGACTTTAAAATGTATACAGATAGAAATGTTTTTGTTGTAGATCTATGTGAGGGGAATAAAAAAAAGTGCACATTTCAGTCCATGTGTCAGGAAGCAGCTGTTAACCATATGCAAGTTCTTCCTATGATAACAGTTATTCAGCAGTCGTTATTGGGTCATTACAAGGCAAGACAGCAAGTGAAAACAGCCAATTTGACTCCTGCAATCAAGAGCAAACAGGGAAAGGGCACTATTATTAATGGCCTGCTGACGCCCACTTCATCAGTATTCGTTGTGCAGGTGACTGGATTTGAGAAAGATGGTTCTGATGCTTTTGATGTCAAATTAATGTGATATTTCTGTAAAATGAAGGTTCCCCTGGAAATGGACTTCATATAAACTCAGAAGATATAACACAGCATATGACTGTGACAGTGTTTTTAAACAATGAAACAAAGTTCCCATATATCTGATCACAACAACTCCAAGAGTTGATTAACAAACAGACTGAAACAAAACCCAACAACAGCTAACGTATCAAACACAAATCCTACCAGTTAAAAATATTGTCTGTCATGAAACCGGAAAACATTCAGCAGTTATGTGAGAGGATATTGAAGCACAGAATTTGTCTCAGGGTGGATTTGGACACAGAAGGAGTTCTTATTACCCGTGAGCTCTGTTACCTGTCGCGTCTGCCGAAAGCCTCTCCATCCTGCGGGTTCTCTGCCTCCTTTGCCCTGGGTCTCCTATCTCTCTATACGAGCTGTGATTAAAGTTCGAAAGGTGTTGAGGAGGATCCAAATAGGCAGACGAGAACAGAGCTTGGGGCGTGGAGGAGAGGGGGACGGTGAAATTGAGCGGCGATAAATCTGAGTCAGTCGAGGTGATGGGCGACGCTGCCTTCTGGCTGTACTGACGGAGGGGAATCGCGAGCCGTGGAAGGGTTTTCATTCGAACCAGACGGCGTAACTTTGTCCCAGTCCAGGGAGCAAATGCATCATAACAGGGGTGTCATATTACAGAATCCATCCAGACACGGCTGATAAGTCAACGCTCTTTAGTCTTAAAGTGAAAGACAAAACTAGTGTGTCCTATACAGTTGAACAACCTAAGATTTGCTGCATCATGTTGGATCATCAAGTAAAAGTTTACAATCAAGTTAATCAGAGATGAACTACAGAATTGCATAATATTGATTGAACCAAAGACTTCATTTATATTTGCAAAATGCAGCTGCACAGAGTTGTGTATTTATATCATCCCAAATGGTTCCAACAACATTGAAACCCAAAGAAATCCACAGCTTTACTCAAGGTAACACTGTGTTTAATGTGGTCGCCTCTCGCTGTAACTTGTGGTACAGTCAGGGAGGGTGGAAGGCAGCAAATGAGACTAAACATAATGTGAATAAAACTTTCCAACATTACCTCATCTGTGAACAAGCAAAGCACATTTGACTACAGGAAAGTTAGTGTGTATTCGCCCCAAACAGCCGCAGGACTTTATTGTACATCAGCCAAACGCTAGCAAGCAACAACATACAGCAAGACTGTGTGTGTTTTGATTTCAGGTCAACCTCTAACTACACTCAGCACTCAGCAGAGACCTTGGTTCTCTTTTCTTTCCCCCCTCTCCTCTCTGTTACAACGTTCATGAAGTAAATTACATTTCCCCTCCAGCTCCAGTCAACATTAGAGAGCATAAACACCCAACAATGGAGGTCACCTCTGCTGATCACTGCTGCAGTCAGGTTGATTAACAGGAGTGAAGATAAATCCACTTATTAATTTCAAAAGTTTAAAAGTAATCCCTGAGCTCTCTTCCAGTTGGTAAACAGCTCCAGATCAGAGCAGAATCTGATATGACTTTGGCTCTGCAGCTGCCTTTCCTCCAGAACTCCTTGGCTCTGAGCAGCTGAGCAGCAGCTCTGTCCCCTGCCTGTCTGTTGTGTTATTTTAATAAAGAGACCTTAGCAAACAGCTGTTAATAAATCAACATATTTATCATTAATATCACGGCTCCATTTGCTGTCAGTTGTACAACATTGTTAGTCTTGCCAGATTTGACAACCCCTATGGGTAATTCCTTCAGCAGATTGAGGTAAACTTCCTGATGGGAAGCAAAGCATTTTTGGGACTTTATGAGTAGACAATGGAATGTAACTAAGTACAGTTGTGTGGTTCTTATAGTGTACTTGAGAATCTTCATTTTCTGCTACACTTCATTTTGGAGGCAAATAGTGTATCTTTTTACTCTGCTGTATTTATTTGATAACTTAAGATACTAACTAGTTGGTAGATTACGTACTGCATAAGAGCCAAAGTGGAGCATTTGTAAACTCATTTATTTAATCGTCCTCTTTAGAAAAAACACTTACTCCAGCTCATCAATTTTTTATTTTTTTGTAAATGCTTAATATGAAATCCAATCATCAGACAGGCAGATTATAGCCAGGCAACCCATTGTTTACAGTATAAACATACATGTAAATATATGTACAGTTAATTTTACTTCAGCTTTTGATACTTAAGTGCAGTTAATATCAGAAACTTTAAGACTTTTATTATAGTGTAGGGCTGGCCTTGTCATTATTATGATAGGAAACTAAATATCGTCTTAGATTTTGGATATGGTTATATCCACATTATTGATAATTATTGATCATAAAAATCTCATTTTGTTCATATTTTGTCAAAGGTACCAGAAGTCATCCGACAATATTCTTACAGTATCGATATCAATTTGGGGACTTTTTGGTCAAAAGTATTTTGATATATAATTTTTTTTGCCTTGTCCTACATTTTTGAATTGCTTTTGAGAGGCCTGAATGCACCTTTAGTCTTATCCCTGTGTGATTAGAGTGGAAGGTTTGAACAACTGGCCTTCCAAAGGCTACGTACCTTAATCATGGCTGTATTAAGAAAAACTGCATACCACGTCTAAAGATGGCGGCTTCATCTATTATAATTAAACTTGCTCAGCTGATACATTAGTGGAAAAAACTCTCTTCAGGCTTCTGTGTTTTTAGGCCCATTAATCATTCCAGAAGACCTCCTGTTGGCACATGAATGGGGTGAAATGATAAAAGGATGCTGCTTTCTAGCCTTGAATCAAGTTCGGATGAAACAAGAAATTTCTGGGTGTTTTTTGATGCTCAGTAAGACGTATTCATCGTTTAACGGCTTCTCCTTTCCTTATGACTCCTAACGATGAGTCTTTTTGGGCTAGTGTGCAAAACATCACACAAAAATCGCTTCACAGTCCAGAACTGTTTCCTGAGAGTTTGAACTTAACAGGTCACTGAATTTCTTCTTCTATGGTTAGAACTTCAGCCACTGGATGCAGATATGGTTATAAAGTCAGATTAGCCTGGACAAACAAGCACACTGTTATGCTTATAACACCTACTGCGTTTCCGCTCTGTCACTTTTATCACTGTATTACTTCACTGCACACTCCTCCATTATTCTCCCTAATTCATATACATTTATTTACATTTACATATATTTACATCTGCATAACACAGATGCTCCTCAGGTCCACATTTGCTTGATATGATTTACTACAAGGAGCGTAAATAATGCATCACAACACCATAAGTAACCGATAATGAGAGGAAGTTATGGGGTGAAGGATGATGATTTGTCCACTTCTGTTGGAATATTGATGATTCATCAGTAGTACCCAAGTTTGATGAAAGAAGCAAGTTTCCCTTTAGTTTGTGAATCAGCCTCTACTTTAAATTAATGTGTTATGTGAAAAGAAATTGGAGGTGAAATTAAAATGCATATTCTGGAAAAAGACAGAAACTTATCAGGCTGAGCCTCTGAGCTAGGAAAAAACAAGCACTTTAAATGAAAACCCTTTGGCAGTTCAGCCATTGAACAAAGATGTTGATGGTGCAAATTTATGAAAGTTTGCTTATCAGACACTCGGCCCTGCTGCTATTCCAAGTGAGTCCCATCGAATGTGAAGAATTAATCCGTCTTGACCTGCGACAGCCTGCAGAGGAAGAGGATTCCTGCTAATGCATACCAAACTGAAAGGCTTTTCTTTACAAAAGCTTATCAGGGACAAACTCTTTTCTCCCTCTCATCCTTCATTTGTCCACCTCAGCAACATCTTCAGCCACTGTGAAGCTCAACAGTCTCAGATTAATTGTTGCCTGTTGTTCCAGACAGCAATACAATAACACATTTAAAGTCTAGAGCTGCCACTGCAGGAGGACTGTTGGCCAGAGTCTGCTCCGCTTTTTGGATCCAGAGAAGTTATACATCATTACAGATCAGGAGATTTGGACCTTGACTCTTCGCACATCTTTGACTTTACATCTGGAACATCTGAGAGAAATTTGATCATATCTAGTTGATATTTTTACCTGTTGTGTTCACAACAAGATCAGTTTAGAGTCCCTTTGAAATAGAAACAACCCCATCAATGCTAAAAATACTTTTGGTATTTATTTTATGCAACTTTTTAATTCAAAACAAATACTCAAATAAAGCTCTGTTTCCATAACATTATCTCTTAGATCTTCTGCTGTGAAAATGTTTTCAATTCTTGGTTTAAGTGTGAGTATTTCTGACTCCAGTAAAACCTTAAATTGACTACAGTGAACTTTATCTCAATATGATCTACATAAGTGAACAAGACCATCAGTGATTAGATTGTATTTTTCTGTCTGTATGGTTGATAAGATAAAGTTTTTAATCCGTGTCTCACTGGGTTAGATTCCCTGCAGTATCATAACATTACAAGTGAATCTCAATAACTTTATAATCCTCAACAAAATTGCAATTACTGAACAACCAAATCTGTTAGCTATATGCTACATTTAGGCTAACCTAGGTGTAGTCATATTATAGTTATCTATCTTGCATGCCACAAATAGGTACATTATTTCACAGCCATGTGTCCTCAGCAGTGTTGAAAAAAGAAAAATAGTGTTGAAAATACATTGCAACCGTCTTTCACACCCAACAAACGATTGAGCTGGCGAATCAGGATTGATTTGTGACTGGAGCCAGTGGTGCTCTTATGACGCCAAAATCAACCAAAAAGAAAGTTCCTTGAAGCATCTTTAAACAGCTGTGCTGAGACTGCGTGTCTGTCTAACGCTTCTGGTGGCAACGAGAGAGAAAGAAGTGAGACAGCTGTTGGGTGTTATAATGTAGTGTAGCACTTATAAGATAACAAGCGCTGGTTACCCGAAAATTTAGATCAGACATTGTAACATATATCTATCAATGGGAAATGGCTAGTTTGGCTGATGGCCTCCGGACTCAGAGCCATGATCAAGTAAGTTATTTTTAACTAAAAAGAAACAAGATATCAATCTTAAAGAAGGGGATCGCCATTTTTAAAGTTTCATTGTAGATTGTTTTCGGTGTTCCCAAACTTTTGACCACTATATACCAAACCAAATTTCCTTACTGCAAATCTACTGCAAACGCCAACAGAAAAGCTCGAGAAGGTTAACTGCAGCTGGTTTGCATCTATGTTTACTTGTTAAAAGTCATTTTCATGTGTTACCTCCATCTGTGGAATAGTGTGAAATGATTGGTGTCACCAGTGCGAGTGCTACCAGAGGTCAAAACTCCTCAGAAAGTACCTTTTATGTTAGCCAAGCACATCAGGAAAGCTTGCAGAATGAGAAACCCCCCCAGCAGAATAAACTTTAGAGGTGTGAATTATTTTTTTCTTCTTTTCCTTATTGTTAGTGGAAAAATGCACGTTTTGTTTATTCTATATGTTTGGTGAACAGCTGAGTCCTGTAGTCCTGTGGAGGATGTTTGACACGAATAAATAAAACTAACAACCACGATGAACCAGATTTCGGTTTGTGCACCAGCTCAGCACTTTGAGGTTTACAGAAGCTTGAAGTCCGATCTACATTCTTTTGATCACACTCTGTCTCTCTTTATTTCTTTAGATGCAGCTAAATATTCTTCTGGACAAGCTCCGCAGCACGGTCAGTGTTTCCTCGTCATCTCTTTTTACAATGTGCTGATTTCATGTCACAGCTGCAGAATTGATGCAGCTCCTTACATCTCATAAGAGCCCCCTACAGTTTTTGTTACCCCTGAGAGGAACAGAACATCACGTCTTGACTCATGAATGTGATGGATTTGTGATTGGGTCCATGTTTCCTGCTGTTATTATAATGATGTTTCTGTTTCTCTCTCTTTGTTTCTGTCTCTTCTCTGTCTCCATGTATCCCTCCTTCTCTCCTGCAGGGCTCCAGCTTCATCCGCTGCATTAAGCCGAACCTGAAGATGGTCAGCCACCAGTTTGAAGGAGCTCAGATTCTCTCCCAGCTGCAGTGCTCCGGTCAGTGGCACTATCTAGATGAGACTTTACGTTTTACCTAAATCATGGATGTTTATCTTTCCTGCAGTTGCAGGCTTTTCTCAAATAACTTAAATAGATATTTATGGAATGTAACTAGTAAGTACATTTACTCAAGTACTGTACACAAGTACAGTTTTGAGGTACTTAAAATGTATTTGAGTATTTTCTGCTACTCACTTTTACTTTCAGGTAAATAATATAATTTTAGCCTGCTACATCAATTTAATAGCTTTAGTTGCAAGTTACTTTTCAGATGACATGCTGCGCTAAATAAGTGCACGTTTAAATGAATAGATTTATTCAACAATAAGATAATGAAAATACAAAAATGAATATAGAATCGAATAATTGTCCAGGCTGATAGTCAATCAACTCATAGTGTACAGTTTATGCATACTTGTAAATGTAACTATAATTAACTTTTATTTATGCTTTTGATACTTGCTAGAAAATAACTTTTCATCAGGGCTGTCCTGTTTTCAGTTTATCTTGTCTTGAGTATATACAGTAACACAACACCATCACCTTGTCAAAGATGGGGACAGGGCACTGAAGACAGCCAGGCAGGCAGGACGGCCCTAATGTTCAGTTCAACAGTTCTGATAAAGTTAATGCCAAAGATTGTTCAATTTTGACCATTTTACATTTAAAATATGAATATTGATGACTGTTGTACCTGTCGAGCTTTCAACAACCAAACAGAATCGCCATTTTCATAATGTATCTATCTATATATATTTGATATCGGCCGAATAATCATCTATCCGCTTTTTCCTTCTCCCATTTTCTTTATTATATCAGCTTTTAAAAATCCACTATCAGTCGACCCTTTTAAATTTCACATCAGAATACTATATTTTCACAGTAAAATTGTGTCTGGGCTACTTTAGAAAACATTTATTTATGTGATTTCCATCTATATTACTGTAAAATAAATACATTGACTGCAGTTATTAGCCTGTAATTCACTGTAAAATTACAGTAATAGTATTTATAATGTAGTCATCAGTATAACTAGATTGGATCGAGAACATGTTGGCAGCGGCTGTGATGTCATTGCAAGATGGTCCCTGATTCATTATCTTTCAGTTCAACTTGTTTAACAGATCTTCCACCAGTACATCCTGTTTTTCTATGTCTCTTCCAATTTAATGAGCTGTTATTTAGTAAAATACAAGTTTTGTTTGTTTGTTTTTATTTCACTGGTGAATATAAGTAACTGTGAATGAATAGAACATGGCAAGAGAAGAAAGGAAGATAGAGAAACCAAGGACAAACACAGGGATAGAGCACATCGGCAGCGACTTGCCATCTAAAACGAACAAAGGTGTCTTGTTTGTAAAATGTACCTCAGGAAAAATAGAACCGAAGTTCAACACAGTGATTCAGGAAAAAAAAGGCTCCAATTTAAGCAGTAAATTATCCAAAGTTCAGATTTGTTGACTTCACACTCTCACATAAAGGTCAACTCACCTGACCTGGACCTCTCTTCTACATCACAGTCGTCATCAGAGGATTGAAGGACAGAGATGATGCTGCAGATTTTAAAGCAGAACTGCTTTTTTAATCATTTTGAATCTATTGACAGTTGACAGTTTATAGAACAAATCAATACAACAACAAGTCCTGAAGAAAACACAGTTTGTAGAAAAACAAACTTGATCCATAAAACAGTGTTAAAGTCACAATCTTTGTGTGTACTCAAAGTTGAGCTGCAGTTTCTTTGATACCTTTCCGTAGTGTTCCGAAATGTAGAGAACGCTTTACATGTCCATCAAATAAAAGTTATTATATTCCTAATGGTTTTTATTAAATAAAGAAATGCTTATATTTTTTCATATTTTAAATCAAATCTAGAGTTCCTGCCATAAATATGAAGAATCACTCAATAAATCCAACCAGGGTTTTTGCAGGCCCTATAAATATTTGAATCCTCTTCCTTTAACAAAAACTGTTTGTTCTGTTGGAAGACATCACACACCTGCAGCAACATAAAAGCGGGAATGTTGTGACAGTAGAGTGTGCTGCAGGAGGCTCTGTGGAGTTTCAGTGAGATCCATCAGACCTGCAGCCACAGCAGCTAAGAAGCTCATTATCTCAGAACGGACAGGTGACACTTTTTAAAAAAGTACAGCCTGCACATTCAAGCAAGTTAAATACTCAGTGCTGAATAGAAGAATATGTGAAAAACACAAAATTAGGTCTGCACACTAGAGAACGCTCCCACGAACATTTAATACCTCCATGTGTGAGAGTTCGTGCTCAGACCGGTGACCACTAGCAACCTAATCCACCTTAAATTTAATTAACTAGCTAATCCTTCCATTTTCTGACGAGCGTCCCGGTCCAGACTGTTTTGATTCAATTAAACCTTTGAATGGTCCGCAGGTGCCTCGATTGTTTTTCTTAAGTTTTTTTTTTAATGTCAATTCTTGGAGTATCTTCATATGCTTCATATCCCTTCCATCTCTAAAACCTAAGCTAAATTAATGTATTATGTTTATTTGATAGTAGTATTAGGTATTTAAATGTTGTCATACATTTTAAAAACAGACCATGAAATTTGACTAATAAACACACACTAATATTTATTGGATATTGATCCAAAACAATTCTGACTGTACAAACATGAACAAAATGAATAATAACTAAACTATGAAGGATTGAAAGTCCATGATGCTTTCTTACTTTGGATTTGATCATGTAAAAGTTATTAAAACACATTCTATGAGGTATTAAAGGAACAGTTCACCCAGAAGTGAAAATCCATTTATTATCTCCTCCCCCCATGCGGACAAAAAGTAAGGGGGAGTTTCATAGTCCACTAAACATTTTAGACCTCCACAGCAACACAGTGTTGCAGCATTCTCCTGAACAACTAGAAGAGCTGTGGACCATAAAAGAGAACCACAAACATCAAATGGCTCCATGCAGGCTCGTCCGCTGTAATCCAAGTCAAATTGATTAAAAAGTATGTTTTTTACACCCTCCACATGCGTTTGAGCTCGCTTTTGAAGGTCTCGCAGTGAAGATTTCAGCTTAAAAATGTGTTCAAATAACGTCTTTTCAAATCGGTTTGGGATCTCTGGTCTCCTGGAGTGTTGGATTACAGCAGACGAGCTGAACGGAGCCATTTGATGTTATTTGGTTGTTTTTTACATTTTAAAACAAGTAATGACTGAATATATATTCATAAGTCTGAAATGTGGCTAGGTGAATTCCCTGTAGAAACGTGCAGATAACCTCCTCCAAGTTATTTGGCTGCCTGTATTTCCTGTGTCCCTCCTACTTTTTGACTTGAGAACCATTCTCTTAAACTTTTCTCTATTCCCCAAACTCAAAAAGGCCAGCGACACTCTGCTCCCTCCCCTCAGCTCTGGAAGAAAAGAAATTATGAGCTCGGCTTTAATATCCTCAGAGAATCCGATTCTTGCTTTCATCCACACAAGCCCGACGATGGCCTGTTCTGATACAGCAGCACGGCAAGCGCTTTATCAGTTTTATTGGACTGGGAATCGAAGCGTTGATAGTTTGGATTAGACGGGGGAGGCCTCTGTGTACCAATATGACACGGTTAGCTCCAAATAGATGTTCAGCAGCTGAAAAGGCCATAACTTACAATATGAAAACCAATTATGGTAGAGGGGTAGTAGTAGGTAGTCTCAGGTGTTTGTTGAACAAATAAAAACATGTTGATGTTAGCTTTTATTCCACATATTGAGTGATAAACTGAAAAAAAGTAGAAAAAGGTTCTTTGTCCATATGAAGAGGCCATTTTCACACGTGAGAGATCACCTCAGAGCCGTGAGGTTGGAATAACTTTAATTCACTTTTGAAAAAGGCCTTAAACTGTGCACCTCCTGTCTGATTGATGATTAGTGGCTTAAGTGAGCATTAAATTGGAAATCACTGTACAAGAGGTTCTGTAGCTTAGCTGGACTGGAAATGTACCGAGAAGATATCAGCAGAATACTGACTTTTTTAAAATCTCAAATGGTCGAAGCCCAAACATTCTCTGATTCCAGCCTCTCAAAAGTGACTCTTGACTACTTCTCTCAGTTTTGTATAGAGATGCAACAATTATAGATTTAGTTAGTACAATTTTAGTTTGAGCAAAAATACAATATACACTTTCTCATAAGTTGTATTCTATGAGGGGCTGATGAAAAACAAAATGCAAATATGATCGGTGCCAGTTCCCCTTAGTATTGTCTTCGGATATGCCTTCATATCTAAAGGCTGCTTACAAACAGAGAGGAGAAGTTGTTATGCTATTTTTACTATTGCCTTGTTCTGGTGATTCAAACATCTGGGTGACACCATCAAGATGTGTTGGTGTGTTTAAGGCGTTTCTGCTCACTTACAACTGGGAAAACCCCAACTAGGGTTGCCAGATATATATACGATAATGATCGCAATTGTACAATACTTTTGCCCTCTGTACTTTAATCAATAATGCCCACATTTCCTAAATGTCCAATGATTTGGTCATTTTGAGATGCTTGCATTAATAGCTGGTGTTAGTCTACCCTGTCTCATTTTAATCCACCTCTGGACATGATCAGGAGTTGGATCGTAGCAACTTGGAAGTGTAGCTTGAACTTTCTTAAAAAGGATGCCGTTTCTATTAAGTTTTATTTTTTTTAATGGTAGTCTCCATAAAATATGATCATTTCAAGTCTCTGGTACGATTGTTCAACATTTCCTATCGGGCAATGCCGATGCCGACACACTATCGTTTTCCCACACAGCTAATTTGAAAGGAGGTGAGCAGGTCCTCTAGCTCCAGTGTCTCATTTGAAGTCAGTATAGTCCACATCAGTGTCATCTTCTGCGGCTTTTTTAATTATGTCTACAAATTCCTCTACTTTTGTTTTTTAATGGTGGTTGAAATACAGCAGTTAGTTGCATTTTGCCCACTTACTGGATTGGATTATGGGTCGGAATGATTAGTCGTTGTCCATCAACAGATCCAAGTTCATGTGACCTTACACCCCTCCTTCTTGATATCAGCATATTACTCATTACTTGGACATTTGCATGCTTTAATTTCACAAAGTATTTTGTGTTATTAAGTACATCAACAACATCCAGTCATACTGCACCAAACTCAGGTCACCTCTGCGCCAAAATCAGACAGTCCCCAGTCCTAGTGTCTATATCTCAGCATCGATATTGGCTGAAGGCCCACAAATATAAAAAAATGTATAACAAAATCCAGGATTCTGCCATATTTCCATTTCAGATAAAGTTTTAACACTTATGCTGAGATGTTCTAGAAACCGTAACAAACCAAGTACAAGAAAAAGCACAAAAAAGAATTCTGGACCTTGACAATGAGATGTAGATTTAATCTTGAGTCAGACCAGACTGGATTCTCTGACCAGAGCTGCATTGAGCTAGTTCTTTTGAGCAGAAAGCACAGACAGGCTTAGAGGGCTTACGTAAATCAGTGGCATATTAAAGCTGTGTAATACCTTGTAAGTTAAAAGTAAGTACTTAATAACCGGTGAGTGATTTCACAGGGAACCAGTGGAATGAGACTAACACAGGGATAAAATGTTGAGGAACTCTGATTCCCATGACTCACTTGGCTTGAAGAAGCTGAATATTTCTTGCAGTGAAGGTTTTATGGATCAGGTTTGAGTGTTTGCTCCCGAAAAGGGCTCCAAGGTGAACACGCAAACTTTGGAAAATTGCTTTGGTGTAATTGTATTTGTTGAGGAAGATATCACGAGTAGGGTTGCCATGTAGCTTTTTTTTTATGGTGTCCTTTGGGAAACTGTAAAGCAATTACAATTGGGGGTCTGATCTGAGTCATGTGCAGCTTCGGGGCTACAAACAGGATTTCAATTTGATCTGTATTCGCAATAGGAAAGTTCGATTACAAGAGAAAGTTGTAATGTTCGGTGAAATGAAATGGCTTCCACTTTTCCCTCCACAGAATTGAAATCACATGATTTTTTTTTAGCCTGGTGACCAAAGTGGATGTGTTAATGTTGGGCTGTAAGTTTGTGTTGCTCTGTTGGGTTAACACAGCTATGGCAAGATGAAATGCAATGAGGAGGTTGAGCCTGCTAGCCTCCTAACAAGCAAACACTTGACGGAAGACATCTTATTTCTGGAATTTTCAGTCTCTCTTGTCACGTTGCCATGCTTATGCTCTGGTTAGGTTTAGGCACCAAAACCACCGCCACAAACACGACCAGAGATGGCCCGACTTCCTGTGATATAAATCTGGTTTTGTTCACCATAAACAGGACTTAAACTGTCCCCAGCGCTCCTTAAAAATACCCTGAGTTGTCATGCTTACAAATACCACAACACAGACTTAAAATGCAACCACGAGTTTGGCAGCCTTGTAGTTTGTAACTCTGTCACTTCCCAATGTGAAAGTAAGATCATTCAGGATACTGCAGCCGCGTTTAAGACTATGTCCTGTACGTCATCTCTACACTCTCTGACTTTAATGGTTGTACAATTCTATGAAACAGCACTCTGGTGCAGGGGAGTGACAACATGACATAAAAACACCCCATGTTAAACGACTTCTGTTATAACTTAACGACAGTTATACACTCTGCTGCATGTATGGTTCATTTACACCGAATGGCAATTGGTAACATCTGTCTATGAAAGAGCTCTCAAAGTGATTCCTTTGATATACAGGCTTTCAAAGTAGAATAGATGAGAGATGATGTTTCAAAGAGGCCAACTCGTCTGTGTTTGCAGTGGGTCTATATCAGCAAAAATACTTTGATAGGTTGAGGAGAGCAGCCTGGGAAGTTGTGACAGCATAAACACCAACAGAAAGAGAAAGTGACATTGTTGAATGTACATAAAAAGCAGGCTTGCAGATGATGCTGCGATAATGTGATCTCGCAAATCCAGCTGCCTCACAAGGCCAATAACAGTCTGACAACTGACTGAAATTCCTGTCCAATAAACTGTTCTGTGTTTCTTCCCTGCCTCTGTAGGTATGGTGTCGGTGCTGGACCTGATGCAGGGTGGCTTCCCGTCCAGAGCCGCCTTCCACGAGCTCTACAACATGTACCAGAAGTACATGCCTCCGAAACTCACCCGCCTCGACCCCCGCCTCTTCTGCAAGGTCAGTCCACCGGGCCTCAGTGGCTGATTCAAGCTTTTATTTTTATTATGACACTTCTCAGTGCTTATCAACGTATTTCCTGTTTGTGTCACAGGCTTTATTCAAAGCTCTTGGACTGAATGAGATCGACTACAAGTTCGGACTGACCAGAGTGTTTTTCAGGCCCGGGAAGGTGAGCTCCTCTGAATTCCTGCTTTATTCCCCCCTCGCACCAGATAATATAGGTATTGTTCCTTAAAAAAAGACAATAGGTTCAGACGGAAAGCACATTAGTCATTTTGGCTGCTGAGGTGAGGTGAGGTGAGATGAGTTTTTTTCTGAACCAGAGCCAACAGATGGGATTTTTGTATTTCCCCTCCAGATGAATAATTCATCATATTTGGGTTAGACATGCGGTGTTCCACGGGGGCTTTGTGAGAGTGCATAGGTTTGTTGCAGAGGATCTCGGTACACGCTGTGCAGGACAAACTGTAAGTCTGACACTGTAGATTCAGCTTGGAGGATAAATAAACACTTCTGTCCTTTGTTGGCGGAATCGGATGCTTTCATTACTCCTCACGTCCCCTTTAGAAGCATCAGGGATCTGATGTTTGCTCCGACGCCCTCCAACATAGACGTTACATCACATGTTGCTTGTAAATAATTGTTTAAGCCTTCAGCAAACTTTAGACGGCGGACAAACACGTTTCAGGCTTTAGCTCTAGAATCCACAGTCCTAGGGATCGTTTTCATGGTCATGGTAAATTAGCACAAGCTGCTTAGAGGCTTTCTAGCTGTTAATGTGAAGCTAGTGGACGCCTTGAGGGTCAGCCGGTCGACAGCGCTGCATTTATAAGCCACATTGTCAGGAATCCACCTCCCTATAAGGAGGCACGGCATTGAGAAAATAATATTCAGCAGCGGCAGACGCTCAAGGTCTGGAAGTCAGAGGTTTCCAGAGGACATTATAACAACACAACAAATCAGATGCACTATCACAGCTCGCAGACCTTCAAATCAGGTGTAGGAAGTGTGAGAAAGCACTCAGCAGCAGCGGTTTGATCTTTCTTATAAAAGATAGAGAAGAGAAAACTGAATTCACGCTTAATAGATATTTACTGTATGCCAGTGCTTCTGGCCATGCTTTAATAAAATATGACAAGCTTTTTCACAGACTGTAGACATTGCACATTATTACTAAATTAGCTGCAGGGCCTGACAATATAATGATATAGGTTATATTAATGTGTGAACACCGAGGCATTTTGTTTTTCTGTCACCACAGACTTATAAAAATGTTGTGACACTGGGTAAAACATCGATCCAAACAGGTGTTTTTGGAGCATTTCACAACATTCACAGTGTTTGGTTGTTCCTGTCCCAAAGTGACATCAAATTCACAATAACCATGTAATTACAAAGATCAATGAATTTCCGGAGTTTGGAAAACATCAAATATTTTGTCTTTGTACTGTTTTCAATTGAGTATTTGTCAGAAGTAGTAGCAAAACAAACAGACTCTTTTGAATTCGGGCTTGCACAAGTTCAAATGCTTTATGGCAACATTATCGGATTCATATGGTTTTTGCGTCACTGTTAGGAGGAACCTTGATTTTTATTTTTTTATTTTTAAGTGTCAGACATAGAAAAACTGAAATGTATTACATCCAACTGTTGGAAGTTGGATCAGGAGACTGTTTGCACTTTTTCACTTAAAGCTGCTGTAAGTTTAGTTGTTGTTATTGCTAACTGTCCCTTTTCCAGTCAGAAATCTCCTGCCTTCTCTCTATGTCACCACATGAATGTGCAGTGGTAATCATCCTGCTCTGACAGGAACACCTCCTTATGGAGTTTTTGGTCCTAATTGGATAAAGTGCACAGCCATACCAGAAAATGGCTTTCTTTCTTTTCTTTACTGCATGAGCAGGAGGCGAAGAGACATGGCTTACTGGCCAAACACTATATAGCAGTGATTGATGGAGTAGTAAGAAAACATCAGTCAAACAAGCAAATAAAGTTTTTTTTTATTTTCTACAAGTAATGCTGGAGCTTTTTGACCACTTTAAAAATAATACTTACAGCAACTATAATCAATTTGTCAAAAGAGTTATCATATCAATTATTTCTGATCCACCACTCATTGCAGCTCTAAACATGACAGAGAATTACAAATGACATTTAATTACCTGGAATGCAGCTACGATAAGTTGTGGAAATATAAAGATGGTCTTAATTGGGACATTCACAATAACCACTTTTTGTTGCACATTATATTGTTCCAGAAATGATTTGTTATAACAGACTTCTTCTGTTAACAAACACACATGTAAAGACAAATCATTTAGTGTTCCACAGGTTGTAGAAGACAAACAGGTTCTAAACATCTTGTTCCTCCCCTGCAGTTCTCAGCTCTGATCCTGTTCCTCTTATCGTTCTCAGTTTGCAGAATTTGACCAGATCATGAAGTCGGATCCGGACCACCTGGCAGAACTGGTGAAGAAGGTGAACAAGTGGCTCATCCACAGCCGCTGGAAGAAGGTCCAGTGGTGCGCTCTGTCCGTCATCAAGCGTAAGCAGCTCCTGCTCTGGTCTGCACAAGACCACAGTGTTATCATGGGAACAAAAGATGTCTGTCAACGTCGCCAGATAATGAAAACTCTCGTTAAAATAAGATGAAAAACACTTAGAAAAAATGTTTGTAACACCAGACTGTGACAGAAAAAATATAGTTTTATTTGTTTAATTTTAGTCACCATTTAGTCACGTGTGTCGGCTTTTCTAATTAAAGATGTTAGATTATATTCCAACATATACCCGGACTGACTGCAGCAGCTATTGGCAGCGGTTTTATTCAGTTAAAGCCCTTGAGTGCCCTTGTTTCCATAAATAAACCAGCCAACAGAATATTTCACTGAATGAATGGGATGTGGATAACTGGTGTTCAGGGTCTGTGTGGATCCATGAGTGACCAAAAACACCATCTGCTATCAGAAATAATGCTCAGGAAAAAATGCCAAAACTATTAATACTCGGCATTTCTTACTTGTAAACAGTAAAACAAAAATCTGCCAATGGAACAAGTGAAAATAGTCTAAAAACAAGCACCCATGTCTCACTGAAATATTACTTTGCAAGTGATTGTGTCTTATACTGAGTGTAAGGCGATATTTTGACTGGAATTAGACAAATATACTGGATATATTGGGTTTTGCTCTGTAAACTTCCACCAACCACTGTTATGCAGAAATGTACCGTGTTGTCAGCATTGGAAAAGAAAATAGGTGTTATTAAGCCACATTTAGTCATGATACAAAGGGAAGTTTGAAGGGAAGCAGATGCTTATTGGAGAAATTGTCCTCAACTGTGACTGAAGAAATGACCATACTTTTTTGAAATATATAAAGGAGGGCCAAGGAAAAAATGCTAATTCCCACAGCAAAGACCAAGTATTTCAGAACTGAACAGAGTGTTTACAGTCCAAGGTCCTGGTTCTCTGCTGTAAAACGATGGATTGCTCACCTCAATTCGAGGTTGAGTTTCCCCAAAGTGAAGGAGTTTAAGTATCTTCGGGTCTTGTTTGCAAGTCAAGGTAAGATGTGGTGTGAGATCAACAGGCAGATCGGGACAGCATCAGCAGTGATAAAGAGGGACCTGAGCCTGGCGCGATTTACCCTCCCCTTTGGTTGTGAGCTATTTCGTGACCGAAATAAATCATTTGTGGATAGAAGTGGCTGCAGTGATTTTTCTCCATAGGGTGTCTTGGCTCAGTTTTAGAGATGGGCTCAGGAGCTCATATATCTTTCCTTCCTTGGTGAAGTCCCACAAATTTTAATGAAATATAGTTAAGAATTAAGAATCCTACATGTTAAGAGCATTGACCAAATTGAACCTGAGCCCCAGTTTGGACAGCATGGTTTGGACCATCATCTTGTGGCTAAAATGATCCAGAATGAAGATGTGTGATTAATTGATCATTATATGCGTTCACATCATCTTTTTTGGAGGGAAAAAACGAACCTTTTGAGTTTTCACAAATCGGGAAAAGTTGAGACAAACATTCCAATCCCGTACAATCCCGTTTTCATAACACATTTCACCCAAAAGCTTTCATAGATTTAGTTTAAAATTAGATATTAAAGAACAGGACTTGTATCAGAAGCTCTGTGTTGTTTGAAGCAATGATTCCAATACAGAGTTAATTTAAAGAAGAGCTCAGGATCAGACTTCCTCTAACCAGTCTCGTCTCCTGGAGAGAACCCCCCCAAAACAGCACTGATGTTGATACATTAATGTGGGTAGGGCAGGAATCATTTTGTGTTTTCCACAAATCTCAGTGGAAACTTTTTATTTGAAGGCTTGCACATAACACTGACATGATACCTTCATAGCCATAACTTGTGACTGTGAACATAAAGGGGGTCTTATGTGACTATTGTCATTAATGGGGTTCGATATAAGAAGATTAGTAATTTATGTGTATGAATCCATTTTTTATTGGCCATATTGTAATGTAATGTGAAAAATGAGACCTTCCCATCTCCATCGCTGGTCTATACAAGCCTGAAGACAAGTGGTTGATGTAGTTTAGTGCTGCTGGACTGTGTTTTTTTTGTTGTTGTCAAGGACTCTGTTTTCCATGACAGCCCAAACAATGTAACTTTTTTTAAGTTCTCGAGTGCCTTGTCTCAGTGCCTCTCTGCTGCTTTTATAGAGCAACAGTTGGTGAGGTTTACTTAGAAATGCAGTCCGCTAGTGTAAAGTGATGACCGATTTCCAACACAACACACATGTTCCACAGAGCAGTGTCATTTGCTTAATAATCTCACCTTAATGCTGAGTTGACATTGTTTGTTCTACCGACGCATAAACTTAAATTAAAAAGGCTGTTAGGATAGGACTCAGCATATTTCCACCAAGGCCCAACAGTCCCCTTTAGTTCAGTCTCATCCAATACCTTGACATCTTGATTTCTATTTGGATCCACTTAAAATTGTACTCTCATAGATACCAGACACCAAAATACACATGATTATTTTCACCAAAGTGTAATGGGGTCTACTCTAGGTTGAGATCCGTCTTCCATTTAAGTTGTGAGGAAACTTATTCAGTATTTTTTGTGTAGACCAGACAACAAATGGACCCTGTCCTTGGCTCCATGGTCCTGTGAACAGCCCATTCGATTAAAGTGTTAGTAGTGATACAAACTCAATGCCGTTGATGGCTCGTATCAGCCAAACAGTAGACTAACCTCTCTCCCTATGCCTGTCGCAGCCGCCACCCTCTGTACATTCACTCCTTACCCTTCTCAGTTCTGTGTTGGAAACCCGATCATGCAAACAAGAGATGGATCAGTATGCACAGGCGGCCTCACAAAAATACCCGAGGGCCCTGTGGATGGAGCGGAGCACCACAGCAGAACAAACCATGGGCGGCGGTGTATCTGCAGCAGAGACAGGCTGCTGTTAATAATGTGGGGTTGAGCTCCTGGAGGAGTGGCGTATCTGTCTGCTTTCGTGCGTTTATCACTGCAGTCTGAGGAGAGTTCACGTCAGTCACTGCAGGCTGCTATCATAGCACTTCTCTCTGTTTGTGTCTGGCTCCATCTGTCTTCATCTCAGCTCGTTTCCCTCTTGTCATCCTCATCATGTCGTTCTATCTCTCTTATCAGTCCTTATCTCCTTCTCCACTCTTTGCTCTCTTTATTGATCACACAGAAAATGAGCTTTATTGGCAGGAACAGCGACACCGGTTTTAAAGGCAGCTGCCAGAAAATGCTCTGTGAGTTCTTCAATTATACTGAGTGTAACCAGTCTGTGATCCGTAAATGCAAAGTTATTCATCAGTTCTGTTATTATGGAAACTTATTCTGCAGTTCTGCAGTTGCAACAAGATGAAATAAATCTGGCAGCGAGTAGAGGCGTTATCGATCTCTGTCTCTATTTATCTTGCGGCTCTCCATCTGTTTTTCCCGAACTCTTTAATTTTCTCACCTCAGTTCGGAATCGCTTCACTGGCACAGCAGAAAAAGAAATATCGCTGTTGCCAAAGACGGAAAGAAATGGCTTAAATTGAATCACAAACAACGTGTTTTGTTAAGAAATCAAGGAATTCAGCAAACATAACAGCATTAGCCACATTTGCATACGAAAGCATTTCACCATGAATTAAATCAAGAATATAGAAGATTGAGAGGGATGACAAGGCGTCTTTATAAGGAGAAAGTTTGCAAACTCAACTGGGATCTTATCTGTGTATACTTTGAAGCAGAAACTGAAGCCAGGCTTGGAGGGGCAGCTCAGGCCCAAACCTGATGGTTCTGGCCTGCTTAAGTCTGACTGAGTGTTAAACTGTACTTTTTTTTTGCTAGAGCCCAATTTGTGTCTGTAGCAGCAATTATGAAAAAGACAATCAATAGCTGGTGACAATGAATGATAACAAGAGAGTTTTCTGGTGTCTCCTACACCCACAGGTGTTCCTGCAGGGGTATTTTAAAAGGGAACAATTATAGCTACATCAGTGGGCAGGAGTAACAGCACTCAGATGAATTGTTCAAGATAAAGCGCTTGTGATCAGGTTGTACATTATAAAAAAACACAATGCAAATAGTACAACTCATGAGTCCGATGGAGCATTTCAACAAAACAGTGGCTTTAACTCCAACACACGTCGTAACATCATGACTGGAGAAGGTGTCGTGTTTCCACAACACGGGCGATTAGGACTGCTGCAGTCACGTGACACGGGAGTGAATGCTGATTGTACCCGTTCACGTTGAAGACAAAAGCCAGGTGTTGGCAGGTGTTTTGACCAGTATGAAAGGACTGCAGGTGTCAGTGTATCACATTGCTTATGCTAGAATAAATGTTCTATTCAGTCATTCATGAAAACTGAATCTAGATGATTTCGTACCTCAGACTCTCATGGGCCAGTGGCTCAGTTCTTAACTCTTCTAAGAGAAGGGATTATTCTTTTGATCGGCCCAAGTAGCACTTCAGGAGCAGTTTGAGGATGTGGCTGTGGGAAAGAGGGACATCTTCTGTAATAGCGATCGAGATAAGTGAAAGACAATGGATGGTGGATGATCCCCCTTCACCTGGCGGATGTTGAATTCAGTGTGACTGCTTCCGACAGTTCGTCTGTCTAACTCTCTGAAACTGTCACTCCGACATTAACACCCACTTTTTCCGGGATCAGCCGGCAGTGAGGAGGTGTAAAACTTCCCTCTTTAGCTCCTTTTGTCATTTGTTACACAACCATTTCTGTCACTTGCAACATTATGAAAGACTTCCACGAAAGACTGCAGTTATCCTCATATTAAAACAAACTGCCTCCATGACTCTGTGACCCTATAATGAGCCCGGACAGCTCTTGACGCATTTGATTTCTGATGCGGTCGCTCAACGTGGCATACAGATTCTCCTGATCACGACCCGACCCTCTGAGGTTAAGTTTTGCAGGAACTTGACTAGTCTTTTGTTTCTGTCTCTCACAGTGAAGAACAAGATTCTGTACCGGACCAGCGCTTGCATCATGATGCAGAAGACGGTCCGGATGTGGCTGTGCAGGAAGAAGCACAAGCCGAGGTGGGTGTCCTGTCGTTCTTTCTTCCTCCCTCTCTGTCTTTGCTTGTTCTCCTCCACCCCTTCCTTCCTCCTGTCCTCCATCTTCTCCTCCATCGTCCTCTCTCCCTTCCAATTTAGATTTGCAACCTCGCTCCCTTCAGCTCCATTGCTCATTTTTCCGTCCCGCTCACCTCCCTCTCTGCCTTCCTTTTTTCATCATCCCATCCCTTCCCCTCATTACATTCGTCTTCTTCTCGCTCTCTCCCTCACCAGCCTCCTCTAGTTCCTCGCTCGCTCCCTCATCCTCGTCTTTCTCCTCCCCTTCTTCATTATCTGCCACTTTCACAGCTCAGCAGTGTCAGTCTGCCTGACACACAAACACACACACACACACACACACACACACACACACACACACACACACACACACACACACACACACACACCTGGCGACGCGTACCGCTCAGCTTATTACCTCCGATATTCAGCGATAAATAACAGAGCCCTGGGGGGAGGCAGGTGGGAGGAAAGACGGAGTATGCAGGTGAAGAAGGGTTTTTTTTTCTCTCTCTGCAGGGGGTTTAAGTCTGATCTGGCAACCTGCTGGTCCGTGCGAACATGCGGTGTAATTGTGTTTGGGTGTGCTGCTAATGAGGTGGAGTGTGTGAAGAGGGGGGGGGGTTAATTAATGAGTGAGGCGGAGTTTGAGCAGAGATGAGATTCAGTTAACAAATGCGAAGAAATGACAGACAGCAGAACCAGATGTTGATGATGACGTTTCACCTCTTGGATGAGAGGTGAAACCTCTTCACGAAACTGAAACATGTCCAGTTGCCTACAGCATACAGCACTTAGAAATAGAAACAGATGTGAGGCAAAGTGATTGTTTTCCAAAACAGAGTAGTATCTACAGAATGTTGCGTTAGGGTTAGTTTCAAAGTATCCTCCCTGAGTGACATTCAAATCCAGCTCGACATTATCTGATTTTTCTTCTTCTTTTTTTTTATAGCCGCACCGGCTTAATCTTAAAAAATCTTGGTGGCTCATCATTTATGCACATTTCCTCCAAAAGTCAGCCTCAAACTTTGAGATCATGACTAGAATTCGGAAAAATGTTCCCTCCATGCATTTCCTGTCTCCTCACCATCATTTCATATTAAGATCTTTTGCCTCCACATTATATCTGTTGTCCAAATGTACTTAACATTCTCTTGAACAACCCCCTTGGCCGAGGCTCATGGGTATTTACGGACAAAACACGATTGCTCAAAAGACTTTATCATCAACCTCAAAGCTGTTTTAACTGACTGTCTCGTTTGTGTTTTAGGATCGATGGGTTAGTGAAGGTGCGTAGCCTGAAGACAAGGATGGACCGCTTCACTGAGGTGGTGGCCGGGCTGAAGGAGGGCAAGCAGGAGATGAGTAAGCAGATCCAGGGTCTGGAGTCTGCAATCGATGCTCTGATGGGCAAAATCAAGGTGGGTGAGATGGAAAAGTTTGACATTTCTGTTAATCTGGCTCCATACGTGCTGTATTCAAATACGGGTGTTATTAAAAGCCTAAATTCCTCCTGGTCCTTTGGTGGGAGCTCTTTGTTGTTTTGTCTGCTCTGACAGGCACGTACATATGAAGAGTGTTGCTTAAGAAATAGGATTTCCACCATTCTGACAAAAGTGCCACCTACTCTCAGCAGATGATGGACAGCATGAAATTAGACCACGTTCTGCTGCAGTTTGACAGACAGGTGCTGCCTCAAGTCCTTGTTTTAGAAATGAGAACAGAACGGATCCACAGGACTTTTAAATAGCGTCCAGGTTTGGATGTTTTTTTCTAATTCAAACAGCGTTCATATCTTTTCATGTGGGCAGATAAAGAGACGGTAGATTTAAGTAAAAGATTTTTGACATTATGAGTGTGTGATTCAGAGATATTTACCCAAACTGATGGATAGTTGAGACTCTTGACTTCTCATTATCATAATGGTGTTTGCTGTTGAACTGGATTGAATCGTGTGCTTTCTCTGCCTTCTTTTGAGATAATCTTGCCCATGAATGTCATTAATCTTTAATTCCTACATTAGATTCTCTTTCCTTTGATTTTCATAATTTAGCATTGGAGTCTTCTTTATCTGCCCCCCACTTTTTTACTATGGAGGAGTCTGTGAGTCTGACAGGTGCTCGCCACAGTAAATGTCGGTATTAGAAGGACAAACACTGCGGTGAGACTCACCCGGCAGCTTTGTAGTAGAGGTTGCAGTGACAGCAGATGAGTATGAATATTAATCTTCCCTCCTCAGGTTTATATTGCCGCCGCGTTAGCCGTCACATCGCGCTCTCATAACTGAGCCTGAGCCATATAGTGACACCGAACTGTGAGAATTGTTTTAAGCTCCGGTGGAGACCAACTGAGATGTTCTAGTCTGATGCATCAGTATCCGTCTGCAGCTCTGACATCTCGTAATCACAGCGAAGCACATCCTCAGAGGTGCTTGTATTTTAGGCAGCGACGTAGATCCTGACAGCTTTACTTCAGAACAGGAAATAAAAAGATTTTTATGATGACTGCCCCAGAAACACTAGAGCGCAGCTGAGTCCTGATGGTTTCTGGGTGGTTGTTGTGAGGTTTCTTTTAGTGTGACACTATAAGGAGCCAAACACATGAACATTGCAGCTGTATGTGACAGCCGAACTAGCTCAAACATATTTGACTCTTCAGGGTAGTTGCATGGATATCAGTACAAGCAAACTACAGCCTGGTTTCTCAACCTGCAGTATAGAAATCAGCTATTAATTTCACCGAAGCTGAGAACAACTGTGCCTGCAATATTTTTTGTTGATCCCATTATCTTGAGATGAAGTCATTTTTTAAATTAATTTATCATCTATCAGGAGACAGTAACACTTGCTTATGCTTTTCCACATTGATAACCGTTAAAGGAAAACTGCAAATCTTTTAAAGTGGAAGTTGTTGAGACCGTGTTGAGTTTCATCTATGGTAGACTGACATCACTTAGAACGAAATTCAACTCCTGATGTGATTCTTGCTTCTGTCTTGGAAATAGACTGTATGCTGAATTTAATGAGACATCATGTTCAGTTGAGAAAATTAGAAACACAGTCTCTCCCAAATAAAGGCTCCCCTGATTTAAGACATCTTTATTAATTCAAGCCCCAACAGTCCAGAAACATCATCATAGTTTCATTTTGATTTTGTGTCCATCAGAGCACCAATATGAGCCGCATCGATATCGACCACGAGTACAAAGCCCTGGTGACCCGGTCGGAGCAGCTGCTGACCGCCATGCAGAACAAGAAGAAGGAGGAGGAGGAGCGCGAGCGGCTGCGACGCATCCAGGAGGAGATGGAGAGGGAGAGGAAGAGGAGGGAGGAGGAGGAGCAGCGCCGCAAACAGGATGAGGAGGACAGAAAGCTGTAAGTGGGAGCGGGTTCATGTTGGAGTACTTTCACAGTTCCAGCCTCTTAACTGGCGCCCCGCTGAAATATTTTTGTTTTGCTGTAGCCCAAAAAATAAAGAGGTACTCGTCAAAGTTGCCGTATTTTGACCCAGTAAAAAGCCACTTTTCAGTAAAAAATGCCGCAGTGGACAAATACACTCACTGAACACTCATTTTAAAAGATGGAAGCAGGGATTTACATAATGAGATCTCTGCTCCAAAGGATGTGTTTTTATGTAAGCGGGCTGTTGATTTGACATTTTCTGTATTTAGCTGACACTCTTGTCCAGGGTGATTTACAATGAGCACATCAGTAGAATAAGCTTCAGCTCCCCAGTATCCATCATTAATGCAGAACAATAGCAAGGATGTCAGGGGTCACAAGCCTCAGAGTTATGAGAAAAAATTCAACAACCGACACCAGAGGATGGATGAAGCGTTTATGGTCTGATGGAGAACCGGACAGTCCCAATCTTCGCACAGATTTAATTCAGGTCTCCGCAGCGTACAATCCTTCACCATTATGTCAAGAAAGGCTGAAGGTTGCTTATGAAAGCCCAATTCCACCATGTGATTTAAAAAAAGATCCTTTAGGTCATTATGATCCTCTAAGAATATTGAGATAGTATCTCAAAATAACACACGTCTTACAAATGTGCGTAGGCCTCTGTGTTATTTCTTTATATTCATTAAATCAACAGAAGTAAGTGGTTGACACAAATGGAAGCCATCATAGGGCATTTATTTTGATGATGAGCAATTCCTCCAAAGCATCAAAAGTTAATTAATTAAAATTATTGTCTTTGGACACAGAGTCAATATTTTGAGATAGAAATACAAAGACTTTTTTCCAAACACCAATTATTTTGAGATACTAAGTTATTATTTTCAGTTATTTCCAGTTACAAACATATTATGTGGGGATCTCAATATTTCTTTTAAATATAGTTTATATTCTATTCTCTAGTCATTATTACTAGATTGAGAGAGTAAGTCTTTATTTTGAGACACTAAGTCATTTTGGGATATTAGGTCATCATTTTTGACATAGTAAGTCGTTATTTTGAGATGATAAGTTATACTTGAAATTCTAAGCCATTATCTTAGGATACTAAGTCATTATTTTCATATACCAAGTCATTATTTGGGGATATTTAGGCATTATTTTGAGGAAATAAGTATTTACAGGATAACAATTAGGTAATTTAGCAGACATGTTTGTCTTAGTGCCTTACAATACAGGATAGGATAGGATCTGTTTTCTGTTTTGGCAGAAATGTGACTCCATAGTTTCATACTCTCTTGTCGCGTTAGAAACAAAGGAAAAACGGTCCCTTGAACAGAAGTAGCTTTCTTTAACCATAACATCTTTTAAACCAAAATGTGATCCCTCTGACATGTACTCAGTGACCAGTTTATTAGATACACCTAGCTTAAACAATTTGGGCAGGCTAAAAAACAGAAACACAAAATGCAATACAGTTCAACAGCAAAACAAACCACGAAGAGTGAAGAAAATCTGTGTTCTTTCTTTGTGTAGTCAACAAGCCCTCTCCCCAGGTAGCCAGCTCTCCTTGACACGTCCTTTTGCCATTCCATAAATGACACCATGTAAGTGAGCCCTTGAATGGATCGCGCTCTGCTCACGGTTACGCTGAAAATTTCATTTCCTGCCCAGATTGTGGCAGGCATATTCCTCACTCATGTTTGACCCCCACGCATCTCCCCTCCTTCAATGATATGGAAAGTCTTTTAGGAGGACTGATGGGGGCCATCGTGTTCGTCACATACCACTACCCTCTAATATAAGACATTAGAGGCGACAGCCCAAATTTTATGGCCCACTTTCTCTTCCCTTTAGTCTCCTCCGCCGGCAAGTTATGAAGTCCCAAGATGAGGCTGAAGGTCACAGACTGGAGGTCATGAGAGTGTTGGCACTCTGATGGAGACCTTGATAAAAGTCACTGACCCTGTAAGACTGTGTTTTATAGGATATAGTCAATATAGTGCAGGTTTAATCCAAACATTATTTAATAGGACTTGTTCAAGCCTGCCAGTCGATGGAAATTTCTCCCTGCAGACTGCAGACGATTTTAAATGCTTCAAACATTGTGCCTACAGAGCATGATGTTATTGTTTCTGTTCGACATTTGGCTGAGTTTTCTATTCAGAGCAGTTTGCAGCGTGTGAAGCGGCACAATAACCTTAAATTCCTCAATGACCAGAGAGTGCAGGCAGTCAGTAGTAAGAAGAGCAAGTGTCAGAGCTGTAGAGCTCTTCTGTGGTGCACCACAAAAATACAAAGGCAAAGAGCGAGAAGATAAAAACAGTTTAAGAGCAGCTGAAAGGCACAGGAGAATATTTCTTCTTTTTGTGATTTAGCAAGTGATCCATCGTTTGTCACTTTCCAAGCAAAAATGACAGCTATTATTTGAATAAAGCTTCTTATTTGAGTCATTTTCCTTTGTTTACGTGTCTTATGTGACAGCTAAATTAAAATCTTTTAGTTTGGGAGTATTTAGTGAATAAAAAATGTCATTTAACGGCATCACCTTAGACTTAAGGAAGCAGTTATGGACATTTTTTCCCGATCTTTGGATATATTAAAGACCAGACGACTCGCCAAATAATCTGGAAAATAATTGCTTGAATTATCAGATTAATATTCATTAGGAGCAGCCCGTTATCAAAGTATTATTAAGATAACACTGTAATTAGTTAGTATTAAATCTGCTCTAATCAGCAGAAGATGTACTGACTGTGTGATGTGAAAGCTGTGATTGCTGCTCAATGAAGCTTTTTTGCTTTGTTAAACTCATATTTTTGGTTCTAGGTCACATTTACTGTGGTTACTTTCATCACACAAACTTTGATAAATCCACTGTTCGCTACCAGCTCAGCAGCACACAGCAGACGAGACAGTTAGAGACAAGCAGGTGAACATAGAGGATCATTTAGCAGCTAAAGAGACTAATATTTCCATCGGGAGCTCTAAAATGATAGCGTAAACTCGCTTATTGTATGAAGCGTGCATTTATTTAGGTGAAATGCTCAAATGATTCTGCTAACCGAGAAACGCTGAGTCAATTACTTTTCCAGTTAGAGAAGAAGAGAGCTGACGCTTGCATCTATGGGAAGGAAACTAATCTTACCGTTTCTCTTCCTCCATTCTGTCTTTTTCTATCTTTTCTCTTTATATACCTCTGTGTTTCTGTCTCTTCGCTTTCTTCATTTATTCTCCTTCACTGCTCTGTACTTTGCTCTTTTCTCATCCTCTGTACCTCTTTTTTTCTCCACCAGGAAAGCAGAGATGGAGGTGAAGAGGAGGCAGGAAGAGGAGGAGAGGAAGAGGAGGGAAGAGGAGGAGAGGAGGCTTCAGGTGGGTGTCGGGTCTGTCGCTGCAGGCGTCCTGCAGACAGCAGCCCTTTGTTTTGTTAACCTAGCAGCTGTTTGTCGATGGTTCACCGGATGGATCTGTAAGACTCGGCTTAGTACAAAGGTTTCAAATAACCAGCAAAGTAACTCTTCTTCTTCTCTCTTTCTGTTTAGTCTAATTTATCACAGTAGGTCAGAGTTCAGAACTCTGCTGCAAATACAAACACTCATTTAGATGCTTTAATTATGCCTGTCAAAACATTAAACATTAAAAGGGTTTTATATCTGAGGGAGAAAAATCATTCCTTTGGGGACAACAATGTAAACGTCTTGGCCAGACAAGACAGATGGTTTGAAAGAGGAGGAAAGGAATCCATCTGTGTCAAACTGGAATGACCATCTTTGGACAGAGGAGGTGGTCTAAGACATTACTTATGACCCACCTACAGTGCAGTACTGAGTTCTGTTCACAGACATCTTAAAGTGAAACTCTCACCAAAAAGCAACCGAGGCTTTATTTGCGATTGAAAAAGCATAATTACGTCGAAAGACGCACTTTTAAGATTTACCGTAGTTTGGGTTTTCGGCAAGTTAATTTTGAACAGGAGTGCTAGGGGCAGAGATACGATTATGCTTTTACACGAAGGTTTGACTCGTATTCAATCGCAAATAAAGCCTCGGTTGCTTTTTGGGGAGAGTTTCACTTTAACAACCATTCACACCTGGGCTCACCTAGCCCTTACAACCCACATGAATGTGAATGTTGGCCTTGTCGATCCCTCCCTCTCTTCTTATACTCGTTGGCCAGTGGCAATCGATGACATCCATCATGTCAAACCATCTCCATCTTTTCCAATCAACGCAACCCTGGTTGATGTGGTCCTTCATTTTTATGTAATCGCGTAAGATGAGCTAAAAAACCCTTCTTGTTGCTCACATCTCCCTCCAGCTCTCTCTGTACTTCCTCTTTGCCGATGATTCAGAGGAATATCTACATTTCCCAAATCATTGCACCAACCCGAAAATTACTCTCTATAATCATGAAATCAATGTAATATTTAAAAATGGGGCATTTGTGTTTGACCTTTATTCCTCCTGTCGCGTGGAAGTTCACATTCTACGGACTGCTGCTCCACCCTTTAGGCAGTCTCTAGAGCAGGGTTTTCAAAGTCTGACTCCTTGGGTAATGCTCAAACAAAATCCCTGCAATCCTGCCTTAGTGCATTAAAAAAATGTACATTTTATGTTAATGTTTTTTTAGTTACTAGCAGGACTTGTTTGGATGTCAAGACAGCTATTACTGAAATACTTTGATACTTAAGGAAACTTAAAAACATTAGAATTTCAAGGCAAGTTCTGCATTTTCTTTGTCATTAGTCATTGTCATGTCAAAATGTACAGCTCTCGGGGCGAAGCTCTTGGTGTCAGGGGCACAATAGATGGAAAACAGGTGTATTAACACATCGGACACCCTCCTGTGCTTGTAATGGTTGTCTCTCTGATCGGCCTCTCCTCTCTTGATGTGGGCAGGTGAGGCTTCATTTCATGCAGAGAGTAATGACTGGAAGTTGTTACAGAGTTTGTGTTAACGAGTGAGATCCGACATCTAATTTCGTTAAACACATAAAACGTTATAATGTGCATAAGGAAGAAGCCTCAGGGAAGTAAACAGAGAGGGATCTCTCTTACCAGACAAACAGGCAGAAATTAGCTGTTAGCAGAAGAAATAGAAAATACATCAAATACATTTCATGTCAAATTGAGTTAATGTTAAGTAACGTAATAAGTCAAGGAGTTTCAAGCCAAGTGTAAAGTTGTAGAGCAGGTTTGGAAAATGAAAGAGTTCTGTGTGCTTTAAGAAGACTTTGTATGATACATGATTCCCCATTTCTTCACCACTGTAAAGAAAATCTGCTGAAATCGGCCACATCCACAAGTTCACTCATGGTAACAGTTTCACTTGCTTACCTGTCACTATAACATCGGGAGCGACTCGGAGAGTGAGACTAAACCTAACTTGAATAAACATTGTGAACAGTGAACATTTTTGCTCGAGTCACAGATTTTCTCCAGCAATGGTGGTTGTTTAATGGTGTATTAGATTCCTTTCCTGTATATTAGGGGTAAGCTAATGAGAAATGGGACACACTGAATTCAGGTCAACCTCGGACTTAACTCAGCACTCAGCAGAGACTCTGGCTCTTTCTCTTTTTTTTTCCATTCATGAAGTAAAGTACATTTTCCCTCCAGTCAGGTTGATAAACCAGAATGCAGATGGATCGGCTTTTTAATCCCAAAAGTTAAGAAGTCATCTCTGAGCTCTCCCACTGTAAACGGCTCCAGATCAGAGCAGAATCTGATGTGACTCCAGGTGTTTATTCCTCCTGAAGGTCTGGATCTGCACCGACTCTCTCCTTCAGAGCTCGCTGGCTCTGAGCCGAGTTTAAAATATTGCTTTGTCATTATTGACATAAATATGGCACTGAAAGAGCTCTTTTTGGTGTGCATTGAGTACTTTAACTTTTATACTTTATTGCAGTACTTTTGTACATTTTGCTGTTAATACCTGAAATCTTTCAACTTAGTATGGTTGCAATGATTTTAGCTTGTAACAGAGTTTACACATTTTTACTTTAACTTAAGTGAAAATACATCTGAATGCTTTCTCCTCCACTGCAGATGGTCTTTGTCCAGTTTAAACAGTGTTCAGAAAGTCACCAATGGGACTTTGGGTCATTGTGAGCATTAAGAGATCAGACTGAAAACAGAACAAGTGTTTTGGTCTTCCTTCGTTCCTGTTCCTGTCCCCACAGATTTGTCTTTGACTCGAAGCCCTGAAATCCTTTCTGTGCAGTGCCGCTTTCCTCTAATCCACATCTAGCTGTTCAGGCAGGAACACGGCCAGACTTTATCTCTCTCCATCACACACTCTAATGGCTCTCTCTGTCTTTGTGGGGCTGTGTGAGTGGCTTGTTATTCCATTTTTGTGAGGACCAGTTTAAACATTGTACCAATGGAAGTGAAGACCATGACTTTGTTGTTTTATGGTCTGGATGAACAGAGGTAATTTAAGACACAGCCAGTGTGTAGTGTGAAGGTAAAACTGTGGTGAACTGTCCCTTTAAGAACATGCACACAATGCTGTCTTTTTGTGTGTTTGTGTGAACAGACTCATCAATATTCTGTCGTTGTTTTTAATGTAAAGATGTTTCAGGATGTATGCAGTTGGATATCTTAGACAGCAGATGTATCGGTCTTGCTGTTTACAAATGCTGACATCTTGCCATGCTGTGTGTGTGTGTGTGTGTGTGTGGTGTGTGTGTGTGTGGTGTGTGTGTGTGTGTGTGTGTGTGTGTGTGTGTGTGTGTGTGTGTGTGTGTGTGTGTGTGTGTGTGTGTGTGTGTGTGTGTGTGTGTGTGTGTGTGTGTGTGTGTGCGCCCTTGTGTGTGTGACGGAGCGATTGCAGCCTTTTCGGTTCACTTGGTTTTATGTTTATCATCCAGCGCCTCTCCGCCCGGCCCATCTGTTGCCGTGGTGGCTGGTTCCTGTGGTTCCCTCAAGCGTCGACCCGGCCCAGATCAAGTGCAGATTTTAGTTGCGAGCGGTGGCCGTTTAGATCAAAGCTGCTGGCCGGGGGCCCGGAGCCCCCAGGCTGGGTTCCCCACAAATCTCCTGCACTTCCACCAGCTCGCAGCCTGTTGGGCTTCTCAGCACGTTCGCACTGCTCTAATTATTCATGAGACCCTCTGCAGAATCCAACAGGGCTCGGGATTTAAGGAGAGGAGGTGACACTCGGAGGAGTCAGAGTTTTATTTCTCTCTTTATCCATATTGTCATAGTTATGATCCAAAATACGATGGGAAGAAAGGAGTTCATATCCATATTGATACTGATTATAAAGCATCACTTCAATTCAGTCCTTTCATTATCCCAGATTGGAAACTTGATTTACAGTCAGGGCACAAGTACAAAAGCAAACAATACAAAGATGTTTCCCGTAGATTGAATATACAGACAGTACGACAACAAAACAATCTATAAAATACTATGTTACATGTGCAAATTAAGCCGGGTTATTGCACAGGGAACAAAGGAGTTTTTATTTCAAGTGCACTTGAACCATGGAACTCTAAAGCATCAGGCGACAAGTGCTTTCAGTGAAACAAAGGCAGCTAAATTGGTCAATCCATCGTGGTTACTGGCTATTTCTGATCCAAGATGGTAGTATTGTCAGTCCAGGAACCTGCTTCCAAATGATTTTCACTCACTGATTGCAGATAGATTTGAATCATTCAGGGGGTTCACGTGCTCAGGCATGAGTCGGAACATTTTATTACTGAAGCATGTCAAAGTGATTGTGAAAGGAGTAATCCCAGGTTTTACTGCACAAGTGGAAAAGGTTGTGTAAAGCCTTTGGTGTCTCCAGCAGGAGCTGTGTGAAGTCTGCTTAATGTCCTCAGATGATGTCACTCGAGTCTGCTTCGGTTGAGACAAAATGTTGAGTGAAACAAATCTGTTGGTGTGGAGTTAGAAAGAAGTGAGCTGACTGGACCTGCCAGTGTAGCTGCTCCACATCACTATTGCAGGTTCTGACTGAGCTTTTGCTCTTTGAGTTGCATTGTGGGTAATATAGGCACCAAGTTTTTACAATAGAGAAAATCAACAATTGCTCAGATGGTGATTGTGTGTCCATCACAAGTCATATGAGTGCAGCACAGGCTGTCTGCATGTCTTTAAAATGTTTTTAAAAGTCTTGAAGTAAACATTTGACATTTTTACCTTCCTATTTTATATATTTATATATATATATATATTTATCATTCTCCGGTGTTTCAAATAAGGATGAACTTGAGGTAATGAAGCGACAACCTTCAGCTCCTCATGCCCTCCCTGAGTCGGTCAAGGAGACATTTGACGTGTAAAAGTAGTTTCATGAAGAAAGGTGGAAGCAGGAGCATTAATCATCCAGGTTAGCCCCGCCCCTCACACAGTCTTCCTTTAATGAGCAGGGCTGAGGAGATGAAGTTATCCCCCCCGGCTGCTCTGTTTGCAGGAGGGTTGAAGGGCGACGGTGTGTTTATGTTGCTGCATCGATTCTGAGTTTTCTGCTTTCATGAATACAAACAAGGAACTGTTTCCACTGCTGTTGAGTCGCCTCCGCTGGCTTTGATTATTATGAGTGTGCACGCATGAACAGAAATCTAGTGTCAGTCCTCATCTGATTATTTTTATTATTAAAAAAATAAAATAATATGTTGATTGTACGTCACATTAATCAGATTAAAGTCAGAAAATAATGAAAAATGTCCACAACAGATAACCTCCAAACGATTTTTTTGTTAAATCAAAAGTCAGAAGATATTCAGTTGAGTGAGATTTGAAACAGAGAGAAGAAGAGAATGTTTGAGTTTTTTGCTTTATAAATCCATACAATATAATAACTGTTTCATTACATCCGGTATGTGATGTGCATTGTTTGGGTTAATTTATGCCTTTCCTTACGTGTCACACTATCAAACTGTCATATCATCTAGGAGGTGAGATAATGGGTTATCAAATATGCTTGATGATGCACTGGGCCCCACAAAGAGTTTTTCTCATAAGCTTACATTTCCAAAGAAGCGTCGGTAAAGAATGGATAAAATTTTTTGACGTCACAACCCCCTGTGAGACATTCAGTGTAATAACGTGGACAGTAGAAGAAAGAAGAGCCACAAGATTGAATTATTAAACTGTTAGATCCGTGCCCTGAGTGGCCATGTGAATATTACATTTCATTACAATGAAACCATTTGTGAACCATTTGTGGTGCAATGCAGCTGCAGATATCTGATGTTTGTAAAATGCTGCCCTGTAAAACAGAATTGGTAATCATGCTTTAAAGTTCCCACACTCAGGCCTTACATTTGAATGCAGCTCAAGGCAGCAGCCATGCTGAGGTTAATCTGGTAGATATTTTATGCCTGCAGATGGTAATCAGAAAACAAATTCAGCAGTAAACTTCAAATATATTAACAGCAGCAGAGACAGTCCAGCTGGACGACAGTGCATGAGGACATGTGAAATTGTTCATGTAATGTGTGTTTAGATTGAGATGGAGCTGCAGCTGGAGGCGGAGCGGGAGCAGGATGCGGCTCGGCAGGCCGTCCTGGAGCAGGAGAGGAGGGACCGCGAGCTGGCGCTGAGGATCGCTCAGAGCGAGTCCGAGCTCATCCCTGAGGAGGTGACGAACGACTCGGGCCTGCGCAGGTACCCAACACATCCACCATGTTTCACTGTCACCTCATCTTTAAGTTTGTTATGTTTTAAGTTGTATAGAGAGAAGCCGAGGTAGCCTCATTTTAAAGTCAGGAAACGACTGAAATATTTGGTTTGACAGGACAAAGTCAAACTAGTCATCAAGACGGAGCTGATTTGATGCTTCATTCTCATTGAAAAACACTGAATGTTTCATGAACCTGAAGCCCAAACAAACTATTGATCATACATCACAATGTCAACAAGAGAAAGAGTTTGACATTTAGACGTGAGGTTTCTGTCCGACTCTTTGCTCCTGTTTTTAAATTCATCTCAGACTGGAGAGAAACCATCATCTCCATTCAATCCTGTGTTTAACCATCTTCTTCTTCTTTGTTTTCTGTTTTCTTCCTCCCAGTAACGGCTCCTCAGTTCCATCGTCCCCAGAGAGAGCGTAAGACCCAGCGATTTAACCCTTTAATTTATTCCCCGGTCCCTCCTGCCTTTGACCTTTCAAAGCCATAACCACCCACCAGCCAACCTGCCAACCTACCAACCCTGCATGCTGTAACAATCTGCCAGCCGAGCACCAAACCCCCTGTTCCTTAATGCAGCTAACACTGGCACGAGTTCAATAGAAAACACTTTTCTTTCTTT